>CM044440.1:75805057-75817370 GCA_024363595.1 Xenopus borealis
CTCAAAACAACTGGACTTGCTGAGAAATTTTAATGAAGACATTTCACTGCTCAACCGAGAAGCTTCTTCAGTTCAACTGACTGGTGAGAACTCCCCTGAAGAAGCTGCTCGGATGAGCAGTGAAACGTCTTCAATAAAAATTCCTCAGCAAGTCCAGTTGTTTTGAATTACTTGTGTTAGAAAAAAGTATTGATCTTTCACTTACAGTTGAGGGCATTTGTGCACTGTCATGCAACAGATATGTTGAGAAGAGCTAGCTGAACTGTGCACACCTGCTGTTTCCTATGGAGACCGGAAACTTGCTGCACCTGTCATGATCTAAGCCAAACTGCACCTGTTGTTTCATGATGTTATGTTCAGCTGCCACTGCTTTTCATATGGTTAATTAATGAGCACAATGGCCTGTGTTTAAGGCCTGATTAAAATCAATTTCTTTGCTGATTTGCTCCCTTGCATGTTTCCTTTGGTGCTAGACGTAGAATTCTTCAAGTTGGGCTTGTTTGCCCATTTATAACTATGAGACAAAATAGAGCTGTGGCATGTGAGCGTGTTTTGTCAAGAGGCAACGCAAGACACCAGTTTTTTCACATGCTATGTCTGAACACAGTGACAATTTATCAGCTCTGTACTGTACAATGGAGATAAAGGTTGCCAGGCAACAAGCCAATAAGAGCACACAAGTGCCAATCAGCAGAGCTGCAATAGTGCCAGTCCCAGTGGCATTCTCAACAATGTTTCATTTCATATTTATATTATTTGTCTGTAACAAACTCAACTACATACCTCCCAACATTTTGAAAGTATAAAGAGGGACAAAATGTTATTTTCGCAAATAGCACGGCTACATTTTTTACCACACCCACTTTGTGGCCACACCCCCTAATTACCATGTTCATTTTACAAAATTTGGCTATGAAAGTTTGAAAATATTTCTCCAGTTACAACTACTTATTTTCTTATCTCAAAAGTTACAAAGTATCTTATTTGCACCTGTTAGCTGTTCTGGGCTCTCTGCGAATAGCCATTTAAGCTAGAAACTTTGTTTCTTTTTCTGGCTGTTGGGTGTAGAGAAAAGAGGGATTTTCCAGTACAAATGAGGACCTGCAGGTTGAGCTGTCAAAAGAGGGACTGTCCCTCCAAAAAAAGGGATAGTTGGGAGGTATGCAACTATTATACAGCATCAATGAAAAGTTTATGTACAGTATGTAGCAGATGGCTCATGCAAGGCAAGGAACACAGCAGCAGGTTCGTAGAGGTAAGGTGGCTGGACATAGAGAACTATTGGCTGCAAGTTCAGCTTCTCATGACCAAATTTACACTGTATTTTTTACTTTTACTGATAGCTGACTATAAAACTATTTATTAGCCTATAGTCAAAAGGCCCCCATACATGGGCCGATAAAAGCTGCCCACAGACAGAGTCGGCAGCTTATTGGCCCGTGTGTGGGGCCATCCGACAGGGTTCCCTGATTGATATCTGGCCGAAAGTCAGCCAGATCTCGATTGGGCAGGTTAAAAAACCTAGTCAGATTGTGGGCGCATCCCTGCGTGTATGTGGTCCTGCGATATGAACTGAAAAAATTTGATTTGAATTGAAAAATTCGACCATTCGAAAATCAAAGTACTGTCTTTTTTAAAAATTTCTAATTCGACCCTTTGCCACCTTAAATCTGCCAAATTGCTGTTTAGCCTATTTTAACCTAATCTTTAAGGAGTCTTTTTGAATTTTTTGAGAAATCAAATTTTTCACATCGAAATTTGGCCCTTAATTGTAACAGGAAGAAGTGTGGAAGCAAAAGACAGAACTCTGTCTGTTAATTGGCTCATGTGACCTAACTCTATAGTTTATTTAGTATGTTTGTGTGCACTGTGAATCATACAATCCCAGGAGTCGGCCCTTATTTTTTAAAGTGGCAGTTTTCTATTTATGATTACCCAATGGTACATACAGTACTACTATAAAAGTATATTATTATAAAAATTTAAATGAAGCAGGGTTTTACATATGACCTGCTATATGCAATATACAGTATTTTTATAGAGACCTACATTGTTTTTTGGGTACAGTTTTCTTTTAATCTACTCTATCCCGAGCAAAACACTGCACAAAGATTTATTACTTGGGCCTATTCATACCTTTACACTTTATGCCACACAACTGAATGTAGTGCAGTAATGGACAATTTCAAAATATAAATTTAGCGATACAGCATAAAAATGCATGCCAGTCCTGTTCTCTGTGGGACAGTCCTGATTTTGACAGCTGAGCCCGCAGCCCAGAATTTTTGTTAAAAAGTCCTGAGTTTCTCGTTGATCTCCTGCACTGACTCTTGGAAAAGATACAAAGTTTCTGAAATGTAATTAGTACGAGGCTTTTTTTTTTTTTTTGGCAGAGAGGCCAGAATACTCAGCACCTGTACCAAGATACAATTCACTTGGGAGAAATTAGACTTGCAGCTTAAAGGGGTTGTTCACCTTCCAAACACTTTTTTCTGTTCAGTTGTTTTCAAATTGTTCCCCAGAAATAAAGATTTTTTCAATTACTTTCCATTATTTATCTTTTACTGTTTTTCCAAAATCTAAGTGTAAAGTTGAATGTTGGTGTCTCTGGTGTTTGAGTCTGGCAGATCAGTAATTCAGGTGCAGACTCTAAACTGATACAATTTTGCAACATTTAATTGATACATTTCACAGCAACATCTCTGGAGTATTGGCAACTATTGTATCAATTCTAACAGCTGCCTGTAATGAAACCCAGATATTCTGCTCAGCAGGGACAAAGATAAGAAATGTATCCATTAAATGTATCAGTTTAGAACAGTCGGCGACCACACACACACCCCCGCCCCCCCCCGAGCTGCTTTAGAAGGTGAACAATGACACTTTACACTTTACACTTCAATATTAGAAAAATTGACAGTAATTAATAGAATAATAATAGAAAAATAATAGAAAATAGACAGTAATTGGAAAAAGTCATTATTTCTGGTGATCTATCTGAAAACAACTAGATGTTTGAAGGTGAACAACCCCTTTAAAGGGCAACTTCACCTTCATTAGCAAAACACATAAAACATGAATGTGTTCAGACTGTCAACCTGCCAAATTGTGTAGAACATGGATATTAGTGTGGCCCAAAAATGTATTTGGGAGGTATGTAAAAATGGTTGGATGCAGAGCTGGGCCACACCAGGCTGGCTGAGTGCGCACATGCGCAAATTGACGCTGATATCACCTCGCTCATGCACACCGCCCTCACTTTCTGTGAGATGGCGCCAGCGCGCATGCACAGAAGCGACAATCTGCGGGAGCAGGCGCCAGAAGAAGACCGAGGGTGACGGGACCGGACGTGGGGTAGGCTACAAAGCAGGTACATGCCTGGCTCCCCCCCCCCCACCTTTGCGCCCTAGAAACATGCCTACTCTGCCTACCCCTTGGCCTGGCCCTGGTTGGATGAATTTAGAATGTTCCACCATTCACATCAGTCTTTGCTTATAAACTCCCTTATGACAGTCACACAAAACCTGGGTCAGCAGCGCCGGATTTGTGGAGAGGCCACCTAGGCCCTGGCCTAGGGAGGCAGAATCTTAGGGTGTGGGATGCTGCCCAACCACACCCACATTGGTTCAGTAATTAAAATTTCCATGTGCCAGTTCCCATTGCTCCATCCAGATGATGAAAATTTGAGCAAATAAAAGAGAGGGGACAGGGGCGACAAAGGACAGCGGACCTAGGGGCACCCGTTATGTAAATTCGGCCCTGCATTTCAGTTTCATTAGGAACAAATCAGCCCTGCATTGCATGAATATTTATATTTACAACTTACACACAAACATAAACTTTAAGGTGCTAAATTGGTGTCATAGAAAGGGCATATATAACTTGTTTACAACTGTTATTTAACCTTGCGGCCATTAATCTATATTGGCAAAAGGTCTGTGAACACACAAGCAGCTCTTTGGCGCTGGTACAGCTTTCATTTTTTGCTCCATCTGCTTTATGTTTAAAAAATGACAGATAGTGTAATAAACTGTCTTGTTGTTCTCCTCTCTGTCTCAATACATGAGAATAATTCACAAATGGTGCCTAGCATTTCTATAATAGTTACAGTAATTATATCTTTGCATGTCTTTGAACAGAACTGCAGATACTTTTATTCTTCCCATCTAGGGGTGCCACCTTATCTGGAAAAAAATACAGATCCTATATTTTCATCTTTTTGTGCATCTCGATGTACCGACTAGGTGGCAGCCATGTTCCCTTTACTGAAAATAATACTCGAAAGAAAATAAACCTATGATTTTTATGCTTTTCCTTAAAATCCAAAAATACAACACAGACATCTGACACAGATGTGGAGAATAACAGGGCCTGCGTTCACTGAGGATGGAAAAGCCAGGAGGTGTTGGAATTATTAATGCGTTGCAACCTGTGAAAAATGTTAGCGGTGAGGTTTCAGTTAGTAAGATCCAGGAAATAAAGAATAAGTTTATGAAGTAAGGAGAGTAAAGAAAAATCTCCTTAAATCTGTATATAAAATCACTGTATTAAGTTGCTCTTATAGAGGCTGAGGCACTAACACAGGTTTCTGAAGTAGTCAGGCTACCAGACGACCAATCTGTTGTGCTGTAAAAAGAATGAACTTTATTTTTTACTTTTTTTTCCTGTGCTGTGTGAGGTGAAAAGTATCTATTCGCATACCTCCCAACATTTTGGAAATAAAAAAAAAAAGAGACTTTTTGACCACACCCATGTTTGCGGCCACACCTCATAATTGCCCTGTTCGTTTTACAAAATTTGGCAAGTTATGAAAGTTTGAACACATTTGTGTAATTTTTTTAGTTATTACAGTTTTGTTAATGAAGGTGAATTGCTTTTTAAAACGTTCAAAAATTCAAATTCGAATAGTTTTGAAAATTCGATCAAATTTCGAATCCTTCATGTGAATTTGATAAATTTGCCCCCCATGTTCACTAAAAACAAGTTAAACGTTAAGAAAACCTTACAGAGAAAAAGGAAAACGGTTAAAAAACAAATGTAATCATTTGTTTAAAATGGAGTCTATTAGAGATGACCTTCCAGTAATTCGGGAGCTTTCTGTATAACTGATTTCCAGATAACAGTTTCCATATGTATGTTGCATTGATACACTTAGGGGCAGACTTACTATTGGTCGAATTTCAAATGAAAAAAAATTTGAACATTTTTTGAGGGGTCATTTCGATCGAAAAATATACGAAACGAAAATATATCAAAACTGCCGTTTTCAAGCAAATTGAAATTAAACGCATTGAATGATCGCATGGAACTATATGAACAATTTTTTTGAAAAATTTACAGGAAAGCTTCCAGGAGGTTCCCCATAGGCTACAATGGCAATTCGGCAGCTTTAAGGTGGCGAACAGTCTTTTTTAAAGGGCCAAAACTTTGAAATTCAAATTTTCAAAATTTTTAAATTCAAATCGAATTTTGGGCTATTCGATAGTTGAAGTAGCCCAAAATTACTTAGAAGTTCGAATCTTAAAAATTCAAATTTTGTTAGAAAATTCACTTCGACCCTTAGTAAATGTGCCCCTTAGTGAATAAACTTTTTAAAAAGGTTTTTTCTTTTTTTTAAAGACAACTTGTTACGCACATTTCTTACATTTCTAGTACAGTATATTGTCTGTTTTGCTTTATGCCTTTATTACACGCAGGTAGTTTTTTTGGTGTGCATCAGTGTGATATGCAAGAGTCATGAATATCCTGCCAAATATATATATTTATAAATAGTGCATAGTGATAAGAAATCAGTTCAGATTTTCATGTATGCTACTAAAGCAAATAAAGTACTGCCTTGCATAAAAAATGGCATTAACTCAAGGGATAAACACACCATTTTGCCACTTCATAGGTCTCTGGTAAGGCCTCACCCTGAATATGCATTGTAGATTTTGGCCCCAGTAAAAATATATAAATAACAAAGAACCAGAGACCACTCCTTCAGACTAGAGGAAACAAACTTTCATTTGAAGCAACGTAAGTGGTTCTTCATGGTGAGAGCAGGGTTCGTGTGGAATGTACTGCTAGGTGATGTTATGATGGCTGATTCTAACACTTTAAGAGTGGCTTATTGGACAAATATAATATAAAAGGCTATAGTGATTTTAGAATCTACAATACATTTAGTAAAGGTATGTGTATATACTGTATTTTATATATGAGTGTATCGATAAGTCATATATGTTATGAGTCCTGCGCAGGTTCCATTTGGGACCCGTACCCGACCAGTACCCGCAACCTTCAAACCGCAACACGGACCCGCGACCCGCATTCCTACACGCTTGGAGCCGCAACCCGACCCACAAATACCTTATCCACAACCCGGACCCGCTATCAAGAATCAGGAAGTGCTGTCATTGTAAACCGGAAGTGACATCATCGGAAGTAACCGTGATCAGAAAAAAAGGAATAAAACAGGAAGCTGGAAGTGACATCAAAGGTAGTAGACATGCTCAGAAAAAAGGAATAAAAATCACTATGGAGAAGATCCTCAGCCTGATCCTCAACCCGCAACCCTGCAGAACCACTGACCCGCTTTTATACCCGCACCCGGAACTTAAAAATGCAACCCGCAGGGTAACGCAAGATTTTGCAGGTAACCCCTGGGTACCTGACCCGCTGCAGGACTCTAATATATGTATATCCTTATTTATAGATATTTCCTTATATCTGCTGTATCTATCCATTGATTAATAGGGGTTGAATTCAATGCACTGTTGTCTACTGTCAACCCAAATGAACTATTTCGTATAAGGGTCAATATATAAATATATAGATTTAAAGTGTGTATATTTAATACAATTTCTGTAAAAAAATTGGGCAGGTTGTGGAATTCCATGTAGAACCTCCACAACAGTTGTTCACTGAATATTCCTTATGACTGAGCGTCCAAGATCACATCTGAATCTGGAACAGCTTGTACGCTCAGAACTCTGAAAACAATTGCGTGCGTGGTGAAGTTGGGAGAAGGCTACACTAGAAAGCCAATGTACCCTACGTCCAAGAGAATGCTTCATAGGCCAGCAACACAATGTCAAAAACAAGTTTGTTTAATGTGCTCTCTGTTTCATTCTGGTCTTCAGAAAAAACAGTCATTGTCTAATTAAATTCACAAATATGTGACGTCTGTCACAAATAAACAGGAAGAAGAATATTTCCGCCTGCTCCTGGCAAGACAAAGAAGGGAATAGAGCTCTGAAACAAACACCATCAATTATTTATTTTAAAGGCTTCTGTGTGGCAGCATTTTATTATTAATCCAAATCAAATTCAATGACTAAGTCTTATCTTAGCAAAGTGTTTCATATTATTAGAAGTGTACTACAAGTATCACCTTTAGTTAAGACCTCAAGGACTTTGCACTTTATATGTTATTACAGTCAGTCTAAATGACTGTATATAAAATAAAATGGGAGTGCTATCAGGACCAGAGAAACGTATACCTTTTGATTTTCCTGGAAGTTGCGTAATAAATTGTGCAAAGTTTGGTACAGGTCTAATCACCTATAGCAACTAATAAGTAGGTAGTATTTACTGATCATCTATAACTACTTGAACATATACATTGGAGTATGGGACATTAGTGGAAAATCTATAATCAGTTATATAATAAAATGTGGAATGCTTGTGACAAAGGTTTTTCATATAAAGGTTCTTTGGAGTACTAGTAGCAGCAACTTGTCACTGCTACACAATAGACAATAGTGAGAACTGGCTTTGCAGAGACAATTCTCAGTATTGTCTATGGCAGTGTATTGTACTATGGCAAGGCTCTGTATTTAGTCCTCTGTTGTTCTCCCTGTATACTCTTGTCTTTGGGAAATCTCATCCTTTCATTTAGTTTTAGCATACTAGCATATGTATGCTGATGACACCCAAATATATTTATCTACCCCTTCATTAACAGCTGAAACAGAGACTCAAATCTCTAACTGCCTCCTAAACTCAACCTAACAAAAACTGAAATTTCCACCTAAGCCTGGTCCTACTCCAACATTTACTGTCTCTATTGATGGCATTTTCATTAATCCTGTCAACTCAAAACACTGTCTGGGGGTAATCTTTGACTACTCCCTGTCTCTCTCTGATCACAATTCTTGGCTTGAAGGCAAGCTTTAGTAGCAAAAAAAACAGCCTCCCATAGGCTGCAAGTTGACATAGGGCCTCCACTAGCCAATAAGAGAGAAGTAGTACAATAACCAGTAATGCACCAGCAAGTGATATATTCCTGTAAAACCCTGGGACATCAGCATTTTATTTTAACTTCTACAACACACTAAAAACCTTTATTATACACTGATATTCCTGTTTGTTTCAGGTTATAGACTAAAGACCCCCCAGGGCTGCAGTCTGGGACCCTTTCCTGTTCTTCTATTTATGCACTTGCCTGTATTATGACTTTTTATTCCTAGCAGTGTTCTCCTATAAATATTATACAGTCGCATATTTTGTGGTGCCATTAGGGTTGCCACCTGGCCGGTATTTTAACGGCCTGGCCGGTATTTTTGATGGTTAATCCCAATGTTATGAATAGGAAAAACAGATAAATATATAAGAAGGCCGATATCTTTTTCAAGAAAAGGTGGCAACCCTAGGTGCCATATAAACAAATGTATCAAACGCACATTGCACTTATATATGCTTGCTATAAAGTGCTACGTCAAGATACAAATAAGAAGTCTCTAAACATATTTTGATTATAAAATGAAGGTGAAAAGAGGATATTATTAAAGGGGAACTCCACAAAAACATAACAAGCTTTTTGAAAAGTAAACATAATTTCAAACTTTGCAATATACATAAAAAAAATATGCAGAATATTCATGGTTTTTAATGGTTTCTGACATTTCCTTTGTACTTTGTACCAGCAGCCATCTGTCCCAAGCTTGCATCAACCAAACCCCACAATTCCTGGCACACGCGATTTCAAGATATGGAACATCACAGTGCAAAGCATTGTGGGTTATGTAGTTCCTGCATGTTGTCTGTAAACTGTATATAACTTGCTACAATTTGTAACATCACTTTTTTAATCCCTCCTTCCCTGCCAGGATTTCAAATGATGCTGAAAGAAAAGAACTGTTAAACAGCTGGATTTCAGCATAAGATCAAATTTTGGTATGGAAGATATACAGTAATAAAAGAAAACTATAAATAAGAATTGCAGTAAGAATAAATTTGCATGTCATGCAGGAGACCATGACAGGTAGTCATCATTATAAAAAATAATAAAACATAACATTTCAGTTGTCCCTTCCAGTTATAACAGTCACATAATGATATAGCAAAGGAAATAGGGGGAGGGATAAGGATATGGAAGAGGCGACCATTAACTACTATCAGGTATGACAATACATTTATTGCATTGTTGACAGTTTAGCAAGCCTTTTTTGAACTATTTAAACATTTCTATTTAAGGCATGGCAGGCCAAATCACAGAAAAAAAACCCTTTACAAAATATCCTAATATTAAAGGGCAGATTTACTAAGGGCCGAATTTTCTAAGTGAACATCGAAATTCGACCCTCAAAGGTTTTTTAAAGGGCCTTTTCAAACAAAAATGGACCTATTTCACTCAAACAGGTCCATTTTCGATCGAATAAAAATCCTTCGACCAGGATTAGACCTTTTTCAGCAGGATTCAGCCAAATCTTTGTGTCTGGCCAAACCAAATCCTAATTTGCATATATAAATTAGGGGCAGGGAGGGAAATCGTGAATTTTCATCACAAAACAAGGAAGTGAAAAAAAAATGTTCACACTTTTTCCTTCCCTGCCCCTAATTTGCATATGCAAATTAGGATTCAGTTCAGTATTCGGCTGAATCTCAAATAGTGAATTTGGTGCATCCCTAATAAATAACCCCCTTAATCTTTGGAAAATAACCTACTAAGCTAGACAATAAAATGCTCTAGTGTATGTCATTTCCTAGAAAAATTATACTTTGTGTGAGGATGTTAATAAAAATAACAGTGGATAGATACAAATCTTCTTCTAAAGGCAACTGCAAATATTGTGTAAAGCCCTGCTAAATTTACCCCCAGGGGATTGCAACTCTTAGTTATTTAACTCTCTTGTAAACATACAGATCCCATGAATTTGCTGCTCTGAAGATTGAGAAATGATCTATTATTGTAGCTAGGAAATAATTAATGGGCTTCCTGGAAACCTCCCACTCTCTACAGTTTCTCCAACAATTAATCATCAGTTTTGAAGCAAATGAAGAAAAGGAGCTGAAGGAAGCAGAAGAGACTTCTTAATTGTAATTACAACAGATACAGGATGGTTTGTCCTGATATAACAAATTGAACCACATCTTACTTTTATCAGCTAAGAAAGCTGTTAGTCATATTACAGATGTACTCAAGCTTCCAAAAAACCCAACCTGTAATATTATTAGTGGTAAAGCAAATGACCCTGTATCACAGGAGGAAATTAATTATAGGCTAATTATGCCTGCACCACAGAACTTCATAGAAGAATATACGTTTGTTAATCATATGATTACATTGACTGTAGATGCATCTAGAAACATACCTCTTGTGGTCTATATGATGTCAGACTGTATACATACTGTCTATACTGTATACATATGCATTGGTGGAAAACCTCAGCACAGACCATAGCAGACACAACAAATGTTTTCTTAACAGATGCAACACAACATAATATAATAATAATACTACTATAATATATAAAATATAAGTTAGAGTGATACTGACATCAATAACAGGAAGCATGTCAATATGACAATCTATTATAAAGAGCACTTTATTTATAGAAATACCTATTCATCAAAATTCTAATTTGTGTAATGCCACCTCAAATAAACCTGAACTTCAAAATTCAAATGTTTGCTTTTTTATTACACAAATCTGAACTTGTTTGAATTAAATCATGAAAAAAATCAAATACCACAAATTTCTACTCTATATTTTTCAAAGGGCTGAAAATTTTGAAAAGTTTGCACTTAAAAAATGATTTAAATTTGCAATAGATGGCGCCCATTGACTTGGAACTTGCAGCTTTTTGATGCCGAAGTATAACATTCAAATGTTATTAATTCTTTGCACTTAATACATTTTTGAAAAGACATTAATTCAAATTCAGGAGTTTAAGAGCAAAAATTGATTGAAAAATTGACGTTTCTAATTTGAACACTGATAATCCAACTTCCCAGCCCAGGGCTACAACAGCCCAACATGGTTTAATTTTGTAGTGGACTCAAAAGCCCTTTTTGTTCATCAAACTAGTTATAGGGTTGCCATCTTTTCAGTATTTTACCAATGTAGCCTATAAAAATAATGCTTGATGTTAGGAAAGCTAAAAATTTAGGACTGCTAAAAAAAAATTCTGAAAATGTGTAAAAACTAATTAGGTGTAGGATACAATATGCATTATAGCTAGACAATGAAACCTGATAAATATCTATGCACTTATATAATAGGTTTTAAAACTTAATGCTAAAAATTTCATGTGTAAAAATACACAAAATGGTCTCGATTACAACACTATACCCGCACATTTTACTATGCTAAATAGTGAGGATTATTAATTCTGGCACAATTAGGTAGATGGTATTTATTTCTACGGAATATGTGAACACCAATGGAGCTGCCCTGAGGAGTTTCCATGTACAGTCCTTTTATGTATAAACATGCCTAAAACAGCAGAAACACCCAAAGCTTAAGCTATTCTTCCACCTGGTTCCTGTTAGGAGATAACACAGTGGAAGGTTTATGTAAGGATGCAAGACAGTGGCCATAGACACTAAATTTTAAAAGACAAGGACAACATTTCAAAATGAGATCGTAACACAGCCATAGAGGTTGGGGGTCAAGAGGAAAATGATTCCATATTAATTTCATAATATTTCCATTGGATAAGTGGATATAAAAGGATTTGTAGTGGTCCTTTAAACCTTACCATTTATCTTATTTGATATAAATGTAGCAACCCTTCTTCATATTACAAGTATATATCAGATGCCAATGTTCTATCATCTAAGGTAAAGAATATGAAATAGTTAGTTAGTTAGTTGTTCTTGTCCAATATATATTCCTTTATAATATTCCCCAGACAGAGCTATAACTAACCCAATATAATAACATTTGTATAATTGTAGTTTTGTCAATAAGGCATATGCTGCCAGTTTCTGCCTCATTACACATCTATCTGTGTGCTTTCAGGGAGAACACAATTATGTTCCAAATGGAGCAGATAGAGAATTTAGTACAGTTTAAAGTGGACCCATCACCCAGACACAAAAATCT
>CM044440.1:75826447-75841448 GCA_024363595.1 Xenopus borealis
ATATCATGACTGAATCAGAGTTCATTGGTCATCTGGGTTTGGGCATTATGGAAAAATATATAGTACAAAAAAAGCTTTAAAGGCATTTTCTCTGCTTACGTTTAATCAAAATAAAACCTTATCAGATACAAACAAGTTGTTGCTGTATTGCTGGAGAAAGGTTATAGGTGAATAAACCAGTTGGGAGCCAGTGGTTCCTTAAAGGGATTCTGTCCAAGGAAACATGTTCTTTTCAAAACGTGTCAGTTAATAGTGCTGCTCCAGCAGAATTCTGCAATGAAATCCACTTTACAAAAAAGATGAGTTATTAGTTTCCCAGGTGCACACAGTCATGTGACTTATGCTCTTCTAAACTTCAGTCACTCTTTACAGCTGTTGGAGTTATATCACCCCTCATCTCTTTCCCCAACAGAAGCCCATCAGCAGAAGAATGGAAAAGTAACCATATAACAGCTCATAGACACCTGCATTGCTAAAAATGCTCCCATACACCATCTAGTGGTAGATATGAGTAAAAATCCATGTTACAATCAAATCCTCTAGTTACACTGGAGAAAAAATTGCTTATGTGAAAGCAGTTCCATTTAAGTGTTGGTGCTTTCTGAAAGCTCAGGATCAGGCACAATGACCTGAGATGGTTGCCTGTGCAGCAGTATTACATCTAATGAAAAATTTGTATATCCGGGAGTAACATTTTATATGGTAGAAAGAATTATTTGTAATTTATAGTGTACTTTAGAAATAAACAAAAATACACCATTAAATCATGATATGACAAAGTTAGACTAATGATGCTAAGTTATCCTTTATATACATCTACTGTATATACATCTGATCATGTACAATACCAAATAATACACCCTCTACAATGAAGCTCAAAGGAGTTAGCACTGTCAAATGGGTAGCAGAAATGCTAATTTAGAAAAAAAATCTTATTTCTTTTATCTTGTATCTTTAATAATATGAAATTACCTCCATTTGATAGTAACTAGGTCATGCTGAGGTGAGTGCCTTAGGATTTAAATGTTTTTCATGTATTGGTCAGATTATTATTCAGGTTTTATAAGGCTGAAAACTGAACAGAAAGTTCAGAACCTAACAGACCTTCCAAAAAAACGGACCTGTTCAAAACCGAACAGGTCGCACCTGTAGTTCAGACTCTGGAAGAGCCAAGCACAGCATGAGCCTACCTTTTTTTTTCCAGATAGGGACACCCCATAATGTCACAGAAAATAAAAGGAAACCACCTCTCCTCCTACAGGCAAGAACCAACCCTTCAGGGCAGATTTACGAAATTCACATGAAGGATTCGAAGTTCGATCAAATTTTCAAAAAGATTTGAATTCGAATTTGCGAATATTTTTGAAGACCACTTCGACCAGTGAGTTTTGAAAATCTGATCGAATGATTCAAATAAAAATCTATTTGAATATTCGACTATTCGACAGTCGAATTACTTCCCCTTTAAATTTTTATTCGACTGCCTAGTTCGCTGGATTAAAGCTACCGAATTGGGTTTCATTATTTTTATAGAATTAAAAAATTCGATCGAATGGATAAAATAGCTTGAAACGTTCGATTAGAACGATTCTAACGTTCGATAGAATATTCGCTATTCGATCATCCGACCAATCAATAGCGGTAAAATCCTTCAAATTCGATATTCGAATTCGAAGGATTTTCATTCCCCAACAATTCCCAAGAATTCCCATGGTAAATTAGTAAATCTGCTCCTTCATGTCTAAAAGAAGACTTTCACTTCCCTACATCTGCAATAAATTATATATACACAGAATATATGGTTTTTGAAATTGTTAAAACTTTATCAGAAATGACTCATCAATCACCTTTTTCAGTACAAAAAAAAATTCCAATTCTATTCCTTAATAATGTATTCATGAAACGGATCATTCTGGAATTTATATTTTGACATTAGAAACACACACAAGTATGAACTGAGCTCTCTTCCACAGATTTCAATGAAGACACGTGACAAGCAGCTTTCTACAAGGTATTCAGTGACAAATTAGGATTAAGCTGTTTATCATTAACATACAGAGAGGAAGTGAATTGAAAAGAATCTAGTAATGCTATGTATCCACTCTTTGTAATCCAGTCTTGTAGCATAGGCTTATCTGGCTGAGAACAATCTCATTACAGCTCAGTGAATAGAACCCTACATTAGTACTTCTGGTACCTTAATCCTATTATGGTTTCTTGTGCATACAATAATTTGATTATCTAATCATTCTGCATCAATGTCACATTACTTAGTTACTTGTTGAGCGTGTCCAGGTTCAATAAGACTAGCTATATTTCACATTAAAGAATCATTTTCTAGGAATAGTAAAGTGACAAAGTGTTCTTTCCGATCAGACAATGCAAAGTCTTATGATGAAACCCAGTTTACAATGTGAAACTAAGAATGGGATAATTTATTTTTCATTGTAATTAACGTTTTGTAAAAAATACAGATAAATCATACATAATGTAGATTTAGCTTGGACGAAATTGAAATTAAAGACACAGTTCACCTTTCATGTAACTTTTAGTATGTTACAAAATGTTTCACTTTTGAAAAATATTTAATTATTTGCTTTTCCCTAAGCTTTTCCCTAAGCTTCCTTTCATTTTGCAATTTTGCAAAATGAATTAGTTAATGCTGTGCTGTTCCAGAAGAATTCTGCATTGAAATCCATTTCTCAAAAGAGCAAACAGATTTTTTTATATTTAATTTTAAAAACTGACATGGGACTTGTGCTCTGATAAACTTCAATCACTCTTTACTGCTCTACTGCAAGTTGGAGGGATATCACCCCCTCCTTTTCCCCCACCCAGCAGCCTAACAACAGAACAATGGGAAGGTAACCAGATAACAGCTCCCTAACACAAGATAACAGCTGCCTGGTAGATCTAAGAACAGCACTCAATAGTAAAAACCCATGTCCCACTGAGTACTATTCAGTTACATTGAGAAGGTAAAACAACAGCCTGCCAGAAAGCAGTTCCCTCCTAAATTGCTGGCACAAGTCAGATGACTGGGGCAGCTGGGAAATTGACAAAATGTCTAGCCCCATGTCAGATTTCAAAACTGAATATAAAACAATCTGTTTCCTCTTTTGAGAAATGGATTTCCGTGCAGATGTCTACTGGAGAAGCTCTATTAACTGATGCGATTTGAAAAAAAAACATGTATTCCCATGATAGTTTCCCTTTAAATGGCAGCCAAAAACTATTGTTCTGTGTGTTTTTATAGCTACTTTTTATTACTCGTCTTTCTATTCAGGCCCTCTCGCCTGTTCAAATAGTTGCCCTTGAGCAAAGGCCTCTGTAGCATGAACTATTTCTTTACATGGCTGTAAAAAAAAAAAAACAATTCAACAGGCAATTCATTTTTTTCAATTTAGGGTAAAACATGTTTCATATAATTATTCAGATAATACTTTTCTAGTACAAGAAACAAATTGGACTCTACATTACACAATATAATGCAAGGATTTTTTAACATTAAAAATATTAAGTGTTCACTGAAATGAAGTGCTTTACATCAGTGACTCGGACCTGAGGACAGAGTAAAATATGACTTTGACATTAACCAATGGCATCAATAATCCCACCCACCTATTGCAGACTCAATCTCTAAAGCTCTGACCCATCATTGCCCACAGAGGGTCTTCTGAAACATTTTAGTTCTGAATACAGAAAGGAGATGAGTCAGAACTGGTGGCATCAGAGATCTAAGAATAGGCTGAGCTACTGATTCACTGCACATGTTAGAAGGTCAGGAGAGGTATAATTTGGAATTACAGCAGAAATAAGAAGCATGTATCCTGTGTGGTCATAGTTAAACTTGCTGAATATGTAATGGCATAAGGATAAAAGAGCCATATGTTTATTCTGAGCCAGGGAAACCCCACTGGATTCCTCAACCAGTCATACATGAATTATACAGATCACAAAATGTTAGTACACAATACAATATTTATAGTAGACTAAAGTAGCTGAAATTGCTGGGATATTTATAGTGCGCCATGCAGGGCTTACCAGGCTGTTTCATTGAATTCCTATATTTCATTATTAATAACGCACCATAACTGCTCTCTTGATGTCAAATATATTTTCTGCTATAAAAGTGTTTTTCTGTCGCCTGCCTGTTGCTATTCTCTCAGCATTCAGTTTGATCAGGAAGGATTATCTGTTCTTTGAACTGAAAATGCCAACCTTTAACAATAAAGCTATTTTACAGGATATATCACTGCATATAGAAGCCTTAAAGTACTCTTGGAGGAAAAGGGTTCTGCCCCCTGATGTTGAATTAAAGGAGAAGGAAAAGGTTAAAGCTAAGTAAACCTTATCAGAAAGGCCCACCTAAATATACCAGTAAACCCTCAAAGTAGTGCTCCTCTGCCACAAGATACACTGCATCTATTTCCTTCTATGCTCAGTTCTTCTCAACTAAGATTACTTAACACACCCTCCAGTCTAACAGCCAATGAAGGGATAGCATTGCAGGTTCCCATAAAACCCCACTGTGTGCATCCAGTTGAAAGTTAATTAGGCATTCTATACCTAATTTCATTATCACTATTCACATCAGAATTCCTAAAGTTCATTTATTACACCCAGTAACATGTATAAAAATTTGAATTTGTGATTTTTTTAAAAATTAAATAACCCGAAAGACTACCAAACTAGAACGTGTGGCTATTCTTGAATAATCTTGAACTGAACGAAAAGTTGATCACTTAAAATTGTGGGGAAAAAGCCTTAATTGCAGCAATCACATTCTATTGATTATTTTCAACAAGACTATGGGGGGAAAAAAAAACCTGAATTGAATAAATCACTTCATTTTTGGGATCACAGTTGCCTTCTACATGAACTTTCCAGCTTTTAGATGCCAAATTTGAACATTTAGGTTTTTAAAGATTTTTGAGCTTGAATATTTGAGTTTAGGAAGCGATAATTTCAGTGCAAAATACCTCGAATAGTGTTAAAATCTCACATTTAAATGGTAGTAAATTGGCCCGTTAGGGTTACCACATGGGTAGTATTTTACTGTTCTGGCTGAACAATTAGTGCTCAATAATTATTTTATTAAGAAAGATAATGTAGGAAAGGCTGCATTTTTCCTCCAGAAAAGGGGACGACTCTAAATACACTAGAGTATACAGCAAGAAAAACAAGGTTATCCAGCACACAGGGCCAGAAAAACAAGTTAAAAAATAGGCCTTTATTAGTCAAAGTTAAAGTATTAAAAGTTAAAAAGTTAAAGTATTCATAAATCTCCATGGGTCCTTTGCATTTCACACCAAGTTCCTTAATCATGGGCCCATAATTAAGTACTTTGGAGATACGAAATGCGTAGGACCCATGTACTGTAGATGTAGGAATCATTCGAATTAGGGCTTCCTAAACTCAAATATTCAAGATGTGTTAGGCACAAAAATCTTTAAAAACCTGAATGTTCCATAAATGGAGGGTGATTTTGTGCATGGGGAGGCTACTTAACCCATTCCTTGCCAGGGTGTTTTGATTTGATCTGTCTGAATATATCCTGTAAAAACAGGGCATGTCATAGAAAAAAGTGAAATTACTGTGTTGTACTGTTTTAAGTCTATTTTAGCTAACACTCTTGAATTTAATATCTCTGGAAGGTTGGTGAGTAAAAGAAGCTGTTCTAGTTTTTATAACGACCCTCTGTTAGTACCCCAGTAATAAATAAGCAAATGGGTATGTGTAGTGGTTATTCCTACTGCATACAGTATAGACTGCTGCTTTGAGAACAGTGAACACAAAGGGGAAACTGGGAATCTAATTATCTACTCTGCAAGGACCAGACATGGAGTAGCTGCAATTTCCCCTTCAACTATCTCAGAAAACACCCACTTAACGCCTTTGCCTCTCTAATGATTTATTTCAACGCCAGCTTGGGGCTGCAGGAAGTAGCTGAAATTCACAGTTTCGGTAGTATCTAAATGTAGTAAACCCTGATGCTGTTAAAACTCTGAATAAAAAAGTACTCTCTCTCTCTCTCTCTCTCTCTCTCTCAAACCTGCCGAGTTCATGTAGAAGTGAATGGCTGATGGCTGGTTTCCAGTTGTAAGATATCGTGATCTGGGTTGGGTTTTGTACAATAATTCTAAGAATTTATGGTTTTCTGGCGATAATCTGGTGTCAAACCTAAAAAAATTGGATGATTTGATTTTTTTTCACGATTTTCACGATTTTATCAAGTCTTTTCCTGCACCACAGTTTTTTCAAGAAAAAATAAAGACAGTGCACAGTGCACAAAATGTTCACGGGAGTTTGTTCAAAGTGGTTTTAAGAAAATAGTGAGAAATGTTCGATTTTAGTAAATAACCTGCTAATAGTAATGAGTAAAGACATATCATCCCCACAGCATAATGTGAGAACAGTTAGCTTCTCTAACACACTGTTCAACAAAACAAAACTGCATACAGGCACCCCAAGCAAGGGGAGTTCTGACACCCTGACATTGGGTTGAGGCACCACAAGCACATAATAAATAGTGAATGGCTGTGGGTACTGACACTCCAGGCACATTATAAACAATATGAGAGTGTTTAATGAATGGGGAGGTGGATTTTACACTTGACACTCCATTTTTTCAGGATGCACCTCCGATTCTGCTGTCCTATTTGTACAGTAATTTCTTATCTGTGGGTGACACTGCTATTTCTCTTTTAATTGTTCTCTCTTTTTATAGTTTTTCTACCATCACCTGTTCATTCTATTTTTATACCCCTTTCTCTAGTTTCTTCTCATTTACCCAAACCATCTCCTCTTTTATCGCTTTATAGATCCCTTTGCATTTTTTACTAGTAACCCTGCATTTTGGTGCCACCCCATCCCCATATTTTTTGTTCTCTGACTTCATGTCAAGATAAGATATGCATGCTCTGCTATTTCTTCCTGGTGGGGAAAGGGGCAAGAGGGAATTTAAACAAAGCCCGAGAGTACGGTACCTGGGTGCTGGCCCTGACACACATAACCCAGGTACAGTTAAACGAACAGTAACGCCAAAAAATTAAAGTGGCTTAAAGGAATGATAATATAATGTATTCCATGCACTGGTACGACTGGTGTGTTTGCTTTAGAAATGCAACTATAGTTTATATAAACAAGCTGTTGTGTAACCATGGGGGGCAGCCATTCAAACACATGATACACAGTAGATAACAGATAAGTTATGAAGAATCACATTGTATACTACAGAGATTCTGTTATCTGCTGTGTATCCTGTGCTTTTTTTCCTTTTTCAGCTTTGAATGGCTGCCCCCAAGGGCTACACAGCAGATTGTTTATATAAACTATAGCAGAGTTTCTGAAGAAAATGCAGCACAACAATACATTTTAATTCCATTATTTTACATAGTAACATTGTAAGTTAGGTTAAAAAAAAGACATACACCGGTCAAGTTAAACATTTTAATTCTATTTATAACTGTCTAACTGCTAGTTGATCCAGAGGAAGGCAAAAAAATTTTTGAAGCCTCTCCAATTTGCCTCATAGGGGGGGGGGAGGAAATCCTTCCTGACCCCAAAATCGACTAGTCCCTAGATGAACTTGTACTATGAGCTATCTTCCATAACCCTGTATTCCCTCATTTGCTAAAAAATTATCCAACTCCATCTTAAAGCTATCTAATGTGTACGAATGATTCAGGGAGATAATTCCACATCTTCACAGCTCTCACTATATAAAAAAAAAATCCTTCTGAATATTTAGGCGGAACCTCCTTTCTTCGAATCGGTTGAATTGGTGTTACTGTTCCATTAATCATAGCAGTAGATACAGACTAAACTTAAGCATTTTTTCCCTCAAAGTGCAAGTCCTGATCCCCCACTAGGGGACTGGCTAGACTGCAGGATGCTTCAAATTTTTTCCTCCAGTCTAGCAAGCCTCATGAGGAAGTAACACCTTTTGTTTTCTTTATTTTTTCCCTTCTCTTGATTCTTAATCATCAGCCAGGTTTGGGAAATCTTAACTTCCCTGACCTTAATGAAAATCCACCCATGCACTCACCAGTAAATCACACACTATCCACTTCTTAATGTAATGTGACAGGTACCTCCACATATGTCACAACCAATAAAAACATGTCAAACTTTGAAACCTGTCATTATTTCTTTGCCAATATTTTGTGTCCTTGGGCAATTGAGATGTGTGGGCTAGACTGCTATTTTATTCACAGCAGATACGTTCTTTACCAGTTTTAGCTGATTAAAATGAAGAGCCTGAATTTTTCTGAGACTCAAATGGCAAAGCATTTGCAAGATGTACTCATGCTGTACTACTCCCTTATAATTTTGCCAGTAGTAAATTCTTTCACACAATATAAGGAGAAAAAGTGCTCAAAGCAAATATTTCTGAACTTTCATGGTGCATGCAAAAACACTAATGCTTTGAATGGAATATCTTTCAAACAGAGTCCTTGACATAAAATATAGTAATACACTTTTCTAAGTAAAAAACACCAACTATGGTTAACATTCCCTTCTCTACATTTCATTTTAAGATACAAAAACTGACTAAAATTGGAAGCATCTTTCCCTTGCCCACAAAGGTGCCAATAATGGTCCTTGAGAAACTATACTCTGAGGTATTGGTCTATTACTCTTCAGTTGACTGCATGCTAACCTCTTTAGAACACTGACAATGCTGGACTCTTATTTTAGGGCTGGTCTTTGCGTACAATATGAGTAAATGGATGAGCAATAAATCTTGGTGAATTAAACACAACAAAGAAAGACAAATCCAAAACAACAACGTTTTTAAATCATACGGGCATCTTTATTTTTGATAGATATTGTAGATTCTCAAGCAAGAGTGTCATTATTGGAAGCAAGTTCAGACATAACATTATTATCAGTTAGCCTCTAATTTGTATTGAGTTTACTAGAAGTATAGCATATATACAAAGCTTATCTTAGTGTACAAATTGGTGTACAGTAAGCCTTTGCATAAGAGGACCATGGCAGCACTCATCAGGATTTCAATATCTCCATATTCTAGGCTTCGTTATCCATGATTGCAAGTCATGCTAAAAAGCAATCAAAATCAATCAATCAAAATGTGTTACATAGACTAGTCTTATAATTCAGCTGATTTATGAGCTACACACACATGCAAAGGCACATTTGACTCATGTATTGCATTTTTTTAGTAGTATGAAGGGGACTATTTAGTATAGGTATGGGACCCCTTATCCTTAAACATGATATGCAGAAAGCTCAGAATTATGAGAAGGCCATCTCTAATAGGCTCCATGAAATTGTTAAAATTTTTTCATTTTTTTTCTCTGTAACAATAAAATAGCACCATGTACTTGATCCCAACTATGATATAATTCTTTTTTTATTGCAGGCAAACAAATCTGATTAGGTTTAATTAATGTTTAAATGATTTTTTTTAGCAAACTACATTATGGAAAACCCAGGTCCCAATCAGTCAGATGTCTCTGTATCTCTGAACAGCAATTCAGTGTTCCTGAAGCAACAAGAGTCCCACACAGGAAGACAAAAGTATTAAAAGAAAAGGCTTTGTGCACTTGAGGGTGCCAAATGTCAGGCACCCCCAAGTGATTTTATTGACTTACCTGAAACCTGGTGCTCTTATCAGCAGAAAACTGCACCAGCCTGGGGTTATACCAGTGAGCACCATGGACAGCTCCTCTTCCGCTTTCTTGGCACAGCTGTGCATGCGCATTAGAATGAAAAGGCGAACTTTTCGTTCAACTGCGCATGAGTTTGCCCAGGGAAATTTGAAGACAGAAGAAGAGGGAAAAGGAGCACTCCATGGTAGAGTCCTGCAATTTTTGGGACCTGTACCCGACCCGTACCCGCAACCCGCAATCTGCAACCCGGACCCGCGACCCGCATTCTTACCCGCTTGGACCCGCGACCCGACCCGTACCCGCAAAACGAGATACGCAACCCGGACCCGCAAAACGAGATACGCAACCCGGACCCGCGACCTGCTGACCATCAAGAATAAGGAAGTGCTGTCGTTGTAAACCGGAAGTGACATCATCGGAAGTAGCCGTGACCAGAAAAAAGGGAGTAAAACAGGAAGTGCTGTCAATTTAAACCAGATGTGACATCATCAGAAGTAGAAATGCTGAGAAAAAGGAGTAAAAATCGCTATAGCGAGGATCCGCGACTTGACCCTCAACCCGCCAACCTGCAGAACCACCGGCCTGCTTCTATACCCGCACCCAGAAATTCTACGAGCGGGGTACCGCGGGATTTTGTGGGTAACCCGCGGGTACCCGACCCGCTGCAGGACTCTACTCCATGGTGGTCACTGGTATAACCTAACATTAAACCTAACACGCAGTAAAATATTCAGAATAGTAGGTGTCTCAGGACTATTGAGATGTTTAGATCATGGATCTACAGGTATGATATCTATTATATGGAATGCTTGGGATCAAGGATTTTCCATAATTAAAATAACTATACCATTTCTACTTAAATACATTCATACATTAAAAAAAACACTAATGGGATTGTTTTGCTAGCAATATGGACTAAAGCAGCAAGTACAAGGTACTGTAGAAAAATGATTCTAAGGAAAATGAAATAACTAAATACAAAACAAAATTAGCTTAAAATGGATTGGAATCATTTTTTTTGAGGTTTCTGGATAATACCAAAAATGGCAATTGGCTGTCTTGATAAGATTGCGAATGTAAGGTTATTCATAGCTTATAGAGTTTTGAAGGCAACAGCATATGGGAGATATGGAGTACTTTGCCCGCTGCATAATTTAATTACACAAACTTGTTCCGTGCATGTGACAGTTTGCACAGTGGTGATTCTCACCCCCCCCCTGCTGCCCTGAGGTGACTTCTGTGCTATAGCCCCCTCTCCCCCCTCTCTCATCTTTCCAGGGGTCCACAGTGCAGAGGGCAATTGTGCTCTCTTGCACAAGATGAGCCACATATCAGGGTTAATAATGGGAAATTTAGACTTTTTTAAACCCCTGATAACTCGTGGGGCGCTACTCTCAACTCACCTCATTGGTGCAAAATATAGAAAGGCCAGTATATCTTTTCTCCAGAAAATGTCTAAATAAACCCCATTGATTTTAAATCATATAAGGTATTGTAATATATTTGTAAAATATGTAAACATTTTAAATATTATTTGTTTTCATCCATGTAACCAGTAAATAAAACTGCTAAGGGGTCTAAACACTCACCAGTAAATTACACACTTTCCACTTCTTAGGGGCAGATTTACTAACGGCTGAATTTTCGATGTGAAAAAACATCAAAATTCGACCACCAAAGTTTTTTTAAAGGGCTTTTTCAATCGAAAATGGACCTATTTCCATCAAATAGGTCAATTTTCGATCAAATAAAAAACGTTCAATTGCATCGTTTGGATCGAACGATTCAAAGGATTTTGCGCAAAATCCTTCTAATTCCTAGAACTTTGAAAATTTTTCAGGACAGGTTCAAGGAGGTCCCCCATAGGCTAAAATGTCAACTCAGCATCAGTGACAAAGTCAAAGGAGTTGAAAGGGCCAGTATTTTTTCTATTCGAATCAAATTTTGGCCTATTCAATAGTCGAAGTAGCCCAAAACTTTGCAGATCAACTTCCATACCCTGAATACTGGCAGTAATAGAATTGCAATGGCGCATAAATAATTATAAAATGGTTAAAGGGTGGCTCACCTTTATATTTTAGTATGTTATAGAATGGCCAATTCTAAGCAACTTTTCAATTGGTCTTCATTATTTATTTGTTATAGTTATTTGCCTTCTTCTTCTGACTGTTTCCAGATGGGCATCGCTGACCCCACCTAAAAAAGTCTATGCTCTGTTGGGCTACAAATGCATATCTATTGTTACTTTTTGTAATTCATCTTTCTATTCAGGCCACTCCTATTCATATTGCAGTCTCATATTCAAATCAATGCTTTGTTGCTAGGGTAATTTTAGACCCTAGCAACCAGAATCTTCAAATTGCAAACTGGACAGCTGCTGAATAAAAAGATAACTCAAAAACCACAAATAATAGAAAATGAAAATCAATTGCAATTTGACTCTCTACATCATACTAACATTTCATTTCAAGGTGAACAACCCCTTTATACTGTATGTTATAAGTTCATTTGGTCCCTTCCGAGAATGTGTGAGTACTATAAATTATGTAATCATATTTTTACTTATGTAAGATGGGGGTAAAGGAAACAGGCTAGAAAAGCCATAAAATACATGATAAAGAATCAACACAGACAACATTTGGCTAAGCAAAGGAGACCACACATTCTCAGAAAATAAATGGTGCTGCTGTCTCAGGGAACACAGCTGTATCAATAAATCAACAGTCTGTTGCAAACTTTTTGACCTGGCACATCACTAGACTGGTAAATAGAGAAACATGAATCTTTCAATCAGAAATAATCTATCAGTGTATGTTTTATACAAGAGAAAGTAAGTCAGAAGTGAGCATCCTGTGCTAAAATAAATGGATCCCCACTGTTTGGGGCCCTTATTGCCAAGAGAGTATGACCATTTTTATAACATTCCAATTCAAGGAATCAAATTGTTACACTGAAGAAGAATCAACAAAGTTTCCTGTTTTCTTTCCTTCATTGCTATTCTCTCCATATTACAGAAACTATAGAAGTCAAATTAATCAAAAACAAAGATGCACATTTATTTGTACAATATGAAATGTCCTGGAACATTTCTCCCTCTAGTGTGCGAGCTGTGCAGCCTCCATGCTTTAAACTCCCAAGTATTTACTGGATGTACATTAGGATTACACAAAATAACAGCACAAGCAAGATATACACAAAGCACTATAAATAACAAGCTAGGAATAAGCACATAGGGGGAAATTAGTGATGTGAGGACCTCCCCAAACCCCTGGGAACCCATAGGTTTGGCCGTGGGTCAGGGAGGTTTGGGCAAGCTACAGCATCAAGTCTTCGGGTTATGAGTCTGGGGTTGAGTCTTTCCTTCTTCTCTCCCCGTGAAGTAACACTTCCAGCTCCTCCATTTATAGATTTGCAGCTGCCCCACCACAACACCACTGCGGGGCAGGCGTAGGTCTTTAAACAGAGGCACCGAGCACCAAGGTTGAGCTGGGTGCGGGTTGGGTGAGGGCAGGTTTGGGTCCACACATCACTGGGGGAAATGTAATAACATTTGCAAAGAGAACAAATGTGTGCACAAAATGTGTGCATGTGGCAATGTAATATTCTTCATTATTGCAAAGTGCTTGAAGGTGGTATAAACTTTTGGAGCAAACATAACAACTTTCTCATTAGGAAGTTTTATTATATTCAATGTGCACAATCTATAAAGTTCACAATCACTATTCTACTGTCGTGTGAGGGGAAAAGGGATCGGAAAATATTTGCAAAGGCAAAATTGTTCGCAAGAAGAACAGTGACACACATTGTGAATGAATTTCAAACGTTTTTTCTGTTAGCGACTTCTATTACATCTCCCCAGATTCAGAAGGTAAGCGGATATACACTGAGTTATTCCCCATAATATTCCTAGAAATTGCAGGCCTCTGAAATAAGAGTAAAGTTCTGCCTGTATCTGTGTATAACTCTAGCCTTCCAAACCGAGTAAAGCCACAGTATCACAGTACAAACGATTGCAGGTGATGTATGGATTCCTTTCTCTTTGAGACATGTGCCACTGTGATGCAAGGGGCAGGGATTTACAAGTGATGATCAGTCAGAAATCTGCTTCTGTAAACTGTTACATGGCATTGCTTCAAACAAAGATTACAAAGTTGGATGTTTAGAGTGGAAAATCTGGCATTTACAGCAGGGTTAAATATTTAATCATTTGGCAGAGAGAAAACTCTTGACATAC
Organism: Xenopus borealis; assembly: GCA_024363595.1. NCBI lineage: Eukaryota > Metazoa > Chordata > Amphibia > Anura > Pipidae > Xenopus > Xenopus borealis. The sequence continues at coordinate 75,840,323 of CM044440.1, forward strand.
ACGCTTTTTGTGTTATCTTGCAATTGAAAGGAAAATATTCTCTCTCTAAATAACTACAATTTGATCACACTTATCTGGCAGTATACCAACTGTCTGCTCGCAAATTACTTAGTGCTGCATGAGTATATTGAAATGTGTTAGTTGTCTTTTTACGCCTACCGTCATTTTCTTCCTTACCCCCCTTATTAATATGGTGTGAGATAGCGTTATGTGTTATTGTCAGTTCTAAACCTAACAATTCATTTTAAGTTGTGTCAGTAGAAATCAATATTTCTGAAGGCAATGAGATGTTGATAAAAATATTGACTTCCTTTTGTTTTGCAGCATACATTTTGCAGAAAGGTTCCAACTGAGCAGTTCAACTCTTCAATAGGTTCTTAGATTTTTGTGTTACAACTTGTAATGTAAACAGATTTACTGCAACTGGTGTTTTCAATGATTTGATTTGTACAACATATTTACATACACTTTGGAAGTGGAAAATATTTTTTTTTTGTTGTGACACAAACACTAAGCAAAAGTAGGAAAAAAATAATTTCTTTCTTTTTTGTTGCCGCAAACATTTTTTTGCAGAAATTTCTACCAAATCCATGCCTGTTGAAAACATTTGCTCATCACTAGTCACTGACATAATAATGTTGATAATGTAGCTTCATCCTATCAATTTGCAAGCCACAACCTGGCAAAATAAACTTTGTCAAAAAGGGTGACTTATAGAAAAGATCCCGCTTTGGTTTGCCTGGGGCAAAATTTGCCTGACGAAATGGTGTGAAAGTTCTCTTCTCTTTTTCGCTAGCAGATTGTCTTACTCTCCTTTTAGTAAATATCATTTTGCTGAATTTTTGCCAGAAAAAAACACAATTCACTCTTTAATAGATGTGCCCCAAAGTATTGTACAGAATTTCTAATTTGGAAATCCAGTCTAAAAACAGAATATCTAGCTGGAAACTGGACAGGTGGCAACCCTAAACTGAAGCCATGCTTTAATCTTGGATTCTCCTGGCAATATTGCACATGTATTTGAATCAAGCAGAAGAATGCCCAAATTTTCATGCAGAATGCAAAATAAGGACATGTAGAAAAATGCCCATGCAACATCTACATGATGACCATATGAACATGGATG
>CM044440.1:75845386-75857844 GCA_024363595.1 Xenopus borealis
GCAAATAATTTCTTTAATAGCAGATGAAATATCTGTCATGTAATGGGGGAGTCTAATTAAGTCTGTTGTCAATCAAATTCTTTGCTTCAATAACTTGAATGAGTAATTATCCAGATGTTGATGATAGTGTAATAAGGATGAGTGTTGTTGTAGAAGTACAGTACAGTGCATTAGGCAATTATTTTTCTTGTACAAAAAACACAAATTACAGTGGGACCCAATATTCCTTAAAGAAAAACTCAACCCAAAAGCTAAAAAAAAACCCTACCCCCCTACGCTACATAGACTTCTTACTTACACCTCAGTGCAGATTCAGGGATCGGAGTTCAGGGCAGCCATCTTTTAGGTCTTCAGTAAACTTTGTGTCTTCTTCTGGCACCAGGAAATTGCGCCAACTACGCATGCACCCAAACGTCGCTCCATTCAAGAAGATTATGGAAGACCCGGAAGATGGCTGACATGAACTCTGATCCCTGAATTTGCACCAAAGGGTAAGTAAAGACTTAGGGGCCAGGGTAGCAGCTAGGCTGCGGGGGGGTCTATGAAGGGTAGAGTGTTAGGGTTTTTTTACCTTTTGGGTTGCGTTAAATCAATGAGTTTCAATCTGTGAAATGAACAACAAAATTAGAAAACCAACAATATAGATCATTCCACTGTAAGACTACACAAGAATTGAATACAGTATAATTCCCAACACTGCCCATTTCATTTCCATAGCTAGCACAATGAACTGGGCATCGTGGAAAAGACAGAACATTTCAAAGGTTTAGCTATTTTCAACCCCAATATTGGAATTGCAAAAAGTTTAGGCTGCCCCCAAATCCACCAGGGATTCTGCAACATCTAAATAGGTGCCATTGTGGAGCATAAATGGGAAGGGTAATATATTAAAAACCTTTATAAACATTGAACAACAGACTTATTACTGGGATATTGTTTTTTTTTACTTAAGTTACTCCCAATTTCCAAGAAAGCATTGAAAGATTGAAAATAAAAGAAAGAAACTTAAAAAATTAAATCCTTTGCTGATCAAATGTTGAATATTCGTCCATTCGACTCTATTCGAATGTATTCGATCGTTCGACCATTCCCTATTCGATGATCGAATATGCCAAAATTCACATATTTGACCAAAAGAAGAAATCCTACGTTCGAACTTCAATCGAACTTCGAATCCTTCACGTGAATTTAGTAAATCGGCCCCAAGGTGTTTTGCATTCTCCCCTAGTTGTGAGATAGGGGTTAATAAAGTCAGTGTTCTGAAAGGGTTTGTTCACATTTGAGTTAACTTTTAGTATCCTGTAGAGAGTGATAGTCTGAGACAATTTACAATTGGTTTTCATTTTTTATTTGTGGTTTTCGAGTTATTCAGCAGGTCTCCAGTTTGCCGTTTCAGCAATCTGGTTGCTAGGGGCCAAATTACACTAGCAACCATGCATTGATTTGAATAAGAGACTGGAATAGGAGAGGCCCTGAATAGAAAGATGAGTAGTAAAAAGTAGCAATAACAATACCTTTGAAGTATTTGTTTTTAGATGGGGTCAGTGACCCCCCATTTTAAAGCTGGAAAGAGTCAGAAGAATAAAGGCCAATAATTAAATAAAAACTATACAAAATGAATAACAAAGACCTATAGAAAAGTTGCTTAGAATTGGTCATTCTGTAACACAGAAGTTTACTTAAAGGTGACCCACCCCTTGCCCAGGAGCACCCATAGCAACCAATAAGATGTTTGCTTTTTTACAAGTGATGAGTAAATAAGTAATGCTGGTTGGTTGCTATGGGTTACTGCTCCTGAGAAACATATTGCTTTTGTTACCTTTCTCCAAAAGTGCAATATAATCATTTATAGCTAAACTAACAGCAAGGAAAAGGCAACCCCCAAATTATCATTAAAAATAAATAAATAGAGGTCTCAAAAGACAAACTTAACAAACTTTGTCTACTCTCAGACTGTTTCCTTCAAAGTTCTTTGGTCTGCTTTACTCTATGCAGGCACTAAATACTAAGCTTTATTAACAAGGGTGCACCAGCCAAGAGGCAAGGTGAGGAATTTCCCTGCAATTTACCAGGGCAGCAAAAACAGCACTCCTGGTCCGGCTCTTCTTGCGCAAGAGCTCACAATTCCAATGGAAGATGGTAAGATCAGTGGGTGGGGCAGCATCACAGGAGCCACCACAGGGCAGCGTTGGGGCCCAAATTGCCCCTATCTATTAAACCAACTTCTTAGGAGTGATGTTTATATTAGCTGAATACAAAAAAATGGACTTAAGGAAAATAGATGGCTTCCCAACCTTCTAACACTGTGCAGTTTCCACAGCCAAGCAGAGATTTGGACAGTAAATCAAAATGTATCTGTAATCTAAACATAACATTCTTAAAAGGCTAATGTTTCTCATTGGTATTTTGTAGAAACAGCTCCCATGTTGCTAAGTACTAGATTCTCGATGACTTTGCAATAATTCTCTGAATTGTTTTGCCTGCAAAGTGTCTAGGGAAAGTCAACCACAGTCTGACAATAGCCTTGTATATGCTTAAAAATTAGAAAGTAGGACAAGTGAATATACCCTCCAATAATTCTCGAATTGTATATTTACCTATCTTGTTATATAATTGTATGATTAAGGACAAACAGAGAGCTAGAAAGGGCACCACAGGATCATGGTTCACTTAAAGGACAGCACCAGCGAGCACCACCAAGCAATCATGTTCTGGTTTCTTCTTTTTTCTGCACATGTGCAGTAGCGTGAAAAGCCGAACTTGAAAAAGCTGTCTATTTCATTCTACTGCACTTGCATCTGCTCCTGGAAATTTGAAGAAAGAAGAAGTCAGAAGACAATTGCTCCATGGTGCTCACTGAAAGATTTAGATTAGATTGCTTTATTTGTCAATACAGACCATATAAACAGTTATACAGCATATCGAAATTAAGTTTCACTCAGAGCCTCCCTCCACTTAGTGCATTTACATAAAGGAAGAGCATTTGAGGATACATGTAAGGTGACAGGTGCAGGGAACAGTTAGTTTTTCAATATTATGTTAAGGGCTCTGATTGCTTGTGAGAAGAAGCTTTTGCAGTGTCTAGTAGTTTTTGTTTGAATGTTGCAGAACCTTCTTCCAGATGGTAAGAGAGAGAACAGAGAATGAGATGAATGGGATATGTTCTTTGCTACCATATTTGCTCGGCGTACAAGGTGTTTCTGGTAGATGGGCGAGACAGGTTCTCCTATGATCCTTTCTGCAGTTTTCACAATTTGCTGAAGAGATTTTTGTTCTGCAACAGTGCAGTCTCCAACCATAGTGTGATGTACCTGCAGAGAGCACTCTCGATGGTGCCTCGATAGAATGTTGTGAGAATCAATGGAGGAAGGCTGGCTTTCTTAAGCTTCCAGAGAAAGTGGAGTTGTTGAGCTTTCTTTGTGATAGAGTTAGTGTTAAGGGTCCAGGAGAGGTCATCTGCCATATGTACTCCTAGGAACTTCACACTGTTGACTTTCTCAACTGGGGAGCCAGTGGAAGGTGAGTTGCAGAGTTTTTCCTAACGTCAACAACAATTTCTTTAGTCTTTTCGACATTTAGAGTCAGGTTGTTGTTCTGGCACCAGTTTGCCAAATGTCTGACTTCTTCTCTGTTTTCCTAACAAGACCTACTAGTGTTGTATCATCTGCAAATTTGATGATGTGATTTGCACTGTACTGGGCAGTGCAATCATGTGTCAGCAGGGTAAATAGAAGAGGGTTAAGCACACATCCTTGGGGTGAGCCTATGCTCAGCTTTAGAACCCCAGAGGTTTGATCCCCTATTGAGACGTATTGGGGTCTATCAGTCAGAAAGTCTAGGATCCAGTTACAGAGGGGGGTGTTAAGCCCTAGCAGTTCCAGCTTCTTTACCAGTTGTGGTATAACAGTGTTGAATGATGAGCTGAAATTTGATAAATAGCATTCTGACATATGTGTCTTTTTCGTCAAGGTGAGAGAGAGTGAGATGAAGGGCAGTTGAAATTGCATCATCTGTGGAGCGATTTGGGCGGTAGGCAAACTACTCATATTTTTAAGTACAAGTTTCTCAAAGCACTTTGAGATGATAGGCGTGAGTGCTTAGGCCGATAGTCAGGGATGATTTTGGTGGTTTTTAGGCATGTAGGAACAACAGCTGAGCTCAGGGATGAATTGAAGAGATCAGTGAAAATGTCTGCAAGCTGTTCAGCACATTCCCATAGCACCCGACCTGGGATGTTGTCAGGTCCTGCTGCTTTCCTTGGGTTTATTTTGCGGAGGGTTGTCTTGATTTCTTCGCTGGTAAAACAGAGAGCCTGGTCATTCTGAAAGGAGGTAATTTTCTTTGTAGGTGTTCTGTTTTCAAAACGTGCAAAAAAGTTGTTCAGTTCATTCGGCAAGGTTGCCTCTTTGTTGCTTACTTGATGTGCAGGCTTGTATCCTGTATTGGCTTGAATGCCTTGCCACATTCACCGTGTGTCTTTAGTTAGTAGAAAGTGATTGTTTATCTTCTTTGCGTATGCTTGTTTTGCCTCTTTAATGGCCCGCGATAGATTGGCTCTAGCTGCTGTGTAGGCCTCTCTGTCTTTTGACTTGAATGCAAGATCTCTGATCTTCACTAGGTTGCGAAGCTTTGTGGAAAACCAGGGTTTGTGATTTGCCTGCGTTATGGCATTTTTGGAGACAGCAACATCATCAATGCATTTACTGATGTAGCCAGTCACTAGTCTGTGTAGTCATCCAAGTCTGTTTCACATTCATAGGTAGCGGCATCTCTGAACATTGTCCAGTCTGTGCATTCAAAACAATCTTGTAGAGCAAGTATGGCATAGTTCAGCCAAGTTTTCACTATTCTAGAGATTGGTCTGGATTGTTTATGAATGGGTATGTACGTTGGAGTAAGAAGTATGGAAATATGGTCAGATTTTCCTAAATGGGGAAGTGAATTAGCCTTGTATGCTTGCTGGACATGCAGTTTTCTTCAGATAGGAGCCCTGGTCTGGGGTTTCAGGTAAGTACTTGTGATCACTTATAAGCATTTTATTCAATATATAGTGAATAATATACTGCCTATTGTAAAATATAAGAATATCGTAAGTCACCACAGAGTTCCATGACCTTATACAAGCGCGAGGTCGAAAGCCATGGAAGTCCAAGGCGACTTCTAATTAGAGGCGCTGCCGCCATGAGGCAAGTTGAGAAATTCACCTGCAAGTTACCAGGGGTGACAAAAATACACTCCTGGTAACATAAAAAGCCAATATTCCTAATTTTAAACTTAACAAAATTTGTCAAATTAACTGGAGGGGTGAGATGGGATTGCATTGCTGGGTCACCAGGGCAGATCCCGAAATGCCCTTGCTTCTAATATCTTCATATTTTACAAATGGAGGTTCATTATTTATTATAATATATGTTTCAGAGAATCACGTGACCAATTGATCATTAAGCATCAATTATTATGAAGTTACCAAGGAGTTCCATGCCCAAATAAAAGCACAAGGCCGAAGACCGAGTGCTTTTATACAGGTCATGGAACTCCGAGGTTACCTCTAATATCCCCATATTTTCCAACAATGGGTACTTTATTATAATACACAATACGTTTTAGTGAGTCATGTGACAAAAATGACATCACTACGCTCCCTTTATAACTGATGAACACTAAGAGAAAATATACTTATGTACTCACTGAGCCACTGTACCAAAAAACAGAACACAGCCAGCAATAATTGTAGGCAGCCTATTCAGTCATTACTAAAAGGGGCAAAATGGCAATGACTTGCACAGACCTGCGGCAGTTTTACCATCATCTGGGATTTTAAAAGCTTTTCTGACATTTGTTCCATTCTAAGTATACAAATAATTACGTATTATGCACAAATATATTTTCAGCAGCTTATTATTAAGCAAATTAGTTTAATTTTACCCCAGACAAGTGAGGGTCTGTTTTTGTTCTTTAGGTGTGTAATGGATTTCAACAGATGCAAACATGTATTTTGCAAATTACTTTTAATGCATTTCTAAATGGCTGCATTACCTTTGTACTATGAAGCAAAGTGAATTTTGTTACTATTTTCACATTAGAACAGAGCCCATTTAGATTTAGGGTTCAACCCACAAGACGCTGTCAGCCAATTCCACTGGATAGTGGTGATAAGATGCTTTTCTATATAGGGTTTCTACTGTGGGTGGATAGGAATGATTGGATAAAACAAAGCCAATCTGTACAGGTATAGACAGTTTGGCAAAATGAATGTACAGTTTAGTGAAAGTAGCAACATTTTTAAACAATGAATCCTGGCTTTATCCCCAGTTTGGTACTGACACTGTATGACCAAAACAAATACATTTCTAATTGCCGTGTGCTGCAATGAACGTCTATTAAAATGTAACAAATTAGTAGTTATCTACATGTCCCATCTATACAGATATGAACAGATAAATGCACTGTACACAGGATGATAACCAGATCTAATTAATGTTATCAGTCAACATACTTGTTGCTTTATAGCTTCCTCTTACCTGAAGCACAAACAACTGTCGATGTCAGATTTTAAATTTGTGAATACAGGTTTGGTTGCCATTATCCGCAAACCCGTTATTGAGAAAGTTCCAAATTACGGGAAGGCCATCTCCCATAGGGGGAAATTTACTTACCTCCAAAGTAGCGTCAGCATTGCCATCTCCGAACTTCGCCAGGCGTAGTTTTGCCAGTCCACCACTAATTCACTAAAAGCGAAAGGTAGCGAAATTGCACAAGCGTTAATTCATCAGGCTAAGCGAAGTTGCGCTAGCAAAGGCTAATTTTCCTACGAATCCAAATTTAAATCTGAATGGACGTGTATGCTGCAGCGCATATAGAACACTACACAAGCCCAGGGAAACGTAAAGGGATACTGTCATGGGAAAAAATAATTTTTTCAAAATGCATCAGTTAATAGTGCTGCTCCAGCTGATCCCCAAGTCATGTTTTCCCATGACATTATTCCTTTAATAAAAGTTTATATAGGTTTTCTAATGCCCTACAATGTGCTCACACTATATTTAAGGTGCCATATGTTAACAAATGTAGAGGGGAAAGTGGGCACCATAAAAAATATTTGCTCTTTTTCAGCCTATAACCAAAAAACACCACCGTTTTTAGGACTTACTAACTCCTATCTACTCTATTGAACTTCACCTGCTCTGACCTAGCAAAGGAAGCAACGTTCAGAAAAAAGAAAAATGTAGAAAATTTGCTTAGTTTCGCCCCCTTTGCCAACTTCGTTCTGCTTTGCCAGGCGTTAGGGTGTGAAGTTGCGCTAGTCTATCTACATTGCTAGCGCAATTTTGCAAGGGTGAACTGAAATAATTCACATTTTCAAAACTTCCTTTTCCCTTTCCTAAAAAACTTTCCTTTTTCACTTCAATAATAAAACAGTACTTTTTTACTTGATCCAAATGAAATATAATCCTTATTGGAGGAAAAACAATATTTTCCATTTATTTAATGTTTAAATGCTTTTTAGATAGACAATATATGGGGATTCAAATTATAGAAAGACCCCTTATCCAGAAAACCCCTGTTCCCGAGCGTTTTGCATAACAGGTTCAGTAAAGTATAACAACCAATCAGCACATAGTCACATGACCAGGGCAGCTGGGAAATTGACAAAATGGCAAGCCCCATGTCAGATTTCAAAACTGAATATAAAAAAATCTGTTTGCTCTTTTGAGAAATGGATTTCAGTGCAGAAGTCTACCGGAGCAGCACTATTAACTGATGCATTTAAAAAAAAAAACATGTTTTCCCATGACAGGTTCCCTTTAATACCGACGTTTATGATTTTATCTTTAAACTTGATTAGCAATCTCTATCTCTTCATGTATGTGTGTATATATATATATATATATATATATTTTATTTTTTTTTCATTAACAATTATCGGGCCATAATATGTCCCTGTCATTGTCCACAGGCCTTGGAAAAACAGGATAGGACTCACACATTCAACTCCTTCAAGGGGGCCTGTTATGCTAAATAATCAAAAAAAGAGATTACTAAAAAACACATGTTTAAAAATATATGCAGGGTTATTATTGCCAAGGACTATGTAAATGTACTAAGTATTAGGGTTTTTTGATTTTTAATGACTCTCAAATTGAAAAGCTAGTAAAAAATTAAATTTGATGCATAGCAGTCAATATCTTGCAGAAAAAATCTTAGCAGTCTATGTTTTACTGAAACAAGCAGGTTACATCATATTCAATATTTAAACCATCTGGTATTCTGGTTTGTAGAAGAAAAACACAATTGGTCTCTAGTTGCAAAAAGCTTCAGTACTGGATCCCCATCCCTCAAGCTTCTCTTCAATTTATTAATGCCTATGAGCCATAGTCTGTGAATTTCACCTCCATTACACTGATAAAAGTATTTTGCCACATTTGAATTGGGACTTTTGTTCTTAATGTCCTGGATGGTTTGACCCACGTATTGAATGTGAGATTTTGAACAGTTGAGTTGTTTGATGGTATATTTCTTATTTGTGCCAGAGGATGCAAAACCTTGTGTCTTTTGAACATGTTCACACGGGAGGCATTATGTTGCCTTTGATCACATTTGATCAAGCCATATCTGGTCTCATAAATGTCATAAGATGTCCAACAGAAATAGCTTTGATTATATATTTGGGATGGCACTAGGCAGCCTGCAAAAATGAATTAGTAGAGGCTATTATGTCACTGATGTAAAAAGTGAGGTCCAGAAAAAGTAATGGTCTCTTTATAAAAAGATTACTGTTTATCTAAAGGACAAATCTTTCAAAATCATCCCTTGATCCTTGCCAGATCAAAAGATCATTAATACAGCGGCTGTAATAGGCCAAAAATTGTTTGAGGGGGTTATCTACGTTATAGGTAGCGAGGTCCTCCCACCAACCCATCATAAGGTTAGTATATGTTTTTTTTCCCAGTGTCCCACAGGCCCAGTCTGACCCTGTCTGTAATTACCCTGTCTGTAATTCATGCAATCATCTGGTAGCTGATAAACCAAGATGGGGTGAAGGCTGGATTACTCATTCCCTGCAGATTTACCTCCTCTTTCATGCAATCTACTGTCTGGGCTTCACAATGTATCCTGTATTTCAAATATGTTGTTCATTGTTTATTTCTTAAACACGTCCTACAGCATAACAAAATCCAGACATGAAGGCGTGATACATCCAGAATGTCAAAGAAGTCCTACATGCAACCTAACTTTTGTTGAGCTACAACTAGTAGTATCCTTGGAAGCCTTAAGGGAACAGTCCAGGGTAAAAATAAAAACTGGGTCAATAGATAGGCTGTGCAAAATAAAAAAATGTTTCTAATACAGTTAGTTAGTCAAAGATGTAATGTATAAAGGCTGGAGTGATTGGATGTCTAAGAACACAACACAACTTCCTGCTTTTCAGCTCTATAACTCTGTAAAGCAGGAAGTAGTGTTCTGGCTATTATGCTAGACATTCAGTCACTCCAGCCTCTATACATTACATCTTTTACTATATTGAAAACATTTTTTATTTTGCACAGCCTATATATTTACCCAGTTTTTAATTTTATAAATACCATTAATGTGACATAATAAAAATTGAACATGTTAAATGCATAAGAGAGTTGCTTGTTTGAACCACTATTCTAGATTGTATTTTATTAAATAAAAAAATAAAGTGTATGACCTATTTATTGTTTGATGACCTTATACTACAGGTAACAGAAGGCAGGTCATGTTCCCCAACCTCACCTGTAATTGTTGATACAAGTTTTAAAATGCTAACATTGTCGAAAAGCAGGCATTGTTACATTCTAACAAAGATCTCCATGCTGTGGGAGTAAAATGCTGTCAAAAATTAATTGTATCCTGCATTTAGAAAATAAATTAAAAAAAATACTGAATGATGTTAGTATAATATAATTGCACTAGTACTAATACTATGATGAAAAGAATCAAGTTTCTACAATGTGCCAACAACTGTACAAGGAAAAAAATCCTATTTTGTGTTATTCTCATTTGCTAAGTGTATATATGTTGCTCAGAACTAGACATGATAGTGTACTGTACATTTATTCTTGTTTCATTCATTGTCAATTAGGAGAAGTATTAATAATGTAATAATTAGTTTGTAATCAGACAAAGTAAAGTTATACTACACTATGTGGAAATTATATGCCAGCACATGGTTGTGCCCAGCTTGACATGAATATTTGCAAATCACAAAAAACAAATGCAAAGAAGATATATTGTGTTTGTCAAAGAATAGCTGACAAAATAAATAGTTTCCTCTTCAAATTTTAAGTAGTAACATGTTTTACTCTAATTGCAGGACTCTTTACTTTAGGAAGACATCTAATAGGGAACAGGTTATAAAAAGAACCATGGAACTAAAATATTAGATTTAAAAGGGATCTAACCCCAACTATAAAGCTGTTCCACTTCCCACTGTGACCGGTAGTTCTCTATAAAAGCTGCTTACATAATTACACATTGAAAAAAAAATAACCAATGACAATTCTGATGACCAGAAACTTAATTATGGAAGCAAGATAATTAACCAATGAGCATGCTGATTACCAGAACCATGTCTGCCATATTGCTGTTATCTTTCATATTAAGATTATTATATGAAACACTGGTAAAGAGAACTAACCCCCCCACAGTGCTACACCAGAACAAGTGGCCTCTCTACCAACACCGATCCGCAAATGCAGAACATTGCAAAGGAGCACAGGGGCACCATGTTTGCCCAGCCTTGGCTTCTTTGTTAAGTGACGGCCAACACTTTTTTTTCAGTTTTTGGAACATGCACAGTTGGACCCAGAAAGCTCCATAAATTACCAAAAAGAAAGAATAAGATACTGAAGCTAGTTAACATTGCCAGAGGGTACACCCATGTGGGAGGGAAGCAGAGAGGGGGGGGGCAGTGGATCAAACACTGTATGATCTGCTTGTTTAGGAAGGTAGCCACCACAACTAGTGATGGGCGAAACGGCCGCGTTTCGCTTCGCCGAAAAATTCGCGAATTTCTATTTTTCGCCGATTCGCGAAACGAGTCGCGCGTCGTTTTTGACGCGCGTCGCGTCGTTTCCAACGCGTCGCGTCATTTTTGGCGCGCGTCGCGTCGTTTTCGGCGCGTCGCGTCAAAAGCGACTCGTTTTTGAGCGGCGAATTTTTTTGGGCGAATTTTTTGGGCTGTTTCGCGAATTAATTCGCCCATCACTAACCACAACTATGGATCAAATCTGCATCAGCACATTAGTGCAGTTCTCATCCTACTGATCAATATCCAGTCACATCATGATCTGCTGGGATTCAAGACAGGCTCCTGGCTCCTCTGGCCTGAGCATTAGGTTCTGCTTGAGCATTGTGGTTAATCTCTAGCTCTAATGCTTGTGCCCTCGCCATTTGGTCCTGTTCTTGATATAGTCCTTTAATACATTTAAGTAAGAAGCTGATAAAACAGAAGGCTAAAGTACAGACAGGCACACAATATCATGATGCCTAGCACATTTATTTGGTCACAAAATGATATCAATGGCATAGTGTACCCCCAATCTTACCAAGATAAAGCATGTAACTTCCCTTACAATTTTTATTGAGCATGACCGCACCCTTGTTTAGCTTGTGTTTAGCAGAAAAGTGAGTAAGTGGGGCTCATTTATGAACGTCATGCAGTGCAGATTGGTTAGTCCGATAAATATATTTGCTCTGTGCATGTTTATATTTATAAAGCTGGATAAAAGTGTGCAACAGGTCCATAAGAGCTTTTTATAATATGACACACATTGCAAATATTTATGCGCACACCCTGCTTTTGAATTACTCCACAAATTTGCAAATTGCTAATTTAAGTTACAGTATTTAAGTTACCGTCAACATTATTTTCCACACAACCTCGCACATTTCATTTGCAAGCTATTGTGAAAACGTATGTGCCAAAAAAAATTCACAAAACACGTAAAGACGGGCACAGCAGTGCAATATTTTATTGTTCATGAGAAAGCATAGGCAATACAACCATTTGTGAATAAATATGTGCTGCGCAAACTTTATAAAGGACCCCCAGTGCCTTTTTTTCTTATAGTGCTATCACCATGAAGCCCTACTTTTTATAAGGCTGCCCACTAAGACTAATCATCATACAGCAGATTTCTTATAAAAGCATGGTACAGGTATGTGACTTCTTATGCAGAATGTTTTGGACCTGATGTTTGTGAGATAAGGGGGTCTTTCTATAATGTGAATCTCCATGCCTTAAGTCTACTTAAAAATATTCATATATATATCAGTTGGTTTTTCCTCCAATAAGGATCAGTTATATCTTTGTTTGGATCAAGTACAAGGTACTTTTTTATTCGGGCACATGTGCATTATTTTCCAACTGGCAAATGGTGCCTGTAAACCTTCCAGAAGGGGACCTGCGCTTTGGGGTAATTTACACGTTA
>CM044440.1:75857894-75870667 GCA_024363595.1 Xenopus borealis
GGGGGGGGTTAGTGCCAGCAGAGTTGAATTATCCTTTAAAGACCATATAGGGCAAATAACTGAATTATAAGGGAAGTGGCAAGATGTCCAGCGACTGTCATTTGCTGTAAAGATTTATCTCCAATGTCAAGGGAATTGATAGTGATTTTTACAAATGGAGTTCCAGTGATCCTTCTCAGAGACTTTTAGTTTAGACAAGAAAATAACTATATATATATGTCCCTCATTTAATACAGCAATTCAGGGAGGGTATAAGAAGGATTATTGGACTAATTTATGGACATAGCAACAGTCCTATATTTGTTTTCATTCACTAATTTGTAGTCGGCTACACAAAAGCTGGTTTTTAATCAGTTGCTATAACTGCACTTGTGCTATTTAGCACGTATGCTAGTAAATGGGCCCGAAGAAATATTGTGCTCTCACTGTACTAAAGATGTGTCTCAGAATAAACAGGGACAATCTCTTTTGGCTGATTAAACAGCATAAATCTGGCTGATGTTTCATTGAAAATTTATTACAGATAATATTTATTATAGAATAGTTTAAATGAATATTAGCTGCAGTACTGCGTTTTCACCAGATTTGGCCAGTGACCAATTTGTTTCCTATCCAGAACAGAATACAGTGCCAAATACTAATTTTGGCTACAGATAAAACAATAAATGTCTGAAATGGAATAGATCTCTGCAACAAATAATTTTTCACGAAAAGGGTGATACAACACCTGGAACAAATGCAAACTCAACTCTTGCACTGGAATATCATTATGTTTTTTCTTATTGTTTCAATTAGACAATGGTAAAAGAGTTCCATAATAATATTAAAATCTATAATTTTACTGCCAGCTTCAATCTCTGTGCTACAAATAAAATAAGTGATGGCTCTGTCTGGTGTATTGCTCATTCCCCTCCCTGCTAGTCTGTGACTTATCAAGCAATTAGGGGGATAGCACTGCAATACAGTCAGACCATAATGTTTGTGCACGGTAAATAATACCATAAATAGGGAACATAAACATCTTAGGAATTATGGAGAGTGGAAGTGAAGAACATTTGAAAGAATCGATATACGTAAATCCCAGATTCAGTGAACAACATGAGTATTTTATATTCTAAAAGAGAAATTAGGAATATAATGAATTATTTCATTTTCTTGGCACAGCTACATATGAAAAGCAAAACAAAGCGAGGCTTCATTTGCAGAGCTAGGTCAGACATCATTTATCCTCTCTTTTCTCAAACAACAATGAGCAAGAAAAATCATGATTTATTTACATTGCACTGAGTTTGCTTGTGTTAGTAAATATTTTCCTTATCAATCATTTTCAGCCCACTCATCAAGGATGAAATAAATGATGCCAGAACGTGACTTTTGTTACATTGCTGTCTTGATGTAGGGAAGCATTGAGAAGACGGTGATGACGACTGAAATAACATTTAAAATGAATGCAAAACAGATGCAAAAATGCAACACATTTTATCATTTACAAATTGGAAGTGCAAGATAACACAATATTAGCCTCATTAAAATTTTTACTTTTCAGATAATATTCAGAAAAATATTCTGCACTTATTGAGTTGAAAACTATACAGGTATGGGACCTGTTATCCAGAAACCTGCAATCTAGAAAGCTCCAAATTATAGAAGAACATTCATATAACCTCCATTTTATTCATATAATCCAAATTTGTAAAAATTGTTTCATTTTTCTCAAAATAATAAAACAGTACCTTGTACTTGATCCAAACTAAGATGTAATAAATTCTAACTAGAAGTAAAACCAGCCTACTGGTATTATTTAATGTTTACATGATTTTCTTGTATACATAACGTATGAAGAGCCAAATTATGGAAAGATTCATAATCCAGAAAACCCCATGTCCCAAGGATTCTGAATAACAGGTCCCATAACTGGTACATAAAGTTACAATTAAACTGTAGTACTGCAAGTATGTCAAAACTTAATACAAAAGAATTTACAAATTGGAATGATACTTAGCTGCACTAGGTTATTCATCTTACCATCATCTTACATATAGAAATAAATTTGCTATCTGAACTTCCTACTGTATAACCAATGGAGTCTCCACAATCTGGTGGTACAGCATATCATTTGCCTGAATTTCAAAGATGCACTTTGTTAGAAAAACACAGTTGAATAAAAAATTGTCATGTAATTGTTAACAAAATTTAAAATCAAATGGGGAAACCTTCAAAGTAGATGCTCTCTATTTACATGTCTATTTTGCCTTTTTGAGTACACAGACAGAGCAGCACAAAAAATACCAGTCTCTATTGTTTTCTATCTTTTTATCTATCAAAACCATTATCATCAAGTTTTAGTGGGCACAACTGACCAGGTATCAACCCAAGATGGCTGGTATATTAATGCAAGATGGCACACTTTGTACCATAGTTGACCAATCAGACCCCAGTCAGATGATGCAGATCATCAACTGCTCAGATTTTACAACAAATATTCCTAATGGGGTTCTGCATCAGGTTTGCCCTGTACCCCACTAAAGGCAACCCTGCAAGTATGAGCAGGGGCAGATTAATACACAGGCTATCCTAGACTATAACCTAGGGGGAAGTGTGATCAGGGGCCAATTTCACCACTGAGAGAAGAGGCCAGGGAAGGCTCATGTATATTCTTGCATGTGTTATGATCCAGTCATTGGCCCAGTAACATCTAGTTACGCCACTAGCCCCATGTGTCATTTATCCACCACTGAGTACAAGTCCCTAAATAACTACATCTCTATGCCAACTAGGTTCCTGACAATTAAAGGAGAAGAAAAATACTTTTTATTTGGGGGTGCCAAAAGGCACCACCAAGTGATCTTCGGGATTCTTCCAGAGAGCACCACAAATTTCCCAGACACATCCACAGTAGAAAGAAAGTTCGGCTTTTCTCTCAACTGCGCATGTGCAGCTTCAATAAGATGGAAACCAGATGATGACCATGGTGCTCGCTGGAAGAACCCCAGATTGGTGCAGTTTTCTGCTAATAGGGACACCAGCCTAGGGTTTCAGGTAAGTAAACAATTTCACTTGGGGGTGCCTTGGCTATCCCACGTATAACAAGACTTTCCTTCTCCTTTAAGAAAAGACATAGTTTCAAAACTAGATTTAGAACCTAAACTACTTTTGTTGATTTATAATACAGACTGATGTCATGATTTCATCAGTTTAAAAAAATCCTGAATTGTTAGATGAATCTCTACACCCATAAATAAATGATAAACAAGACATATCTAGACAAGTGTGTCTTTCCTGACACATTTTTTATTGCCTCCCATTGCTAAATAAATACTATATTCTTAACCAGCAACCATATTATTTTTATCCTGACATTAAAGTCAAAGGACTGTGAATATCTGATGACAGATTTATAATAATATTCATTAGAAGTGTAAAATCCCTGTTATTGTTAATATTCCTTCATAGTGTAAAATTCCTGTTATTGTTAATATTCCTTAAAGGAGAACCCATAATTTGTAACCATCTCCCCCCGTACCCTAAATAGGCTCCGCTCCCTCCTCACCTACCTTTCTACTTACCACTCCTTGCAGGTCCTGTCCAGCGGAGTTCATAGTAGCCATGTTCTCTCCTTTGGTCTTCTTCCTGTAGTGAACAGCGTTTTTGGTGCATGCGCATTTTGAGTAATCTTTGGGTGCGCATGTGCAGTAATTCTGTAGGCCGGGGGGAGGAGGAAGGGGCCCTATTTAGGGTAGGGGGGAAGGGGGATACAAATTACAGGAGTTGGTTCTCCTTTAATAAAATGTGTAAAATGCCTGTTGTTGTTAATATTCCTTAGTAGTGTAAAATGTCTGTTATTGTTCTTACTTTTCCTAATTTTTTTTCCATATCTCATTATTATGCTGTGCATCCACCTGTCTATTTAGAGATCTTGACCTTTGAATATACACGGCAGTCTGACTTCCAGAAGCTGCAGAGAAGTGAATTACGTGCTTTGGATGCACATATGGTACTAGAATTTGAGCTCAAACTATGGCATGTGTAAAAACGAAAAATATTAGACTATATAAATCTGTTCTTCATGATCATCTACATGCTGATGCATTCAACGCTCTTTCTAAAGAATAATAAAAATGTTGAGACAAATGCAAATTGTACCAAGTTATAGTCCTATTTCATGTTTAAGCTATATTCCTTCCTCATAAGTGAAGGCATTCCATTCCAATTATTTCTGTTGTAACTAAAGTGGCAACTTTTGGGGAGTTATTTACTAAAACCCAATTTTTCCTCATCGGGATTTCCAAGGGAAAATCACAAATTTTCAGTGGAGAATAAACCTATATTTTCAAGATTTGTTAATATACCTGATGATGCTAAAAGTCAGAACCGGAAAGTTCTCCTTCTCAAACCTGCCCAGGTGATGTAGAAGTCAATGGAAGATGTCCCTTTTACAATTACAATTGACAATCGTGGTTTTTGGGTGATAATCCTAAAAATTCAGGCATCAAATAAAAAAAAACCTGTACAATTCTATTTTTTTCACAAAAAATAGTCCTTCCCCTGCACCAGATTTTTCTAGTTACTTTTTCTCTGTAATAATAAACTAGTTACATAGTTAAGTTACATAGTTAAATTGGGTTGGGCCAAGTTCAACCCCTCCTGAAACAGTACCTTGTACTTGATCCAAACTAACATATAATTAATCCTTATTGGAAGCAAAAACAGTGTATTGGGTTTATTAAATGTTTACATGATTTACTTGTAGACTTAAGGCATGACGATCTAAATTATGGAAAGATCCATTATCCATAAAACCCCAGGTCCCGAACATTCTGGATAACAGGTCCCATACCTGTAAGTTAATTTTTTAATTATTGCAGTATGTGAAAATTCATAGAAGTGGCTCCTGGGAAGATCTAGCACCTCTGCAGAACCCACTGGGAGCTAGTTTGTAATGTACGACAGCCTGATAGATTTGCTCTAAGGCTTGTCCTTCCTCCTATATTTTTGATAAATCATATGGTTAAAAATGGTGAATAATGTTTCAGTGTCTGAACAGACCTTTTTTAATCATGAAACTCTGCAGAGTGTGGAATGTCGATTCAGCAGTAATAACCCTAAGGTTTATCTAATGTTTTTGCGTGGGTTTGTTCAGTCTTTGCTTTGTCTTGGTTACAACTGCAGCCAGACCACTGTCTGTTTTAGGAGTGTTGTCTTCGCCACTTTTGTTTATTTGTAATACGAACAAGATACAGAAGCTACAGAAATTCTTATGCGTAGAAACATACCTGCAGTGGCCTGAATTTGTTACAGGAGAAGGAAAACAGACAAAGCAAGAATCGTGCAGGGGTACTAAAGTAATTGTAAATAGAAAACGTGCAATGCAGATAGGGATACACCAAATCCAGGATTCAGTTTGGAGTCTTTGACACCAGAAGTCAGCCCAAAGAGTTGGGATGAACCAAATCCAAACCCTACAAAATGCAAAAAATGTGTTGTATGCACCCCAGCATTTTTTACCCATGCGTCAGCAAATTTCTACCCAGCATAAGGGTTTGAAAAAGGGATTTAGACAGATCTGGCCAGAGGGATTTGTCTGAATCCCCCAAAAAAAGGATTCTATGCATCCCTACGTTTTGGCTATACCACTTGAATGCCAGGACATTTCCCACAGCTTTGCTCCCACTAAGTATATACATTTGGAGACTTCTAGATAATCCAGGCGAGTTCTGGATATACAGTTTATAATTAAACTGCTTAATGGAACATATGTAATGTGTGCAAATGTTAAGTACATTGGATATGCCAATGGACACAACACATTTCTTTATGGCAGTTCATTAAGGAGCAAGCACAAGGTGAGTGCAATTTTGCATTAATTAATGCTCCTTAATGCACATATCATAGGCAAATGAGGCTTTCATGTGCACACCTTATGGCAGAAATTGATAAGCCTTCTGTTCGAAGCAGCTGCCTGGATTACTATAAAGAGATTTATGGAGCTATTTAGGGGTTTTGTATTTATTGTCTGTTCTAGACAGAATTTAGTATGCAGATATAATCAAGCTTTACAAGTACAAAATAATATAAAATAGTGACTTTTACAGCGGCAAGGAATTATTTGGCACAAGCAAACTAATGTAACAACGCACATAAAATAAGATAATGTCAGTTGGGTTATATCATCATTCGCAAGTGCATTTAAATGAATTTATTGTGATTACGAGAAATTCTCACAAGTATATTTATGCAAATGTATTGCACTATAAATATATGTATGAACCACCTCCACCATATCTATGGCTGCAGTTATCACTAGACATCTCTTACAAACAGTTATGTGATTGTACAGCTAATCTTAGGGTAGTGACACATACTAAGATTTTGAGGAGAATAGTCACCCATCGAAAAACCACCTCTCCTTCAGCCTTACTGGGGCTAGAATGTAAATCGTCAGCGGGATGGCACTCAGAGCGCTTCATTTTCGGAAGTCGCCCGAAGTTTACATCGTGAGATTCCAAGTATATGCACACATATTTAAGTGCACATGGATTCACTATGGGAGTTATTTATTAAACTCCAAACCTGAAAAATGTGTGGGTTTTTTTAAGTATAAAATCCAAAATTTTAGTGGAAAATTTTTTTTTTTCCGGGATTTATTCTAATCCGAGGATGGAAAAAGTCAGAATACGAGAATCCAGCATCTCAGACCTGATGAGGTTGCATATAAGTCAATGGAAGAAGTTCCAAACATATCTTGAGCTAGGTTTTGCGCAATAATCCAAGATTTCATGGTTTTTGGGCAAAATTCAGAAAAATTTTTGTTTTTGGTTGGAAATCGAAATAATCTGTACAGCTCTTTTTAAATTTAAAATTAAATAAAGTTTTACCCCCACAGAAAATTTTCTAGAAATTGATTGACAAATAATTTTCGGAAAATATTGAGATAAATTTGGGCTGTATTTGCAAATGTATTAAATAAGTATTAAATTTAGTGACAGTCATTAGTGATGGTCGAATTTATTCGCCTGCGACGAATAAAATTGTGAAACGCCAATGAAATTTTGTCCTGGCAAAAATTCGCCAGTGTCTCGTTTTGGACGCACGCATCTGTTTTTGGACGCCAACGCTCGTTGCTGGCGTCCGTTTTTTTTTCTACGCTGGCACTGGGCACCAGACGCCGGCATCCAAAACGAGATGTGGCGGCATTTCACAAATTTTTTGTCGTTTCATGAATTTCTATTTCTATTTTGTGAATTTCTCACAAACTCTAAAGCTATGAACAGAAAATTACAAGAACTCTGCACTAATAACATCAGTGCAGCTTCCATTCACTTCTACATGACCTCAACAGCTTTTACTCTGCAAAGTTTTGCCTTAGAGGTTTTCATGGTTTTTACATTTAATAAATCTTCAAAATTGAAATTCTGCTCTGCTAGTGTAGAAAGCACCATAGCACCCATTGCACTAGTGATGAGGCCCCCCTGTGCACTGCTCCAGTGCTAAAGTGCAGAGTGGGAGATGGGGGGCGGCAGTAGCAGCTCCAGGATTGCATTAATGCAGCTACTGTATAGAATTTTTAACCAGTTTGCAGGACAACAAAAGTCTAAACAAATATCTAGACACTGATGAAGTATTTTAAAACAAGTGGCAATAAAAGATATCTCTGTAATTAACTATGTAATTAAGTGATTGATTAAATGGTTAATGTAAAACTCTCTTCACAAATCTGAATAACCATGTGGCAGCACTCCCATACACTTGCAATCAGACAGCTATCCATCCTGGTATAATATTAGGCCAATACACATTATACACACCCTTAGACTTACACATCATATACAATATTTAGCTTGTTCTTATGCATATTCAAACAAATATCAAAATAAATTTTGTATAGCACACAGGTTTTTTTTTTACTGATCAGAGTTTTAAAGGGAAAACACACAATTTTTCACCTTAACAAATATTTTTTTTTGTGGTTTATTAAACCCGAAGGCAGCTGAATGTCAGAATAAAAAATACTCATGCAGAAGTCAATGGCAGATGTCATTTTTACAATTTTAAGATATCACAATGTCTACTGGGTAACCTGGGTAATCTGAATAATTCCTGGTTTCCCAGTCATAATCTAAAAATAATCTGGAAACAAAAATTGGACGATTCGGATCCGGATCGAGTCTTTTCTCAGACCAGATTTTTTCAAGTAAACATATTGCTAAATACAGTAAAAATGTGCACAGGAGTTTGGTTGAAGTGGTTTAAAGAAATAGGAAGACAATTTGGGATTTTAGTAAATAACTCCCCAAGTGTTCTCAAATATTTGATGTACATTCTAACTGACAACTGCTGCCCATCTTATAAAGCCTTAGGAGATACGTGAGGCAGCCCTTGACCCCAAAGGGTTAATATAAGGATACACACAGCACAGCCTTCAATAATTATCATGCCTATTTCTGTGTAATATGTTCTAGCATGCTTGCTTCAATCATGCCCACCATACTAAAGCAAAAATATCCCTGGGGTGATTTAATGTAATTCGCTTGTTCACCTCGGGGATAAATATTTCTTTGAATTTACTGACATGACACAGCTATGTAAGATACATGCATTCATAAATCCTATCTTTTGAAAAACATATTACAGCAGAATAATGTATCTTGCAACCACTCTCTTCTCAACTCATGCATGGCAAAGTCCTTACAAAACACACAACAACTTAACAGCAAAAAAGATTGTATGTTTTGTTATGTGCACCACTGTGCCACCTACACAATAAAATGTCTAATTAGAAAGCAGTTATACTGTGCCAAGCAAAAGGACACCACCTTCAAGCTGGCCTTAAAAATTTAAGCAATGTGCACTTAAAATGAACAATGTAGTAAACTTCCTAGTGAACATTATTGCACGATAAAATGTGATTCATTTGTGAATATTTACTCTTTTTTTGTTTTTTTATTAGGTAATGCCCAAATCCCTATCTGTAATAAAGGTACAAAGTTTACCTTGGGACAGTAACCCATAGATATTTGCTTATAAATAGATGACCTGGTAAATGCAACATGCTCATTGTTTGCTTTGGGTCACTGAACTGAAGTGGCTTTTATTATATAACCTCATATTATAATAACCAGTAGGCACAACCTGACTTTGTGTGGGTCCTAATGCGTAGATTTATGATGTGATATTGTTTTTCTTTCATTTACCCCAAAAGAGCTAATTTACAAATGCAGCTATAATGTGCAAAGTGCAATTTCCATCACAAATCACCATGGCTTTTGCCCACAATTCAGCATTTTGTCTCATAATTCCAACATAGAGTGCAAGTGTGGATTTAAGTATGTCTGATGCATTAAAATTTGCTGAATTGGAGAAAAAAAGAATTAACAAAACAATTGAAAAATCAAAGTGAAAAGAGAAAAAAAGAATTAACAAAACAATTGTAAAATCAACGTGAAAAGAGAAAAAAAGAATTAACAAAACAATTGAAAAATCAACGTGAAAAGAGAAAAAAAGAATTTACTAAAATGTGCTGAATTGCAGTCAAAAATGTCCGTTATGATTGCATTAGTTCTGGAGCTCAGCATATATATGATAGTTGCATCACCAGAACTGACTACACAAACACAAGGGCCTAACGTAACTACAGTATATGGAAGCGTAAGAAGAAAGACAAAAGACTTTAATATACAACATCAATTTGTTGAGAAAAGAAGACCACTTAGGGGCACATTTACTAAAGGTCGAAGTGAAAATTCGATTAAAATTCAAATTTTTAAAATTTTTATTTCGCAGTAATTTTGGGCTACTTTGACTATCGAATAGCCCAAAATTCCATTCAAATTGAAAAAATTTGAATACTTCGACTATTCGCCAGCTTAAAGCTGCCAAATTGCCGTTTTAGCCTATGGGGGACCTCATAGAACCTGTCCTGAAAATTTTTCTAAGAATTTTTCATAGAATTCGAAGGATTTTGCGGAGAATCGTTCCAACAATTTGAGCAATTTTTTATTCGATTGAAATAGGTAAAGTTTCGATAGAAAAAGCCCTTTACAACAAGGGTTGAATTTCAAAGTTTTTTCACTTAAAAAATTCGGCCCTTAGTAAATTTGCCCCTTAAAGGAAAACTATACCCCAAAAATTAATTTTTGAGCAACAGATAGTTTATATCAAATCGAGTGACATATTAAAGAATCTTACCTACATGGTATATATATTTAAGTAAATATTGCCCTTTTACATCTCTTACCTTGAACCACCATTTCATGATGGTCTGTGTGCTGCCTCAGAGATCACCTGACCAGAAACATTTCAACTCTAACTGTAAAGGGAAGAAGTGTTGAAGCAAAAGACAGAACTCTGTCTGTTAATTGGCTCATGTGACCTAGCTTTATAGTTTGTTTGGTATGTTTGTGTGCACCGTAGAATCCTAGGATCACAGGAGGCTGTCCTTATTTTTTAAAATGGCTATTTTCTATTTATGATTACCCAATGGCACATGCTACTAAAAAAGTGTATTATTATGAAAATGTTTTCTTTACATGAAGCAGGGTTTTACATATGAGTTGTTTTATGCAATATCTGTTTATAGAGACCTACATTGTTCGGGGGGGGGGGTATAGTTTTCCTTTAAGGTGAAAAGATCAAGTTTATTTAAAACAAGCTTTGTGGATTCTGAACTCGCAAAAAGTCATAATGCCCAAACAATGAAATCGCAGAGTTTTTATAAACTTGGGAAGGTATGACTTACAGGCATAAAAGGGCATTACCATTACCATCCCATCTAAGCAAGATTTTGTGCCTGATTAATGGATAAATACTAGTGTTAATTCTGTTATGTTGGCCACAATTACTCTGGAATTAGGAAAAGAATGCTGAACTGTGGGTAACAAAACTGGCAAACTGTGTCCGCTATTGTACTTTGCATATATTTAAAATCTATTATGGAAATAGTTTGCACTGAATTTGAGTCCAGATCCCAACTTTTTGTTATTTTGGGATTTGGTTTGTAATGAATTTGGGACCTTGTATCCAGAATGCTCGGACCTGGGGTTTTCTGGATAACAAATCTTTCTGTAATTTGTACCTTCATACCTTATATCTAGTAGAAAATAATGAAAACATTAAATAAACCCAACAGGCTGTTTTGG
The DNA here is from genome assembly GCA_024363595.1 of Xenopus borealis. Lineage (NCBI taxonomy): Eukaryota > Metazoa > Chordata > Amphibia > Anura > Pipidae > Xenopus > Xenopus borealis. Next base: position 75,869,030 of record CM044440.1, read on the forward strand.
CTTTCAATAAGGATTCACTGTATCTTACTTGGGATCAAGTACAAGGCACTATATTATTACTAAGAGAAAAGGGAAATCATTTAAAAAACATTTGGATAAAATAGAGTCTATGGGAGATGACCATTTTGTAATTCAGAGCTTTCTGGATATCGGGTTTCTGGATAACAGATCCCATACCTGTACTATATGTATCTAGTATTCAAGCTGTAATCATAACAGGACTGCTGTGACTTAGCTAAGAGGGAAGCAGATGATATATAATATTGCACAGTGTACAGAACTCTTATTTTGATTACAATATCACATTATTACTTGACAAAAAGCTGTAGTGTGTGATACTAGGCACAATTAATGAATACAGTACATGTTCTGCCTTGGCGTTTCAGATTTTCCGAGACCAAGAACTTTTAGTGCAAAAACTTTTTTAGTTCCTAGAATTGGGGCCAACAATTACATGCAACCCCCCCCCCATATAAAACAAAAGGATGCCCACTTTTTGACACCATTTTTTATGGCCACAACTCTTTAAATGATATTAGCAGTCACACAATATCTCCTACACTTCACAAAGGGTGTCTGTGTAGAAGGAGAGCTGATGGGATATATACACTGCTATTTTCTCCTGTTTCTAGCCAAAGAAATTAAATTGCACAATCCAAAAATAATATTTACAAAATATATAAAGCAGTAATTTCTGGAGCCCAACATTTTTGCTAAAAAAATCAAATTACAGTACCTCAACTTTTCTATTTATATAGTCTGACATTTAATGATGTGATACTGTAGGTTGTATTCCTGTTGCCATGAAGACCACATTTTGGGACTTGAATGTGAACTGTGGGAAATATTTTAGATTAAACGTTCCAATGTTTCCATTTCGCTTGCCTCACTTTAGGCAAAAGATTGATTAGAAAGGCAATGTTGTGTGGTGTTATTGTGTGGTTGTGTGAACTAATTCTACAAGCTTCAGATTTTTCCTATTTAAGAGCTTCAGTATATGGTAGAAGGTGTGCCCCATTACTCTCTAATTGATAATTACTTGGAAGACAACATTGATTCTTTAATAATCTGCTGTTGTTTCTTTGATAATTTTTTAAACTGCAACTACATGAAGTTGAAAGCCTTACAGAAATGCAGTTGTAAACTCTGGGTACTACAAGTCCTTTTCAAATGCATATTTAATATTTGATAACATGTCTTGTAAAAACAGGAGTGCTACAGTATGTCTGGGCTACAAGGAAACCAATCACTTTTATGCAGGCTTTCTATTGTACATGGAGGTCTTTGAGTTTGAATGAACAAGCATTATGTAATATGCTCAGTAAATTGAGTTGTATGACTGGCCCTGTCTTTTCTGGTCTACAACCTGCAACATGATGAAAAAGTAAATTGTAGCAACTAATTCATACTAGGGGAGAAGTTATCCTCTGTAGTGACACACAGCCCCTAAGAATCTCTGCTAAAGGGAGCCAGTCACCCACAGATAAAATGCTGCATAAAGTCCTTTTCAAATTAACATGAACATTTTTTAATTAAAACATCCAGATCTGTAATAAAGTTTATAAAATTCTGAGTTGTCAATCATATATTGATTGTCTCAGGCATAGGGGGAAATTCACTAAGATCCTAAAATTCGCT
>CM044440.1:75918091-75939834 GCA_024363595.1 Xenopus borealis
TTTTCCCATTTGAAGCTCACTAGTAATTTTGAGTTCTGAATGTACAGTTTATCACAGGTATTGGAGCTGTTATCCAGAATGCTCGGGACCTGGGGATTTCCATATAATGGATCTTTCCATAATTTGGATCTTCATACCTTACATCTACTAGAAAAACAGATAAACCCAATGGTTCTGCCTCCAATAAGGATTCATTTGGATTAAGTAAGATTTTTTTAAAATTGGATTATATGGATAAAATTGAGTCTATGGGAGGCAATTTCTGGATAACAGGTTTATGGATAATGGATCCTTTACCAGTATTCTATAAGTCCAAAATATTTTCAGTACTATTTGTAAAATAAAACACTGTATTACCTTGTACAATGGATGACATTTTATGTAGAAGCAGTGTGAAACATACTCATACAGAAGCACTCTGTAGGTTTGCAACAACTAAATACAGATTGTGCAGTCTGTAGAGCATTGTATTTGTCAAGTAACTAGAAATCTCCGATACAGAATGAAATCATTGTATAACATGTTTTCAAAAGCATTCGTTTCAAGTAAATCAAAAAGAGGCACAGAGTTGCTGTACAACTTCATTCACTAGAGATTCCAGCACAGCTCATCATCAATTGCTACAAACAGTCACTTACCATCAACTGCAATACACACAGAAAGCAGACCCACGAGATTGTGTTGTATAACACATTGAAAATAAAAGCAAATGCACAGCAGCTGCAGGGTAGACACAGAGTTGGCTTCAGTTAAATTTTAATTGCAAAATGGAATACCAAACATATTTATTATCACAGTACATTCAGTGAGTTTGCATCAGAACAAATGTCATTGCCTTCTATGGGAACTTGAGCAAAAATATAGAAATTGGGGTTGAAGTGGATCAACTCAGATTTTGCTAAATCATTTGATACAGTATTACAGTACATCCTTTAATGGCATGAATATTTGCCTTGAACATACTATTTGTTCTTGGACTGGAAACTGTATGAAATATAGATTATAAATGGTGGTGATAAATGGAAGCTAGTGTTGTTAGATGAGTACCTCTGGGGCCTATGCTTGTCAGTGCTGCTTCTGGTTTGCTGAATTGTGCAGAATAATAGGTTCTCGGCATGATGGATCCACTTTGCAGAGTGATGTGGATAAAACTGGATGACTGGTGAAGTTATTAGCAAGTTAGGTTCAATGTAAATAAATACAAGGTGACACACTTGTACAAAATGCATAAATATACACTAGAGAGTTGAAAGCTTTGTTTATACTTTTATGAAGATCCCTGGTAAGGCTCTACCTTGAGCATACAGAACAGTTTTGGGTGCCAGTCATTAATGTCGCCATAGCCGTTCCCATTTCAAGCACTGTATGACACAGGTGTGGGCGGCGATTGTTCATTTTAGCATGCAACAATCTAACCAGATATAAATTGTAGGATACAACTGTATGATAACAAATCGTGTGTTCTGGCTATTAATTGGCAGACAGCATGTATGAGAAATGGTAGTGACTGTCGCCAATGGACATTGTCAGAAACGCAATACAAGAGAAGATATTACTGATAAGCAATAAATAATGTCTAACCTTTCTAAAAAATTGGGTATGTAGGTCTATCGCCAGCCATAGAATTGTATGTTATGTTATGTTAATGCAGAGACGTGCAACAACAAAAGTAAAGGGATTTTACCAGTTGGTTTGTTTTCTCTGCTAAAAGAGAGATTGCTTGTGAGGCACAGCACATAGTAACACTTTATTTATTATAGAGAGATAGCAGATAACCTGTGTATATGTATGTATGTATGCATGTATTTATGTATGTGTGTGTGTGTGTATGTATGTGTGTGTGTCTGTGTGTGTCTGTGTGTTTCTGTGTGTGTGTGTGTGTGAAGGTATTGTAACCCTTTTTTGCCTGTATTGCCTGAATCCATCTGCTCTCAGACAAAACAAAATTATATGTAAGATCCTCTATCAGATAAGTCCTGCAATAGATGGAGCAAGCGGTTTGAGTAGGCTGAACTATAACTTATATATCTCAAAACACAGTTGTTGAAACAATGAAGAATGCCAGGGTTACTTGAATCAAATTAACAATGTATAAGGTAGCAGCAAATACTGTAGTTTCAAGTGCATTCTGAATTTCTGGTACAGTGGCACATAACACTTACTCACACACCACTAGTATTGTCTCCCAGTGTTTCCAACTTTCTCAAGGGCTTACATAACATGTCAGCACCACAAATAATGAACTAAATATATGTGTAACCTTTAATTGTCACTATCTTTTTGGGTAACATTACACTCCTGCATATAGATTAGAATTTGCCGAATCGTTACCTACTTGACAGGCTTGGGAATTACCCCACACCAGACCAACTTGGTGGTGCACAAAAGCTACCCTGCCTATCTCATGACTCCTAGCTGGGTTCCATTACAGGATTTGTTAAACCCCGTTCACTGGGTCTGTTAGTTGAAGTTCCTAAGCCTTACTCTCTGACACTCTGACTTTGCCAACCTGACTGTCCCACCTCAGTCTGTTAGTTACAGTTTCTAATGCTAACGTACTCCTGCTGCACAAATATGGCAGCCCCCTCATACAGGAACATGGGGGATCAGACAGGTAATGTAAAAGCAACATGCAAATACTTTATGGCAAAATTAGAAGTAGCTTTCAAAGCCAATATTATAATAGATGTGTTATGTTTTGGTAGCCGAGACTGAGGAGGGTATAACTGCTTTATTAACAGATTCATCCAACTGTTACATAACTGCCTTACTTCCTACTTCACTTTCAAACTGTACAGAAAGCCCTGTGTATGCACAGTACAAGTCCTGTGCACAGTGACACCTGCAGGCCATTTGTATAAACACCACAAGATGTAAAAAAGAGTTTAATTTCAGGTGTCACTATCTCTTTATGCTAAAGGCTCCTTATGCTCCAGGCACATCCATCTCCCACACCTAGTTGAGTCAAAACGGAAAAGCCATGTGCTCCCTTCCCATATACAGGCACAACTTACTTTGCCCCTGTGCCAACAAACCCCTCTTCCAGGGTATATGTGTAATAAAAAATAAGATGTAAAATGGCTATAATTCATATCCCTAAACTTCAATCTACAGCCCAAACAAAACAATAACCATTTCATTATAAGTATAAAATAAGATATGAATTCAAACACCGAGCATGTGAGTGTGAGATTGGCCTCTGGCAAGCTCTGATAAAAGGAACAGGAAAACATCTGATACTAACTGCAAAAGATAAGTGAAATACTTCCTCCAGAAAGCAAGCTTCCATCAGTGCTGGCTCTGCAGTTCCACAGACTGCTGTAAATACATTATATACTTCATTTTAAATAGATTTGCTGTTATAATTAGAGACATTCATGCAAATGCTAAGAAATGCTTTAATTTCTACTGGTCACCCAAACAGTTTTGTAACTGTTTAGTACTGCTATTTTTTTCTGTTTGTTCTGGCTTATTTTCATCTATTATATAGTAGAATGAAGTTTAAGAATCAGCTGAACCTCTGACTTATCTTGGAAATGTGTTATCACAAATGCAAATTGATTTTCTGTGTTTAATGTACTTATACTGTATATGGTTATAATAAATATATAAATAAATAAAAGGAACAAAGGTATATATCAGATATGTGACATACTAGTTGGGAAATTCTGTGGAATTTTGCATTTGTGTCAACATGTCAAATGTAGTTGCGTGTATAAAAATAACATAAATCATATTAAAATCTGATCTACAAATTAAATGAAACATTTGATATCTGACGCATCATGACAGCGAAAGGAATTGCTGCATGCTGTATTTTCAGCTAGACAGTGCTTTGCACTTTAGCCTGACAGACATGTGTCCCTGAATATATTAGACAACTACTGCATAATTATTTCCCTTATATAAAGTTTACTCTTGTTGATACACTAAAGTGTGTTTATTCCTAGTGGCACTTCCCTAAGCGTATCATTGAAATCCTTTAAGTGGAAGCACTGAACACCAGGTTTTCCAGTCCCAGAAGGTTCTCAAGATTGCCAGCAGTTAGTTTGCTTGTATATACTTTACAAGAGGCCATGTGAATGTTATTTAAATCTATATTTATAATGTAATATTTAATATTATTATGTATTTATGAATCATTTAGTTTTAAATGTGTATGAGGGTGGTGTCATTTTCCTTTGTGTCAGCTGAACCACTGTAGCTAGTAACATATGCAGTAACAGAAAAGGTTTTCCCTATCCAGTAAGCAAACATAGGACTTGAAAATACATCAGATCCAACAAAATGTCACTGTCGGGTTGCAATTCGCTTTGCCTGGCTCTTGGATCTGGGCGAATCTGAATCCTGTTGAAAAAGTCTTGATTCTCCAGTATTCCAGTATAGATATTGGTATGTATAGCTTACAGATAGATAGATAGATACAGTTATAGTCCTTGCTACTGTAGCTCTTGTATTTTTATTCAAAGTAGCTTTTCTTGCACACGTGAGATCTGATGAAAAAATGAAACATTTGCGTTTTGAAGTTGCATGGCAACAGCCAAACTGTATTTCTGTAGCAGAATAATGTAAGGATGAAGGGATTTATGTAAATTTTCATTTAGAAAAACAGCACGGTACCATTCAGCTTCCTTTTTTTCCATTAAATGCAGAAAAAGTAGCAATTTCAAATCTACACGCTAGGCAGAAAATTAGCTTCCCTGTTGAACTAAACCTTATTTCCTCTAGATATGAGGCTGGAAAATCTTTTACAGGTTTATAAATCCAATTGTTTCTTATTGCTATATATCTGAAATAGAAGAAAAAAGGTATGGCTTATTTAAAGAACTTCAAAGTGCTACAAAACATGATGACAATTGACAATTCTTGACACCCTATGGTGTGCTTGGCTTTAAATGACATTAGCTTCTGAAGCAGAAACAAAGACAAACATTGTTATAATTTCATGCTTTCTTTGTTGTAGCAAGACTTCAATTTTGTCTCCCAAGTCACTGTGCAATTTATATTCAAACTATCTAAGCACTTTGGGGTAGATTCATCAAAGAGTGAAGTTCCACCACTAAAGGGAAATTCCCCAGCTCTCAATTAATTTCTATGACATTTTGCAAGGCGTATTCATCAATGGGTGAAGTGAAAGTTCACCCTTTGATGAATACGCCTTTAAAAATCCCATAGAAATTAATGGAGAGTGGCGGAATTTCACTCTTAACTTCACTCTTTGATGAATCTACACCTATATGTTTATTGATTTGTTCCTTGTTTTTCTAGTCTTAGCTTAGTGCCAAACAGGTAAAACATTTTTGCAGATTTTTATAAATAAAGCTCCAAAAGTGTGATAATTTAAACAAAGCAAGTGGTGTCTTGTTACCTTATGACTAAAGGTGGCCACAGATGCACCGATAATATCATACGAAATTAATTTTCATACAATATTTGGTGCGTGTGTAGGGAATCTCTGCAAAAGCATTGCACTTATCCCTGTAAGGACAGAGGCAGAGAGCATGTGTCTGTGTGCGGTAAGTTGTTACCAAGCAACCAGCTATTCAGTGATCTCAGCGCAACAGGAAGTGACACAGCAGCTAAGGGCTGGCTGGAATGAAAAGGAAGTCAGAGAGATTGGCAAAAGAAGAATGGCTGGCATAGAGAACCGAGTGTTTTACAGTGAAGCTGCCGGTGGCCTCAGAGAGCCGAGAGGCTGCACCAAAAGCATTTATTTGGATCAGGCTGGCACAGGGAAGCCAGATATTGTGCCTGGAGAGACAGAGAGTGTGAAAGGAATCCAGACTGGAGGAACAAACAGCAGGAGATTCCTATCTGAGCATACAAAGGGGCTGGTAATCGCACCGCATGCCTGACTGTGCTAGATTCACCCGAAGAGAGCTCAAAGAGGATTTATGAGTATCCAGTTTAAAGGGACAGTACCCAAAAGAGGCGCTGAAGAAATTATTGTAAGGACATTAAACGACTTTTCATAGTTAGCTATACAGTTTGCGCTAGCAAGTCAGTTAGTGAGGCCCTATTGCCACAGGTTAGGAGTGCTACATGTACTAGTTGGCCAGTTATATTATATAAACCTTTACTCAGTTTAACCAATACTGTGTGTGTGTATTACTGTATTCCTAGTGGGCCCATCCGTAGGTGCATTCCCGGATCCCACTAGGTGGAGGCACTGCGCTAGTAAGTACCAGATAACCAGTCTCTCCCGATACCACTGTGGAGTGGCTCAGGTTTGTTCCGTGCCATCAGGTAAGTGCCATACGTGGAGTGTAACACTGATAAAGGGGTGTCGAAAGGGTTACACGTGTATGGTGGGAGAGAAGCCAACTGATATTGGCAGAAGGTATCAGTTGGCTTGTTGATCTGGCCGGCCGGAAATTTTTGATTTTGGTGCCTTTGAACGCACCCAAACATCAGCCATTGTTAATGCTGAATTGTCAGATACAGGTAGAATTAAATTGTTTCTATCTGTATAACTAAACATGCAGCTCTACATGTGTATTGAAATGAACAATCTTTCCAGGAAAGATCGTAATTGTTACATCTATGGCCACCTTAATGGCCAGTGTTTAAAATGATGAATGATATCACAAAGTCACAATTTGGCCATAAACCATGTTGCAAAGGCATTGGAAGTGATATCACATTGGTTTGCCTGCTTGCATGACCCTGCCTTACTCAACAACTAAATGATATTCTAGCTCTGAGGAGGGTAGCTTTATCCTCTTTAGACTGAAACAAGAAAAACAAAAGCAAAAACAGCACAACAGAGCACCAATGTGAATAACTCAGCAAGTGTAACTGGCATGGTCCAAGAACAACAGCCCCAGACCCTCAGTTTTCATGAGCAACAACTGAAATTAGTCAAATAGAACAAATGGGGCTATCTGCCACTAAAAGGAATCCACAAGGCCAAGAAATAAAGTAAAAACAATATGTATTGTTAGAATCTAAAAATGGCACATATCCACAGGACCAAAGGAGATATGTGATTTTAAACTTCTACAAATAATATTATTTATTAATTTGTTCTATTTGTCCTCTTTAGAGCCGAATAAATCAGATTTTGAAGGCAATTACCATATAACGCCAGCCTTACAGTGACTTACAGCCAATCTCATATTAGAGAAGTTATGTTTTAAAGGAGAAACATTTTGCCATACAATAAGAATACTAGACTTATCTGAACGTCTTGAAAGAAAATACAGTCACTCAACCAAAATTTAACACAGTTACATAAAAGGTGAAGTTGAAAAGAGGCATGTGAATTTCATCCTTTATCAAAGGGAAACCTACCTGATTTCTAATGAATCTGATCTCATATACATTCTAATGTCTCTCTCGGTTTTACAGAAGGCTGGCCAGCTTTTGGTTCATCACGATACACTCACCTTTCCATTAAACATTACTTCTAACTCAGGAATTATTAAGATGCTGACAATTATTTGCATTCCTTTAATACTGACCACTCCTCCACGAAGATGATGGGTATGTGAGAGAGATCTAAAACATAAAAAATATGTTATCCACAATGGTCAGGATGGGACCTGTTATCCAGAATGCTCGGGACCTTGGATTTTCCAGATAAGGGAGATTTCTGTAATTTGGACCTTTTGTACCTTCATTCTGCTATAAAATCATTTAAAAATAAATAAATAAACCCTATAGGCTGGTTTTGCTTCCAATAGGGATTAAAAATATCTAGTTTGGATCAGGTACAAGGTACTATTTTATTATTACATAGAAAAAATATATGGATTATTTGGATAAAATGGAGTCTATGGGAGATGGCCTTCCTGTAATTCAGACCTTTCTGGATAGCATATCCCATACCAGTAGAAAGAATATTTCCACATTGAGTGTTCACTATATAGTATGCACTGTATTTCTTGACATTCCCTGCTGGTTTTCATGTGGAATTGAAAATAAAATTTAGGGGACTGTTAAATGTAGCTGCATTTACTTTGCATTCCTCTAAAGTTTGGCCACTTTAGGGCGCCTTAGTTATACAAGAAATATAAACCATTTACTAAGTCATAGCATCACCCCTAATTATACCCAATTTAGCCACTAGGTGGCACTGTGTTACAATTTAGCAAGTGATAGGCTAGCTCACTCTTATAGTTTACTCTAGAAATGATAGATAATTAAGCTACTTATCTGAGCAGCTGAGGCTCCACCGAGGAGTGTGAGTGGGATTATGATCCTGGGTACTAATTGCCCAGAAGAAGGGACTAAGTGTTAGAGCATGCTCCACTTAGGATAAAGGCCAAATGCTGCGTTTGATGCTGTTTATACTTTCATCCCTACGGGGATCTATACTGACTGTAGATTCTTGTGAGTACATGCCTACCTACTGTTGTTCTATGTTCCTGATTATTTCTAAGTGAACTTCTATGTGGATGATGTTCTTTAATAAATAAGTTATTTGGTTAAGTTGCTAGGACCACTGGCGCTCAATTATTGTACCTTTCACACAGTAACAGTTGCACAACACCCTACCAAACAGAAGACAACAGGCACTCACAGATCCCACAAAAACAGGTTTATAAAAGAACTGAGAATTTTCTTTCAGGTCATAAAGTAAATTAATATATATCCTGTGCACTCAGGCACTTAATCCTAGGCTATGATTAAGTGCCTGAGTGCACAAAACACGTAAGGCTGTGCATTAATTTACTTTATGGCCTAAAATAAAGTTCTCAGTTACAAGCCTTACTTGAGCTGTGGGTCTGGGGCATGTGCACCTAGACCCCACATACTGCTGGTGAGATCACAAATGTATTGGCTTTGCATTGCTCACCCTCAAGTTTTATAGGTCTCATCTGGAGCATTATTGTGGTAAAGCTATCAATTTGAGTAACAGCTCAGTTCCATTTTACTATAGCAGATTCAGGGCATTGGAGTGCACAGGTGCCATCTTTGTCTCTTCAGTAATGTTTGGGAAGAAAGCAGTATATCTGCATATGCTCAGTTGGTGCAATCTTCCTCTTTGCAACAACTGCGCATACTCTGAAAGTGATGGAAATTGCAGAGGCGCCGGAAGATTACCGAAGAGAAGAAGATGCCCTGAATCTGCACTGAGAGGTAAGTAAAGAGTTAGGGGCATTTACCAAGGGTAACAGCTAGGCAGGGAGGGGGCCTGTGTAGAGTAGGGGGTAGGGTTTTTTCTTAATTAAGGGTTTAGTTCTCCTTTAACCAGTTTCAAATAAGAAAAGGTATATGTTCTCGTCCATATGCTTTATGATCTTCACAGAAGAATAATACAAGAGATAAAAGTATATGGCCTAGATGAAAATAAAAAAAGATAGGTACATAGTAGTTGAAAAGCTGTGCCTAATGATTTGCTTGTATGTATTACACTCAAATTAAATACTAAATAAGCATGAGATACAGGGTTCAATGCAGTGCTTGTTCCTTTTCAATGTATTAATTAATAATGAAGAACAACGTCTAGAATGCAGAGGCTCAGTTTAGCAGATGATAGCAAAATATGTCAAGTAATTAGCTGAAATGGAAATGTCTGCTCTTTGCAAATAAATTTGGTTAGCCTGGAGGATTGGGAAGTAACTGGAAGATGAAATTAAATAGATCAATGTATGTGTATGCATTTTAATATAAAAAAGAGAAAATAAATGAAATGGCATAACTGTTACAGAAATTGAGCAACACTGCTTACAGTCAAGGCTGCAAAGTCTAATTAACTGCTGACGTTTTAAAAGGGCAATAAATAAACACATAATTTTACCACTTAATACACATACCTTTGCTTAGGCTCTCCCGGATTAAAACAGGGAAGAATGGATAAATGAAAGAGAAGAAATCAGCTTCTGGAACTTTGCAAGTCTAAAAAAAGTTAGAGAATGGGAAATTGAAGTAAGGACAATATCCCTTTTTCCTTGTTGCTAAATCTACCACCTGACTATTTTATAAGCCGCGACAGTAAAAACAAAAATAAATAAATAAAAGGAGAGGAATATAAGAGATGCAAAGGTATGTTTATTCCAAAAAAAGTGGTAATTTTACATGTAGCACCTGAAACAACTTCATATATGATATAAGTTTACATGGGGCTAAAGTTTAACCCAAATTGTGAAATTGAACTAGTCAGTGGGGGAGCACAGGCAGAATTCTGCTTTTGGATTTTGCTTTGGAAAGCACATATTTGCTGAAAGTGCCAAAATGTATAACTTTGTGAAGATGTGCATATTATCTAATTTGCAAAATGCATACCTCTCAACTGTCACATTTTCAGCAGGACAGTCCCGCTTTTGACAGCTCAACCATCAGTCCCCTGTTTGTACTGGGAAGTCCGGATTTTCCCTGCACTGAACAGCTAAAAAAAGATACTTAATTGGCTTTTGGCAGAGAGCCCAGAACAGCCACGATGTGTAGATAAGATACCTTTGTAACAGTTTTAAAATAAGCAAATAAGTAATTGTAACACTTTAATAACAGGTCTCTTAGGAGACATTAGACTCACAGCTTAAAGGAGCATTCAACCCTTTAATAAAAAAAAACCCCACCCCACGTAGACCACCTCCCTTCTCCCTCCACCCTAACTACCCCCCATACTTTATACTTACCCATCAGCGCAGATTCAGGCAGCTGAGTTCCACGCAGCCATCTTCAGCTGCTTTGGTAAGCCAACTGGGAGATCAGCATGGCAGCGCATGCACAGCTGGTGCAATTTTCCAGTTTGTGACATCTGCGCATGCGCTGAAATGGCCCGGAAATTACTGAAGTGTCGGAAGAAGAGAAAAAGTGGCTGAAGATGGCTGCGTGGAACTCTGTGCCGAGGGGTAAGTATAAAGTATGGGGCATTTCCCCGGGTGGCAGTAAGGATAGGGTGGGGTGGGGGGTACAGTTTTTTTTTTTAATTAAAGTGTTGAATTCTGCTTTAAAGGGCAATTCACCATCATTAGCAAAACTGTAATAACTGAAAAAAACACAGAAATATGTATAACCTGCCAAATTTTGTAAAATTAACATGCCATTCCAGAAATTGGCATACGTAGCTTTAGCTTGCAAGGCAAAACTTTGTCCAGGAATACACAATTTGATAAGTTCCACCTGCCTTGTGGTAAAACAAGTGACCAAAACTCATGTTTATTTGCAATGTGTGAACAAATCTGTGAGAAAAAAACGAGTTAATAGATTACTGAAGAGGTGCTGATTTGTCAGTGTTGAGCCAGATTGAGTGAGTACTAATACTAAGATGGGTTATGGCCCTTTTGTAAAAAATGTATTAATGCCTCCTTATCTAAACAGAAACTTCTATACCAGGCCCGCGGATGTCCTGCTAAATTTGAAAACATTTGGGGACCATGCCTGGAGGTGAATGCATTGCCCCAACAAAGTCCCAGGAATTAGGAAAGTAAATATGACTGAAGCTGTAAGAATTTGTGCAATGTCCTCAACTGGTAATCTCCCCCCTTTCTCGCCTTTTACTTCTTAAGAGGGTCACTCACCTTTTTTCAGTTAAAATGCTAAATAAAAACGTTTAAAAAAAAAAAAAAAGGTTGTGTTCAGTTATAAATATACAATGTCAAAACTTTAACCTCTGTTTTTGTGATTTTAGAATACATTACAGAGGCAATATGTTACTATGTATAAAGTACACCCAATACAATATGTTTATGGATATATAAAATCATATGTATTTTTCTATTTCTGACTATTTCTGGATTTGTTTTTATGAACCCAGGACAAATAATAAGACTTAGGTTTGTTCACTGCTGTTACTGGTACAGGGATGTTGCTTCCAGTAAAACAGTAGGTATACATTTATATGTTTTAGATAAGGAACAACGGTTTTAAATGTAAGAAAAAAATAAATACAAACAGAATGCAATTTCTCTGTCGAACTGTACAAGATGTAAATGAAAATTGCTGTGAGAATATCTGTGCACCTGTTCAAGTCCAGGTACCTGCTCAATTATCACTGTAGGAACTCAAAAATTTAGCTCCCCTCTCGTCCTGTGGAGAACAGTTAGAACAGTTAATAAAGTGATGTTATCAGAATGCTCAGGATTTGGGGTTTTCCTCTGCATAATGGATCTTTCCATAATTTGGATCGTCATACCATATATATTTTTGTGTAGTCAATATAAATATTTACAAATATGCTTTGGCTTTTTCTAATTGTAAGTGGTGCTTTAAATTCTAGGGGATTGCACAGAATTTACAGTGTATATATTGCATCATATTCCAAGTTTGAAGCAGCAGCTGTTATTTTCATAGACATGCTGGTCTGACAGCTTATTATTCTGTATAGCAAATCATTTTTTTTTCTGGTAATGATTGCATTTATGGAATTATTTTAGTACTAGAACACACAGCCAAGTGCAGGAGATATAAAAAGTGGGATTTTTGTTTTGAAGATAATCCCTGTCTCCAATGAAATGCTATGAAGAACCCTATATCTGATGCATATTTTAGGATATAGTGGCTATAGATAGTACCCATGTATTTTAAAATGCCAACCAGCTAATGAAGTATTTAAATGTCAATCAATACCAAAAAGAACTGCAGTGTAATAAAGGTTGATTTAATGAAAAATTCCTTAAACAATGCTACTATTCACTGCCATCTGTTCCATTTTCTGTTGCCTCCTTTCCCAAGCTGTGCAGAGGAGTGGTGGCACTCAGCACTGCAGGTACGGTTGCCACCTTTTTTTGAAAAATATACAGGTCTACTAATATCCACAATTTCTGTACGCATTTGTGTAACTGGAAGATCACAGTACATATGTAAACCCAGGGACTAACATAACATCACATATCCAACAAAAAATTATAATTTAGCTTATAATGCACCAGAAAGAAAACATCTTGCCCTCAGTAAATGTCCATAAACAGCACATTACAATGTAACTGGCAAAGTATCACAAGTGTTTAGAGATCAGCCACCAACAATTAAATTGGTCTAATGAAGGTTCTAAAAGCATTTCTTGACTCTGTATATATCTTGGAATAGATATACAAGATATGCTTATCAGCCAGATTTCAGGCAAATACAATAAACAGAAACATGCGTTTCTCAGCTCTTTTGGCATTTCCATTTGCCAATAATGCTATTTGTACTCTAGAATTGGCACTCTATATAGACAGACCATTAGTTAAACGAAGCTGGCAATCATCTGTCTAAACCATTATCCACAGGTATTTTTAATTGCACTGCTTCTGGTTACTCGTATTTCTCTCTAGAGTTCTGTATGTGTGAATCCAGTTCTGTCATATCTGCATTTAAATACATAACAATTTATCAAATTGGATCATCTCAGTGGTTTTTTACTTAAATGTAAATATACACTGTAAATTCTGTCATGTTTTTTTGGTTTACTTTTTATTTCTAAATCACACTTTGCATTGCATATAATCCACTCTACCATTTCAAATGTTATTCTTAAACACAACAATTTTTTTTTTTGGCTGTAATATTAGTGTGGTGGCAGCTGGGCCGCCATCAGAAATTATAGGGCCCCATACAATAACATTTCCTGGGCCCCCTTTTCCTGCTCCCACCCCAGTACAAACCCCACCCACAGGTCAGGCCTCTATCCCACAGTAAAAAAAAGTTAGGGTCCCCCACATGTTAATAAAAAAAGCTTTGTTGATTAGGGCTCCCTCCCACACATTAATACAAAATAAAAACATTGGTGGCCAGGGCCCCCCATAAAAAAAAAAACATTTGTGGTCAGGGCCCCCCAGTAATCAGTAACAGAATTTTCTTCCATTATTGGTCACAGAATTTTAAGTCTGGGTAAAACATCATGGCGATTGGATGAGCTGGAGGCGAAGTTCAAACCTCAGCAATCCAATCCCTGAGCAGCTCAACTGGGTCTTAAACTCTATGACCAATAAGGAAAGAAAATGGATCAAAGATGTCTCCACCTGTGCTCCCACCCTCCCTTCTGAAGTTGGCAACTCTCTGAAAGCAAGTAGGTGCAGCATGTCCAGGTACCCCTAAGCCTCCGGGACAGGTAAAACACTACCCTGATGGCGGACCTAGGAGGCAGCCATCTCAGTGCTTTGTGCCTGATTCTGAGATTTGAGAAGGAGCCAGCCAATCGAACTTCTTTGAGACAGTTAATGTTTCTTCCCTTTCCACTATCTAATATACACAACCCACCTAGTGGTAGACATAAGAATAGCACCCAAGCAGGGTTTCCCCTTCTTTGGAACCATTAGCAATGCAAACAAATACTTCAACAGAGATGTCAGGTAGCTGCTGTCTAGTTAGCTACCCATTGTTCTGTTGATAGGCTGCTGATGGGCTGCTGAGGAGGGAAGGTGGTATCACTCCAAACCTGCAGTGTAGCAATAAAGATTGACTGAAGTTTATCACAGGATACGTCACATGACCTGGGGACACCTGGGAAACTGGCAATATGTCTAGCCCCATGCCAAATTTCACATCTAAATATAAAAAATCTGCTTGCACTTTAAAAAATAAAAACATATTTCAGAACAGTCGACTGCTGGAGCAGTCCTATTAACCGACACTTTTTTTTTTTTTACTTTTTTTTCCTTGTGCCAGAATCCCTTCAAAAAAGTCATGAACTTTTAAGGGAATTTTGTCATGATTTTTGTGGTATCGTTTTCATTACTAAATTACACTTTTAAGGAATTCATTTTACCATTGAATAATGTATTATTGAACTAATAAATGTATTTTTTTAGTTGTAATATTGGTGTGTAGGCAACCTCTGGTCATTATGCCTGGTCATGTGCTTCCAAAAAGAGCCAGTACTCCCATAATTAGAAACCTTTCTCAAACCTTTCCTAAGCAGAAGAACATAACAGCAGTCTCTTTCTTTCTCCTGACAACTTCCTTGACTAGGAAGTCAGAAACTGACCAACAGGTGGTGCTGTTGTAACAAAATGTATTCATATTAACAGCATGTGTATCTCTGGAATAAAAGGAATATAAATAATGAATATAAATTACAAAATGGCTTAGACTATCACTCTCATCAATTTTACATTCACTTATTTTAAAGGTTTACTAATCCTTCAAGTGTAGGTGGTAATTTATCTTGACGAAGCAAAATTACCCTTTTTAGGGCCAAGGGCTCCATACACTTATTTGTATGGCCTCATCAATATTTTCATATAACACATCCTTCAAATGGGTGGTATAGAAATAATTATCCCTCATGTATAAAACTGCAAGGCAATATAGCTGGAATCCCCTAAGAAAACAGAACAGTAGACGCAAAGTGACAAACTGATGATGTCCAGATTACAGATATTTTCTTGCTGTACTATCCACAAGGATGACACACAGTTCTTACCTATGCTAAATTGCTTTTTAAAAGTTCAACCCATGACAGAACATAACAACACAATTATCATAGAAGGATTTAAAGTCAGATCTGGGGGACTGAGGTTATTGTCTCCAATTAAATACCTTCATTTTAAAGTCCTTTCTGTGTAGGAGTATAATTCCCAGCTTGCTATTCTCTTGTGGCTTCT
This sequence comes from Xenopus borealis, assembly GCA_024363595.1. Lineage (NCBI taxonomy): Eukaryota > Metazoa > Chordata > Amphibia > Anura > Pipidae > Xenopus > Xenopus borealis. The sequence continues at coordinate 75,933,568 of CM044440.1, forward strand.
GCCCTGTTGGTTAAGTCAATTATTTAGTTGGTGCAGTGTTATTCAGAGAGGTTGTTATATAAGGTGCAAATGTGTCCCTTGTGTTTTAAGCAACATGAGTACATTGTCTTGGAAAAAGGGGGGTTTTACTTTAATGCTCTGTAACGCAAAACTTCAAACTAGAACTGATATGTTCACTTCCGCCAGGTTTCCCCAGTTAAAATATAACCTGCCATTTAAATGGCCGTAGAAATACGTTTAAAGTTTTGTTCACCATCCAAACACTTTTTTCAGTTCAGATGTTTTCAGATTCTTCCCCATAAACAAAGGCTTTTTTCCATTGCTTTCAATCTTTTATTTTTTTACCATTTCCCTAAATTTTAAACGTTTAATGTCCTTGTCTAGTGTTAGTGTGGCAGCATCTGAACAATTTTCTACATTTAATTGATACATTTCTCAGAAGGATCTATGGAATATTAGCAACTATTGTATCAATTATTTATCAAAAGTAACGCAAAGCAACTAGACTTGATGAGATATTTTAATGAAGACATTTCACTGCTCATCCGAGCAGCGTCTTCAGTTCAACTGACTGGTGTAGGGGAGTTCTCGGCATATAGACCTTTCCAACATTCCAACCACAATGGCACATTGTAACTCTTCAGAGAGGTGACATCTGAAATTCACAGTGGTGTTGATTCTGTGTAGTTACAGTGATAGGATTACCAATGTGTCATGCAACTCCTAGAAAACAGCTGTTACTTGTGAGAGTTACATGAATGGATGTGTCAAGAGTTCTGAAACCGCCGGGGAACAGATTAGAGAACAGCATTATATGGTTTCTCTCGCCTGTTTCACACCTCTTTCAACAAAATTTGCACATTGCTATCTTCAAAAGAGTGTCCCTCGTCTTTTAGGTGTAGAAAAAAAAGGATATCTTCAGTCGTCAATGGGACATCTACCATTGACTTCTACGTGATCTTGGCAGGTCTGAGTTGGAATACTTATATATATTTGGACTTTTAAAGGAAAACTATACCCCCCAAACAATGTAGGTCTCTATAAAAAGATATTGCATATGTAAAACCCTGTTTCATGTAAATAAACCATTTTCATAATAATATACTTTTTTAGTAGCATGTGCCATTGGGTAATCATAAAAACAAAATAGCCTTTTTAAAAAAATAAGGACAGCCTGCTGGGATCGTATGATTCAATGGTGCACACAAACATACCAAACAAACTATAAAGTTAGGTTACAGTTAGAGTTGAAATATTTCTGGTCAGGTGATCTCTGAGGCAGCACACAGACCATCCCGAAATGGTGGTTCAAGGCAAGAGATGAAAAAGAGCAATATTTACTTAAATATACTGTATATACCAGTTTGGTAAGATTATTTAATATGCCACTTAATTTCATATAAACTATTGCTCAAGTATTCATTTTGGGTGTATAGTTTTCAGGATTTTTTCATTAATGGCTAATAAATATTTTCCTTGTAACAACAAATACAATGTTACAGGTAACTTTTAAAGTTTTTCCAGTTCCAGCTCCCGTTTCAGCCCACAGCAAGAATACAGTTGTATGAAAATACTGATTTATTGGCTATAGTACCAAGTATAAATATAACACTACTACCAATTTCATTCTAACTTATGGGCAGGGTTTCTAGCACTAACTAGGACAGAAAACAGACATTCTTCCAAAATCCTCCCACATCTGGTCTTCAGGCTGATTCCTCAGTTTGGGAACAAATTCCCTAAGGAATGCTCCAATTCACAGATTAATCCCTCCCTAATGCCAGTCCTTAATAATTCTGCATAAAAGATTCATATACTGTAAGAAAATATAATTTACCGGTGCGTCGGGGACGCCCGCCGCGCCACCATCCGCGAGGACGCCCGCTGCACCGCTCTCTTTCCCCGCAGACTCCTTAGTGCGTGCGCCACACGCACTTCCGACATTTAAAGGCGCAGGCGCGCTGACGTCAAATTTTAAATATTTAAAGGGGCATTTTGGTGTTTTACTTTGCACGTGATAGGATTTGTTCCTGGTGCCTTTATCTGTGCTGTAAAGCTTCTGATCTTGTTCTGCTACCTGTGTTTGACCCTGCCTAGCTTATTGACTACTCTGATCTCGTTATCCTGACCCGTGCCTGTTATTGACTACCGATTCTGCTGTTTCCTATCTGATTGATCACCCGGTTTGACCCTTTGCCTGTCTGACGTCTCTTCCCTATCTGCCTGCCTCGACCCCGCCTGTTTGACCACGAACTTGCCTACTCCTATCTGTACCGTAACCATCGGCCTTAAAAGACTATCTACAGTCGTGCCCCATTGCTGGCCAGAACTCCTGCTCTGCACCTCTCGTTTAAGTCCAGGTGGCATCTGAGTAGCTGAGGGCTCCTCCCGAAGCCAAAGGCGGTCACACTACTGGTGAAGCACGAGCCGAGACCAGGGTGCTTGGCACTTGTTCTGGTATTTGGGTGCCGACCGTGACATGTACTCTATAACTGGGCATGAATTTAAATGTTTAGGCGGGATCCTTAATGGAAAAGGATTTCTAAAGGGAAAATGTCTGTACATGAATGAAGGAATGGCTGCCGTATTGCTTGCCTTTGCTGTTTTAATGCTTGATTGATACAGCTTCATATGAAGGAAGCAGTGGCTACAAATAGGTGGTCATGCAGCTTTGTTATCCTTAGGAAATTCAATTTTTTTCAGGAGCTCCCATTCATATTTAGAAAAAGTAATATGCATAGAAAGTCAATATGATATACTGTAAATAATCCCCAAATTAAAAATAATGTTCAAAAGGTTCTCATCTTAAATAAGGCATATGTTTTGGTGTAAAAAATCACCTTGTAGTCTTTGTTCCCTGTATGCAGCATGACCACACACCTTCTAGAAGGAATCATTGCTGCATAATTTGGATGAAATGCATAAGGTGGATATTTTCCAAGTTGATGTTGCTCACCAACCCTTCTAATGTTGCTCTCAGTGGCCTCAAAGCAAATGCTTATTTTTAGTCTTGTGGACAAGTTCAGCTGCATAAAAACCAGGTGCACTACCAAATAGTCTCATGTAGGCTGCCAGTCCACATAGTGGTTACCAAATAGCCAATAACTGGCCATATTTGGCACCCCAGGAACCCTTTTTGTATTCCTGTGTTGCTCTCCAACTCTTTTTATTTTTTAATGTGGCTCACGGATAAAAAAACAAACTGAAATTCCCTCATAAATCAATATTTTAAGTGATATTTTCTGTGGAATAGAATGCTAACAATGCTTTTATGAATGTAGATCATAATGGGACGTCATCAATAAAAGTATGGGCACGCTGGTCTAACCTTAATAAAATACCTGGCACAAAAGTGTGAAAAACCTGTTTCCTTGCATAAACAGCCTTGCCCTGTTTCTGTTATTTAACACTACCAACCTATTAATGTAATAACACTTGTAAATCCAAGGCAAAATTAGGGAAATCATGTTGTAGCCCTGAGCTTGGGCATTATTTGAATGTATACACCCTAAAATTATACAGTGCTACAGAATATGGTAGCACTTTACAAATACTTGTTTATTACTTATGATAATAATGATAGTAGCTCAGTGTTGAAGACAGTCCTGCAGTTCAGGGAGCAATAGGTAACATTTTCCTGTCCCTATTCACAGTGCAAACTGCAGAGCTGCAAATAGAATATTGTTTATCTATAGTGACATGTCTGCCCTTCATACTGTAAGCAAGTATGGTGCTCCTGCTGAAAGATTCCTTCATTTACATCCTTCCAATTTGATAGAACAGAATATCATCATGTCCTTCTTGCTGGATGCTTGCTAATATCTGTTTTATTTAGTTGTCTCTTATTCTACCATTTTTTGTTGCCTAAACTGTTTATTTTAACCTTTATATGTGGGGATCTTAACTGGTTTAGAACTAGCTATACCCCTTGTTTAATTTCTAATTTCTTTTGTAGGAGAACATTATGCTATATGTAAAAAATCATCAGTAAGTAGCATAGGGAATCATGTTTGGTTTGTGACTAATAGGTTAAGAATACATGGTCTAAATGACACAACACAGAGTCTGAAGTCTGGAACATCCAAGCAAGCATCCCATGGGGCTATTGCTCACACATATAGAATACAACATTTATAACATATTAAACAAAGACAAAAATGTCATTATTAGTGATCAGATTACATTAGAGTAATTTACAATTCAGTGTCTGATAATCTACAGCTTCTCTTTTTATTAAATCAACATAGTATAACTACTAGACTCGGATAGATATTAGACTTGGATTTATTGAGTTTATTTCACATATCCAATGATTACATCAGTTCAATGCTAATTGAAACATGAATGTGTCGCTTTATGGATGAATCTTCTTTTTACTTCTTATCATTAAAATGACATTTCATTTACTGTGATTCACTTAAATGTTTGAGATTCTGAGACAAAATTTTAAGAAATTACTAATGGCATTTGCATTCTCTACGCAGGCAACATCGGAAACAATGTTTTATTTGCATGGTAGATTACTAGAGTGAGCAAATATGCAAACACAGGTTACAGCTTTCATACTGGAATAGCAAATTGGTAATATACAGATGAATTCTCCAGTTTAAGCCTTAAAACCCTAAGAAAATCTCGGGCATACATAAATGAAATGCTGGGAGTGGAGTTCAAACACATAACTCATATTGTAGGCACAGATTATCTCAAAAATCACTTCTAATAAAGATTCTTATATACAATATACAGTATATATACAGAATTGGAACAGGATAGAAAATCGCGACAGGGCTGCTGCAAGGGTCCTGCCCAAATTTTGATCTGAGGCAAGGGAGCAAACTCATATAGCTTGTAACTTAACATATACATTTGTGCAACTTACATGCCTTAGACAAACACTTAAGTGAATTAGTTGGAAACTTACAGAACCTGCAGTGTATATCGTGATTTATTTACTTAATACCTCCTCCTTCCAACTACAGAAATATTACAGCAGTACACCGACTACTGATTTGGCCCTACAGCAAGATATTTCGTTCCCATAAACTTTGAGAACAAGACATTTTCCATAAACATATATTTCAGCTGCTTACCAGTCAAAGCTACATTGGCTGCCTTAGATTTCTGGTCCCTCTGCAGTTGCAGGGTTTGTTTCCTCTATAATAACACTCCTGTAAATGTATGTGTAGTGCATACAATATCAAAGATTACTACAAGCTTGTGTTCATGGAGCTGCATATGGCAATTAACATTAACAGTGCCCCAATATTTCTGATGGTAATATACAACTGTATTCAGCATGAGTCAGATAAACAGTATTGAAAATGAGTTATGGGTATTTTAATCTGGTATCTACACCCATACTGTTTATAAATTACAAATTAATCATTGTTTTGTTTTACTCTTACTTTATTAACCTTTCCTCCTTCTGGAATCATATGAATGAGCTCTGTATAAACTAGACTCTCCCAGAGAAGCCCACTCAGATATAAAGAACTGATTTTAGCCATGACTGTTCTATCCCCAGAAACACCCAGATCATAACTCTGTTCCACCAATGAAACTCCTCACTCCAACTTGGTTGGGTTCCATTTCTATTATTTTGAAAAAAGTTGAATACCTATCTTCTACAATTGCTTTGAATAGCCAAGGAGGTGGGATTACATATAAAATGAAATTAACTCAGCTGCATGTTTTTTGCACTAAATTACAAAAAGAACAGATATTTTTAATGAAAACCATTGGGCATAAACCTTTTTCAACACATCCTCTATATGCTGAACCCATTTGAACCCACATATATGTAATGCTATTTTGGGCTATTTTAGTCAAAAGGGTAATTATCCTGCTATATGGCAATATAGCATGGGTTACATTTAATTCTAATTCTCAGGCTGGGTCTTCACTAAATGGAAAAAACAAAGCATGATGGAAGTGAAACTACTACAACTACTGAGCTTAAAAATTAAATAAGCGCACCAGAAGGTTCTTGCAATAACAACAGAACAGTTTATTTGTCCAAGACAAATTATCCACAGGGGGTTAATACTTGCAAAGCAATACAGATAGTACATGTTAGAGGACAGTCAGGCAGAGACGGCAAGATATGACACCATGTGGAAGAAATAGGGTAGTTGAAGGTACTAGCATGAAATACACAGGTGTGGTCTGGATCCCATACAGTGGAATAATCAGGGAGAATAAACCTAAATCCTGATTCCCTTTCTATCTCACTGACCTGTCAATGGCTGGCCTCATTCATCTTGACCC
>CM044440.1:75941766-75958774 GCA_024363595.1 Xenopus borealis
CCAGCCCTGCCAGTAAATATCAGAATGGGCTTGGAGTAAGGTGATTCATGAAAGGGCATGTTGGCATTAGTTCATCTCTGTTCATCTGCCTGTATTCTGTCTGAGACCAATCCCTAATGCTTTACCTGATATTCTCAAAACTAAAATATGGATATGTTTTGTGCCAATGAGGAGCTATGTAATCTGTAGCACAGAGAAGATAGTGGGGCTGCTTGAACATTGTACTGCAAATATCTAGGCATGGGATGCCACTGTACACACAGGGGCATATAGTAATCTGGCACTGAAACAGAAAGCCCTGGGGGGTAGAGGCCTAATATTTTTTTATCAGGGCCATTAACCTTTAACTAGGGTGTCTAATTACTAATAATCAAATTTCAATTGTTTCCACGAATCTTGAAAAAAGTTGTGGGTTTTCTATAGTTTTTTAAAAGCTCTAAACATATGAGATTTATTAAATGGAAAAACCCTGAAAACCGATAAAAAATTTGCCAAGTAAAAGTTGTCATTTTTTTTTTAGAGGTTACTGTCCGAGAAAATAAAATTTTTAGAGCAGTTAGAGGTTTTCATATTTTTTTGATTTTCTTTTTCATTCATCACTTTTTTTCAACTTTGCTATCCCATTCTTCTTGCCTACAAGACAAACATTATGACAGCTCTGCATACCGAAATCATGCCAAAAGGTTTGAATAGCAGTAACAATAATCACAGACAATAAAGACAATAAACGCCATTGCTTCATCCTTCTGGCACAGTACACATCTCCCAAGTCCCAATATCCGGATATAAGAAAGGATTATTTAGGCCAAGCCTCTTATCCACCAGAAACTCCATCTACTTTTCAGTAAGCCCACCTTTAATTGGACAGTTGGGAGGTATGGATTAGATAGTCCTTATATCTAGTCACAGACAGAACATCAGTTATGATTATGATATGGCTATTGCAGTGATTTCACTAAATTATAATAATCAGGTAACAGATTTTTCCTTGAATTCCAAAACACCAAAAAATTCTTTATACAGTCTTATACATAGACTATAGGAAATGGCAAGGGTTACATGGGGCCTAGAAGAATCATCTCAAACATTTCAAGCAGCTTCAAACTTGAATCCATTCTTCCTGTTTGCCCCAGGAAGCCCCCTGTGTGCCAAGGGGCACATGATTTAAATGGAACTCTCCATGAAATCAGAGAAGCACTGATTTGGCTACATTTGCTCAGAGAAGGCCATGCAAAATAGTATGTTAAAGTAAATGCAAATTCAGCACGAGGGAAATAAGAAGAGCTAAAGGCCTCCACTTTTGCTACAAGCAAATACCGCGTGTCCTATTAAGATTCCTGACTGGTTTTAGGTTTCTACAAAGCATGATCTTGGCCAAACACCATATAAAATTATAGCAGCAGGTAGATCACAATCTGGTAAACACTGCAGCTACTTAGAAGTCCAACTAGATTCTGCTGAGAGATAAAGGCTAGAACTGAACGAAATATGAAGGGCCCAGACTACAAAAAGACCTTGCAGGCCTCAGAACCAAAATGCCTGTATAAAAAATATATCTCATGCTTTTAAAGCTTTATGAGTGAGGGTTCTTTTATATTACCATGATATGTGCAGCAATTAATTGCAAAAGTCCAAAGAAACAATTCTACAGCATTACAACAATACTACAGGTATTGAACCTATCCAGAATGAGCAGGACATGGGGTTTTCCTCTTCTTCCTGTAATATGGATCACGGATTTGTATATAATATATTCATTTAGTACTCATTTAAACATAAAATAAACCCATACCTGAAGTAGATTCTGCAGCTCATGGTATTTAAATATTTACAACCAGACATATCCAATTTACATCATCCAGAGCTAATTAGCAATTCGTTTTGATGCATAGGCTGTAAGGTGCATCAATGCTAATTGTTAATTAGCCATTCAACATGTGGATTTTTTTCAGGGGGGAAGTGGCAACATGATGCCATATGACAACATGCGTTTGAGTATCACAGTTCAGTTTGCAAGTAAAGATAGAGCTAATTAGCAATTAATCAAGGATGTCTACAGCAATTGGCACTATCTTCTATGCAGTCATGCAGCATGCATCAATATAGCTGCTATATACAGTAAGGGGCAAATTTACTATTATTCCCCATAATTAGCTCGACCAAATTCACAATTCGATAAATATTCGACCATCGAATGCTTATCGAATTGTTTTATGCTATCATTTTGCTTGATATCCGATTTCTCGTTGAATTCATACGATCGGATACCAATCATTCAAATTCCCGAAAAAATCGTGAAATTTAATTTGAGCGTCCGAAAAATGTGTACGATTCAAACGATCGTAACGATCCGATCGTACGAATGGTATTCGGCAGGTCTCTGAAGCCTATGGGGAGCTTCCCATAGGCTTCTATTGCAATTCGGTAGGTTCAATCTGGCGAAGTAGGCAGTCGAATAACTTTGAAATTTTAATTCCTACGATCATCGAATTATCGAATATCCGATCAATAGATCTATTCGATATTCGATGATCGAATAGACCAAATTTCACTTTACGATTTCACAAAAAATTCGTACGAATTCGATCATTTCACGTGAATTTCGTAAATCGGCCCCTAAGTGTACAGATGAAAATAAACAGTTGTAAAACATAGCTACCAATCTCATTAGTCTTATACCCACAAATCAGCATTTTCCCCCCAAATTTCCAACATATCCTAAATTGCATCTATGGCAATTTGAGTCCAATGCACAATACAGACACAGATTAGAACCCAATAGTATTGTTCGTTTTGCACCCATTTTAGCAATTTCTTTTTGTGGAGTAAGTTTTTTGCAATTTTTAACACAATTTTGCTGGCAGTAATAACAGTCAGAACAATGTAATTAAAGTGGGCAAATTATGTTACACCAATTTAACATCAAATTTGCTTTAGGCATCATGCACACAGGCATTCTTCCTGTGCTCCTCTGTAATAGATCTTCCATTGCAGGCAGAAATGCAGCCCTGTAGTTCATACCAGATATTTCTCTTCAGGGAAGCACTAAATGCAGCTGGTCAGAAACTTCCACCTTCGTTGGGTGCTTTCCCTGCAGATACTTCCCTGTAGGTACAAAGTGTTTGAAAATAATGGATGCATTTATTCCTTCAATCCCTTGTAGTGGAAAACATGAAACTCAACTCAACCAGGACTCATTTGATCATTTTAGACACAAATGCTTGCTACAGCTATGGCCTGACTGCCTGCTTCTCATAAAAAACAGTGAATGATATAAAATCCCACCACACTCAGAATCCATGGCTTTGACTGATTAAACAGAGATCCAGCTCATGCCAACAACACTAAGCTAAAAGCTCTGACCCTCCCCCAACCGGCACCTATCACCCCAAAATAGTTTCTTCTGCCAGAGGTGTGGGCTCTGATTGGGGGAAACATTATTTTTTTGTAACCCCCTTCCACGAGAGCTAGGCCACCTAGTATGGGTGGCCATACTGTGTCAGTGAGAAAAGTGCCAGAGCTTTTGCTCATTATGCATAATGTAATCTCTCCTGGTGTAGAGGGACAATTTAAAAAACATATATCGTGCAAGCTACTCTAGCTCAGATCCAGTTTGGGGAAACAATCTTGGGGTGACGAGGGCCCTTTAAGGACTCTTCCATACAGGGGAGATCCTGGGGCTACGGCAGCATGAGGCAGCAGCCCAGATACCAGCCCCCTCTCCCACTCAAAACATCAGCATCGGAGTAGGTCAAATACAGGACACATCACTAGTGCAATGATCGTATATAATATATATAATAATGATCGTAATATTGCTCTACATTGAAGGATTTCCAGCTTTTTGACACCCCTTATAACTGGCCGCTTACCTTGCCTCATGGCAGTAGCAGCCCTGCTTCTATATGGACATTTCTTGAAAGGTTCTCATGTGGTGGCCAAGTGGTGTGGGGTCAGACAGCCTGATCTGTCTCACAGACTCTCATCATGCCACTGCCCCAACATGGTGAGATGCTACAAAATCTCATCTTTCATGCTGTCTAAATCTGATCAGATAAAGCTGATGTCTTGTTCTCATGCATCTGCATCTGACCCTCAATTTAATCCAATGACAAAGAATAGTCTATTTATTTTGTTGAATGAAAAGGCAGCACAGAGCGTTCCCTTCCGACAGTCATGTCAAGCTAGGAGACTAATTTTTCATTTCATTTACATCAGATTTCAGTTACATTATTTTTAGATGAAAAAACATGGTGGGCCCCCAGCTCTTGTGGGGCCCATGTCCACACCCAGATGTGCTTCTCAATGACGCAACTCCCTCTGTCGGAGGTCACGGCAAAAAAAAAAAGTGTGGCCACTGTGCATGCGGATGCGCACAAACAAAGAGGCACTGAACACATGCGCACAAAGGAAGGGGCCCTAGTGTTCACCAGTGGTACTGCCCCAGGGCCCCCCTCCAGCACCCTCTGCTGTGCCAGCATGTGCACCCCTTCCTTTGTGCTCATGCGCACAGCGCCTCTTCAGTCTGACCCTGGTGAGATCTGTCAATGCACAGGCATCCAAAAAGGAACCAAATAAACCCAATGTATTTTGGCAAATTCTAAAATGATAAATTCTTCTTAGCTAATAAGTAGGGATGCACCGAATCCACTATTTGGGATTTGGCAGAATCCCCAAATCCTTTGTGAAAGATTCTACCAAATACCAAAATGAATCCAAATCCTAATTTGCATATGCATATTAGAGACATAAAAGGAAAAAATGGAAAAAGAATGTTTTACTTCTTTGTTTTGAGATGAAAAGTCACATGATTTTGCTCTCCACACATAATTTACATATGCAAATAATAATAAGTATGTGTGGTAGCAAAATAACAAGCCAAGGGTGCAAAATGATCAGATAATAAATAGGCAAGGGGGCAAAAATTATCAAAAATGTATCCAAGGTAGCAAAATGATCAGATAAAAAATAAGCAAGGGGCAAAATGATCCGATAATAAATAAGAAAGGGGGCAAAATGAACTGATACATAGGCAAGGGGGCAAAATTATCTGATCTCAAATTTTGTGTTGGAGGCCAAATTGGGCAAAGATCTTACCAATGAAATCTAATTTTAAGTGCAACCCCAGAATCCCACTGCTAGGATGTGTCACAACTTGAGGTACAATGTACCAGTTTTGTGAATACACTCATTTCATCTGCCCTAAAGATCAATAGTGTAAAACTACTGTAAGAACACTTTCTGGAGCTTTGGTGTTGTTTATGCTTTGATGTTGAACTCTCATTCCATGCTCCACTTTCAAAAAAGTTTAGTCAGGATCCGGGCAGGACACTGGGTAAAAAAATGGGTGTGCCCCAGTCCTTGTGAGCCGCAGACTAGTTCCCTGATGTCCCTACGGAAGACTATGGGTGTTTGCCGCACTCCCCCTGACCCTCCCCCTGATTGTGACCACAAAACAACAACAGTAAAAAGGTGCCAGGAAGGTTGCAACCTCTGGATTAGTCAAAATTGGGACGAGGGTCCCTAAGGGAGTGTGGAGGCCCCTGAGTCGGAATCCCCCCAGTAAGCCCCAGACCTGGCAATCTGTGGGTTCTGGCAAATGCCAGAGGGGCTATTACATGATGTCATAGAAAGTCAGTATTTAGAGGGCTGGTGGGGCTGTTTGGGCCTCTGTGCGAGCTGATTGGGCCCCTGTGCACCTGAAATGCTAGGACTAATTTTTATTCTCACTCAAGACCTGCCGGACCTCCCTCCAGTTTTACCTCGTGTTTAGTACCAACTATGAATCACAAAAATCGTTGACACGTTAAAATACCCTTTTTAGGTAAAATAGCAAAACACGCATTAAGACAATTTCTGGCACACACAAACCTTTTACTTCACCTTAACTCTAATTTGAGGGTAACCCAACTTTTGTGAATGCCCCCTATTATTCTCTTTCTGGCTGAGAACAGTATAAAGTCCTCATACAGCCTTTTAATGTGAGACCTAGGGATCAGCCCAATGCTGCAGAGTCATGCTGTACTCTCCTGCAGACAGCGCAAGGCATCTCACAGCTAAATGTAGGCCAGCTGATCACATTAATGCAATGGGAATTTCCTATCATACATAAAAAGCTTGCTGACTTGGATATTAAACGTACTTCAGCTTCCAATTCAATTGCTCCTGCAGTACGTGTGATGGATGGAGCAGTAAGCAGAGACCTGTTGATCACTGGCGACATGTTCTACAGCTGAACTCTGCAGAGGGGCTGGGTCTGCACGACATCCACATAATGAGGATTTATTCCTGATACAATTGTTTCAACAGTTGTGCCCATGACTACTCTATAGAGATAAGCATGAGAGAGTTGTGCTGGTTGTCTTGCAGATGCTACCAGAAAGATGCAGAAGAGAGAAATATGCTTGCCTTGGCTCTACTAAACTAGTTTATTACTGATGAACCCACATATACATTTAAATCCCAGCACCTCTAACCACAATATCATGCTGATGGGCTATAGGTCTAGGAAAATCAATGGAAAATAAAGAGTGATCTTTATATATTATAAATATTACACATTATATAGATATATTACAAACTAAGTGGTTAGAAATCCCACTAATTATGGAGAATAAAGTGCTGAAAATACAGGAGCATTTTTTGGCTAAACAAAACTACTGTACGAGGTAGAATTTCTTTCTTAAAGAAGATAAAAAATGTTGTGTGGACCGAAATCCTGCCCTCGCCAGTCCAGAAAGTCCAGTTAAAATAGAAAATAAAGTGATGAGATAGCTGCACTTTTACTATGAGGTGACAGGGGCTGGATGGCATTGTGTGACTGGCGCTCAGCCCAACAGCAGTTTGAGGATTTTGCTTTTCTCTGTCAGTCTTTTTACTGACTGAGCATCACACATGTGTAACCCGCCCAATTACTACTACAAGATCTTGCTGCCTTGTGTTCAGCCCATAGAGCCAGGCAGAGCCCCCTGACGCAGCAGCAGCAGCAGGAAGCAGGGTGCTACTTATAAGGCGTGGGGATCTGCAGAATGGAATGGGCACCCATCAGCATCACATGCTACAGTGGAGGGGGGCTGCACAGTTGTTTCCTCTGTATATCACATGGGCATATTATACACAACATGGCAAGTAAACAGTGCTTAAAGGTCACAGCTAACATCACAGTTTGTCTATTCTGCAACAAACTCATTAGAGTCCATGTAATAACGACAAGTCCTACTTGGCCTTTGCTGGCAGCCCAGGTGCAGGAGTAGGGCAGCAGCAACAAGTAGTTATTGAGAGTGGACACGAGTCCGTGTATACAATATATGTGACATAGAATAGAAATAGACAGGTTTACTCACACGAAGACGTGGTAGACGAATCCCCAGGCCCGGGGTCTCTCCAGCACGTTGTACAGATAGTTTTGCAGTTTCCGGTACTTGACGTTCCTCCGGCAGCTCTGGCTGCTGTTATACGAGAGAGGCTTCCCCAGAAGGCTCATGCGAGCGCCCTGCTTCCCCCTGCGACTGTCGTGCAAGACACCTCCGGTTCCTACTCGAGCTGCATGATCCCCCGTGCCCAGCAATAGCAATCCGTCCCCCCGGTTGGAGTTGAGCAGCACCCTGCTCCCCCGACCCGACTCCACATCCTTCATACCGTAATATCGCTCTCTGCCTCTCCCTCCGGCGCTGCTCTTCATCCAGAGCCCAGAGCCCCCCTCTTCTCCGGCTCCGGGCTTGCGGGGCATGGCATCCCCAGAGAAGCCTGTGCTGGGGGCATACACCGGGCAGGGTGGCAGTGCGTTGCGCTCAGGATCAGGGCAAGACACACTTACGATTAAGGGGATGGAGCAGGGGACACAGCGGTAAGCGTTCAATGATGAGCAGCGGGAACCGGCATGAGGCGCAAATGTTGAAGCCGACAGATCTTCCTGCGCGACTCGGTTTCTTGTGCGGTCTTACTACAAAGTCACACGTGTGGCTTTCTTCTATTTGGTCACTTATTTGGCTGCTTGATGCTGCCTCTTCTGCAAGGGACACTTCCTCTCTTTTCCCTTTTAGCCAACTGATTCACATTTAGCGCCCTTTTCTGAGAAGCCGCCGGCCCACATCCACTAGATACTCCGAGCAGGTGCTGCTGATCCTGAGCACAGAAATACACGCCCGTATCTAAGGCAAGCCAAACTGGGGCCAGGCTCCTCAGTGCAACACTTCCAATTCATTCAGCGAGTCCAGATCCAAGCGCAGAATTTAGTGCAGTCTGGGGATTCCCGGGTGTAACGGCGCTCACTATAGAACTGAGATCACAGCGCAGTGACAGCGCCACATCCCAGAGACTCAGCAATGAGATTCCCCTGCTCAAGGCTCCGGCACTCACAGAACAAGGGCCAGTTGTAGTAAATCCAGTAGCAGGACAGCCGGAGCAGGACCTGTAGCCAAGAGTAGGTGGAGCGCAAGTCACTTGTTCTCTCCAGATGCAGCCGCTAATAACTTTTCCCAATAAGGCTGCGCTGTCCGTGCGCTTTGCGCTTCCCTATCAGTGCTGTCGCTAACTTGCCGGACTCGCTACTTGTCCCGGTGCTGCTGACACGGAGGCTGCTGTGGGAGTGGAGAAGAGGGGTTGTGCCGGGGAGACCAACAGAAGCTTTTAACGCGAGTAGAAGGGGGGAGAGGCAGCTGGAGCTGGTTACATTCCTCTTCAGCAAGGCGGCAGCTCTTGTCCTTCTCTTTCCACTGGCTGCTCTCTGCCATTCCTTCCCATTGGCCACTTACATGTTTTCACGCTGCCCGTGCAGATGTCTGGGTGCGACTTGCCAGTCACAGGTGCAACCATTATTACTGGGGGTGGACATTTTACTTCCCTTAACCCTAAACCTATACTTTTTAATAAGAAAAGGGACCCAGATGATTATCAGATATACACATTATGCTGATCTGGCTTTATTCAGATGTAAATAGATCATGTATTTTAATCTATTCGGGGTTTGGCTATGTGTTCATATGTCTGCAGTGTAGTCATATCAATTCTACTGTATGGGGTAATATGTATTTCTAGTCTGATTGACAACAAGAGGAGTGCATAGTTTATATAGGACAATGCTGCATTATCTCTTTACTTGATTCCATTGCTGCCCATGCACTGACACATTCCCAATGTGTAACACTGATAGGGATTACAATCATGACCCCAGTAGTACAGGGCAAACATTCTAACCATGACTCCACTTTGCTGTCCAGGCAGCACATTTGCTATTCTCTCTGAGTATGTTGATGCACATTCATCCCTTAAGTATTATTAACATGGATAGATTTGCCATTAAAGGACCAGTAACATCAAAAAATTAAATTGCTTTGAATTAATACAAATATAATGCAGTGTTGCCCTGCACTAGGAAAACTGCTGTGTTTGCTTCAGAAATACTACTGTTGTTTATATAAATAAGCTGCTGTGTAGCAATGGGCAGGGGCGCTCCGCCAATGAGGCGAGTTGATTACCAGGGGCGGCAAAAGTGCTGCTCCTGGTAACTAAGAGCTGAATTTCTGGTTTTCAGCCTGGAAATTTGTCTCTTCTAGTGCAGAGTGTGCACTTGCGTGCTCTGCACTAGCGCTGTGGAAAATGTAAAATGGGGGTTCTACTGTAGTCTTACACGTAGTCCCTACACTTCCTCCTTACCTCCCCAAACCTCGGTCACACCGGCAAAAGGTATGCAATTGCACATACGCGATGTGGGCCCACTGGCCAGGACCCGCTCCCTGCACTTCCTCCTAGCCTCCCAGGCCCTTGTCACGCTGGCAAAAGGTATGCGCACGCACAGGGGTGGTTTCCCGGCAGATTGGACTTTGCAACTGTGTGGTGGGGCCCACTGAGGCTGTGGCAGAGTCCGAGACGCTGCATCAGTTTTACCAGTGCAGGGCAACAGTACATTATATTTTCATTACTTTAAAATGCTTTAATTTTTTTGGTGTCACTGTCCCTTTAGGAAAGCTGCCAATAGATGCTACATGCTTATATTTTAATATATTTACTTGCATCATTATTGCTTCTATGCGTGTCTCACTGAATGGAGCAGTCTGTAAATACAAATATATTTTTGGATCCTCCTGAACCCTGTGGGGGAATGACAGAAATCATAGGTTCCAGCATTCATTTCTTATGCAGCTTTAGAGGAATGAATGAGAAATTCTACAAAGGTTTGTATTTTGATCAGGTGCATCTGAACTTCACAAGTTTAAGGAAGGTACAGTAGTTCCACTATGGCACAGTCCCATTTTTTGGGACCCGCGACCCGCATTCTTACCCGCTTAGACCCACAACGCGATCCGCGACCCACTAACCATCAAGAATCAGGAAGTGCTGTCATTGTAAACTGGAAGTGACATCATCGGAAGTAGCCACGATCAGAAAAAAAGGTGTAAAACAGGAAGTGCTGTCATTGTAAACCAGAAGTGACATCATCAGTAGTGGACATGCTCAGAAAAAGGAGTAAAAATCGCTATGGCTAGGATCCGCGACCCGACCCTCAACCCACCAACCTGTGGAATTACCGGCCCGCTTCTATTCCTGTACCGAGAAATTCTACGAACAACCCGCAGGGTACCGTGGGATTTTGCGGGTAACCCGCGGGTACCCGACCTGCTGCAGGACTCTAACATAAGACATTGGCAGTGTTTTCACTTTTTAACCACGAAGAAACCCACAATACATTGGTCAGACCATCTCCAGACAAGTTACATTCTCCTGGTAGTGGGTGCAGTTGGGTAACATGTTTTCAATAGTCATTGCCCATTTAATTCCTTAGATATGATGATGGCTTCAGTAGTTAGGGTATACAAGAACTTTGAATTTTCATTTATATTCATTTTATCTTATCATGTCTTATGTATATATATATATATCTTATATCACTTATCATTAAACAAAAATATGTCTGCATGTAGCCATAGCACAATGCCAGTACAGGTATTGCATCTATTATCAAGTAAACTCAGAATTACGGAAATACCATCTTCCTTTTACTACATTTTATCCAAAACCAACATTTTAAAAAATGTATTCCCTTTTCTCTGTTATAATAAAACAGTACCTTGTGATTCAAACTAAGATATAATTGATCCTTATTGGAAGCAAAGCCAGTTTGGGTTATTTAGAGTTTACATGATTTCCTAACAGACATAGGGGCAAATTTACGAAATTCACGTGAAATGATCGAAGTTCGATCGAATTACGGTCGTACGAATTTTTGCGTGAAATCGGATATGCAAATTTGACCTCTTCGATCATCGAATATCGAATAGATCGAAGGAATCTAAATTTTAAAGTTATTCGACTGCCTACTTCGCCAGTTTGAACCTACGGAATTGCAATAGAGGCCTATGGGAAGCCCCCCATAGGCTTCTGAGTCCTGCTCGAATACCATTCGTACAATCGGATCGTTCGAATTGTACGAATTTTTTGGATGCTCAAAGGAAATTTTACAATTTTTTTGGATAGCGAGCAAAATGATAAAACAATTCGAGAAGCATTCGATGGTCGAATGCTTTTCGAATTTGGTCTAGCTCATTTTGGGGAATAATAGTAAATTTGCCCCATAAAGTGTGAAGATTGAAATTACAGAAAGATCCATTATCCAGACAACATTAGGTCCCAAGCATTCTGGATAACAGGTCCCATATCTGCAATAGACAATATAGACACAGCCCTTAAAGGGGTTCAAACTTTTGATATGTTATAGTAAGTCCTATTCTGAGCAACTTTGCAATTGACCTTCAGTATTCCAATTTTTAATAGTTATTTGCTTTCCTCTTCTACATCTTTCCAGGTCTTAAATGGGGGGTCACTGACCCAGCAGCCAAAAAAACTATTGCTCTGTGAGCTTACAATTTCTTTATCATTATTATTACTTTTTTATTCATTTACTTTTTGTTAGGTCACTCTCATAGTTATATTTCAGTCTCTCTTTCAAACCACTGTCTGGTTGCTAAGGGATACAAGACCCTAGCAACCAGATAGCTGCTGAATAATATTATGTGAAAAACATAAAACATTAAAAGCAATTACAAATGATCATAGAAACTATTATTTCTACTTTATCACAAAAAGACACTCGTGAATAAATGCAGATGCATTATATATTGACCGTATGCATGCTTGGTGCCTGAGCTAACATATACCAACACTATTACGCATTTACTAATTGTCAATTTTAGATGTTATGAAGTTAAAAGTACACAATGTCCATTCAGCTTATTCCAGTGTACAGTTTATAGATTCTCAGAACCACATGTGTGTTCATAGACACTCTTATATTTGATTAAAACACAAGAGCAGCAGGTGCAGTCTGTGTAGCTAAACTGACCTTTTCCTATTCTCAGGAAATGCCCACAGAGATGGGTCACATCAGTTGCTGGGAGAGATCACAGTAAGGCTCTGCTCTAGATTTCTCTTCCGGAAGCACTCGTTTCTGTCTTCTTAGAAGGCTTTGCATTCCCATTGAACTTTAAAACTGTAAAAGAAAACAGAGTTACTCTGTTCTAAAATAGATTTTTTACCTTGTCTATAACC
Organism: Xenopus borealis; assembly: GCA_024363595.1. Classification (NCBI taxonomy): domain Eukaryota; kingdom Metazoa; phylum Chordata; class Amphibia; order Anura; family Pipidae; genus Xenopus; species Xenopus borealis. The sequence continues at coordinate 75,954,310 of CM044440.1, forward strand.
AAGTAGACAGAATGAAATTCCTGCTGTTTGATAAAGATAATGATGGATAATTAAATCAGAATGAAGGCCTCTTTCTGAATCCGAGATATCTTTCCTTTGTTGTTGTCAATGAATGGTATGGCCAGGATGGTGCAAAGTCTTCCTTAGCAAGCAGGGCTGTCAGGCTGCAGAGAACTAGCTGACAAACTTATATCTGTTTCACTGTGGTTAAAATCATCAATGAATCAAAAAATCAATTGGATTCACCAGGCAGTGTATTGGATTACTGTGAAATTCATGTGTTTTGTATTAGGATTCATGAAAGCATACAGGTCTAATTAGCAAATAGTGTGTCATGGCATAGTACTCATTTACATTGTCTCCAAATGAAGGTGTTATTTACACATCAAATGCAAATGTGGCTATGGACGCTATTACCCTGGAATGTGTTATCCAAAAAGCTCCAAAACCAGGGGTGTAACTACAGCGGAAGCAGACCCTGTAACTCCAAGGGACCCAGGAGGTATAGGGGTCCTCACGAGGCCCTATTTAATGAGCAATATCAAGATATATTGGGAAAACAGGGCAACCTCTAGATATATTTGCTACGGGGCCCAGTAACATCTAGTTACACCACTGTCCAAAACTATGCCATTTCCCATAATCAACAGTTGTTTGCCCTTTCTCTGTAGGAATGTGACTGTACCTTGTACCGTGCTATCATTAATCCATGCTGATGGCAAAACAAATCTATTGGGTTTAAGTTTTCTTTTGGTAGTTTTAATATATGGTGCTCATTAGGCAAAGAAACCAAAGGGTTCATTAACAAATGCACATGTATGTTAACTTTTGGCATGTTAAAGAATGTCCTGTCTCTAGCAACTTTTCAATTGGTTACCATTATTTATTTTTTAAAGTTATTTTAATTCTTTGCCTTCTTGGATTTTTCAGTTTTTTCTTGAAAATGTTTCACCACTTTAAACTGTCAGTTGAAATGAACCGAAGAAGCTGCTCAGAAGAGTGGTAAAACATTGTCAAGAAAACTCAGTTGCGTTTTTACACTATGAAGGTTATTTATCAGTCACATTTTAGAGTGATATGTGTTTGAATGGTATGTTATTTATGAAAAAATTAGAACGTCTAAAATTCGACTGAATAGACTGAATAGTCCTGATCTGAAAATTTCTAGTTTTCCTTTACGAAAAATTCGTACGATCGTCATTCGATCGAAGTTCGATCATTTCACGTGAATTTCTTAAATCGGTCCCTAATGCTGGAATTCTTTGTAACACAAAGCATTCTGAGTAAAAAAGAAAAATTATTTTTGAATGATTTACCATGTACCACTTTGCACCCTTAAAAAACTGTAGAACCCATGCATTATGGAAACAGAGCAGTAGCTTTTGCTGTATGCTAAGATTTTATATAAACCTGTGTGCAGATAATCGTTATTTACTGGGTTTTGCAGAATAGTTACACACAAGCAGTTATTGCTGTATAGGATAAACCTACATATGGATTGTAGACTAATTTTAGAGAAACTGCTGCTAGCTCTTTTCTCAGACTGCTCAATTAAGCTCTGTAAGTCCCCTGGTGACTCTCTGTACCCACAATTAGAATCTGGTTAATGATGTCACTATGTGGTATCTCAGAGAGATTTTTTTATAACCAAGATGAGATAAAAATAACAGAACAAGACAAATAAGATGAGAGACTAGATAAGTTATCAGGGAGTCTGTTAGGTAGCAATGCAAGCAAATGTTATTATTTTAGGCTAATTTAGTTCTTTGCATTAAAATAGCTTTCTGATATATACATAATTTTACTGTACTAATGACAATAGAATGTTGCTCTTTTTACATCCTTCCTCTCTCTGCTTTCTAAAGAAATGTGCTCTCTCAGGCACCACATGATCTCAAAGTGAAACAAAATACATTTCTGCGGAAGTGCTGAGCAGGTTACAGTGTGCCACATTAGTTAAAGTCATGAGGGATCCCCCTGTAATAGATTGGATTCTGCTGTAATCTCACTGGCATATGCAGTGATCTTTGGGTTTTTTTTTTTTTTTTTAAAAGAATGAAAATCTGTTTGAAAACTGCCCAACTTGTTTTACTGTGACCCCACCCCAAAACATCACATTGCTTTGCATTATATTTTGAGCTTTGCCTATTCATCTAACATGACAAACCACAGAGTATAGTTAGCATTTCAGAGAGCTTGCACCAGCTGCAGGCATATTAAAGGAGCCAGGAGCTTAGCAAAGCAGTGTGGTAGACATATTGGGGCTCATTTACTGAGTACATTGCAGGGTGGAAAGGCAAATAACAGAAACAACCCATCATATTTTTTGCACTTTATACCATTCACTCTACTTTTCAAAATATCTGCAGTTCTCTGCCCTCCAAAATGAAGTTCAAAGACATATGTTCCCCACTATTAATACATCAGTTACTGCTTAGTTATAGTTATATTTATTTCACTGCATACAGTCAGGCTTCTTATAAAAACTGTACACATTTTTTAATTAAAATATATTGGAGATAGATTTCTTTTTTATTAAAGAAAGTAAAAATGGGATTTTTTTTTTTGCCTTTCCTTGTCCTTTAATAGAGTACAGTTTTTTTTTATTCAGACACCAGTACTTGGTTCCATATGGCTGCAGATTCAGGTGTCTGTGTAACACCTTAAAGTACATAAAACAAAACAAAAAAACAGATGAATCAAACAGCTCCACGCACTGTTTTTCAAACTGCAATGTGTTTTTATTAGCAGTATAGGCACACTACGGGGCATATTTACTAAGGGTTGAATTCGAGGGTTAAAAAACCCTTGAATTTGAACATGGGAATAGTTGGGGAATGAAAATCCTTTGAATTCAAATATCGAATTCAAAGGATTTTACCGCAATTCGATTGGTCGAACGATTGAATAGAAAATATTTGTTTGATTTTTGATCGAATAAAAAAATTTGATCGAATGGCTAAAATCAATCTAATTGCTCGATTCGACTGATTTTAACCATTCGATCAAATTTTTTTATTCGATCAAAAATAATGAAACCCAATTTGATAGCTTTAATCTGGCGAATTAGGCAGTCGAATACAAATTTAAAGGGGAAGTAATTTGACTGTCGAATATTCAAATAGATTTTTATTCAAATTATTCGAATCATTCCATTTGATCGAATTTTCAAAATTCACTGGTAGACATTGTCTTCAAAAACAATCGAAAATTCGAATTCAAATCTTTTTGAAAATTCGATCGAACTTCGAATCCTTCATGCGAATTTAATAAATATGCCCCTACATGTTTCGGGCAGAGCCCTTTATCAAGTGCAACATATTACCCTGCTGGCGATATGTCAGTTTGGTACGTCAATAGGCTTAATACAGTGGCCAATAAGCTACCAACTTGTTCTGGGGGGACATGCTTGTCAGTTCTTATTGGTCCATGTATGGCCACCTTTATTTATATTTCCATTAGCATAGGTGATGGATTTTCTTCCTTTTTTGGGTCCTATAACATTCACATTACAGCAGGACAGCTACCAGGAAGGCACTTTAATAATAATATTTGAAAATGTAAACAATAAAATCATGCTTCATTATATGCCGACCTAATGCAGATTTCTCAATTAAAGTCAATATTTAAAACTTCATGATCCTTGGTCCACAAGGTTAACTATGGTCTCACTGAGTTTCCACTAACTCTACTTTGTGCATCTCCTACTCTGGTTAGAAAGATAATGGTCAGTCCTACAAACCTGTATCCCTCTCAAGCTAGTTGTGTGCATAAAGTCATAAAGTATTGTATATCCTACTAGAAACTAGTAGTGAATTAGTGGCACTGAGCTAAAATAATCATTCAAAGGCAAGTCAGAATGTGTTATTGTTTTTCTTGTTGACCAACGGATATTGACTATATTTGTAGACAACAAACTAAATATAACTTTTTTATATTACTACTGTGACAGAACCTGTGCTGTACTTTGGTTTAATCTTTCCACTTATGTCTCCTAATCTTTTGTAGCATTAAACAGCCTAAACGGAAATTGCTGTGGGGTCTGGTATCTTTTATTTACACCACTAGTAGGAGAATGTCAGTATTTTGCAATGTCGCAAATGATAGAAGATCCTCAATGCCTTACTGTATGTGTTTTGTGCTACAAGAGTAGGTGTAACGTGTAAGGCAGTAAGGAAGTTGCCTAATAAATAAAGTTTTTTTATTTACATTAGTGTTTATTTCAATTTTGTTATGGATCAACAGATTTCCACTCCCTTTACTGATGGTCTGGGGGGCTGGTGAACTTGGACTGTACTTCATATTTGGGAAGTTATGGCATTCAGCCTTGTTTAACTTTGGCATATGTTTAGTTTGTATAGATTTAAGTCCCACATGCTGCCCCCTACATATGAGAGGAAGATATAAACTGGTGAAACCAATATCCCTTTAGATTTTTTATATATATATATATATATATATATAT
>CM044440.1:75958784-75994556 GCA_024363595.1 Xenopus borealis
TATATAAAACCACAGCACATTAGTCTTTGTTGCATTTATTCTTGATTTATGCTATAAGGTCCCTTACCCCTTTCTTCTGGATGACCAATTTAAACTACAAAAGGTTGTTTAACACAGAATTCATCAGAAAAGCCACAAACATATTAAGTGCCCTGATCCCAATGTGAGTGCTAACAGAACACTGTGTCATGAACACTTGACATTAACAACATGAATGGAATAAGTCGTTTATGCCATGTGTAGACATCAGACACTATTTTCTGCTAATAAAGATGATACATGAATTCTTAAAACATATCTCATAACATTTAACTTAAGCAAGTTGAAAATTATAGATGTTTTTCTTTGATGTCAGGGTGTTTCCAGTGTAGCTAAATGCATTAATTGCAACATGCAAGCATTTTGAACATCATTTGCCTAAAATAGAAAAAATGTATTAAAGCACAGATCTGTTGTTGATCCTATTGTTTAATAAATCAGCAATCATTTTTACTTACCTATACCTGTAGGTCTATATATATAGATACATGGAACAGTTAGAAGAGCCTCTGTGGTTTCCTCTTCTGATTTATATGCTTGATATTTTGCACTTCCTTTCATGCAAATAAATAAAGTCGTTTTAAGAAGTGCCATTTTGCATCTTTACTCACACTTGAGAACCTTATTCTGCCCACTGCTTGCTTTATCCTCAGTTACTTGTGATTTAAAATTTTTTTTTTTAAATAATAGTCTATGTGAGACCTGGATCTGTTTATGTAGAAGAGTAGTCGGTAGCTTTACTAGCACCTATATAAGGATTGTGAGTTAAACTGTCTACTCCATGAAGAGTAAGTTTGCCATTGCAATATAAGGTGGTACAAGTGGTTATGGGTTGAAAAGACTTGATTCACATTTTAAAGGACATGTAAACCCCCCAAATAAAAATATTCAGTGAACAGCCTATTTTAAATCTTTAAATACCTGCCACTCCAGTTGTTCAAAGGTTAATAGTAAGAGTGCATCATTCATTTAATCACTTAGGATTCCTTCTCATACTACTCCTACCTACTCAGCCCCCTCCCTTGAGAATTTGCTTTGGCTGTTCGCTACTGGGCATGCTCAGTTCTTTTCGGCTCAGCCAATGAAGAGCTGGCATTGCTGGTTTCCATATAAACTCTGGTCTAGTTGTCTCTTCCTTTCTCCTAAGCTCAGCTTAACCATTACAGTGCTACATTTTTATCAAAGTAAGTTCTCCCTTTGTAAGCCTTCATTCTTGATTACATGAACTTTACAGCACACGTGCTGCTTGAGGATATACTGTGCCCTGATGTGCACAGAAGCAAAAATGGCTGGCGGGAGAAAGTTTTTTTTTAGGAAAATGTGATGGTGCTAGCAAATATAGGAATAAAATATTGATTAGGAATTATGCTGTTTGAGCTGGGGGAAGATGTGCCCAAATTATATACATGGCAGGGAAATGTAGGGTTTACATGTCTTTTAAGGCTGAAATGTGTGTCTCATCTTTTTCTGTCAGTTAATGCCATTACAGATTTAAACTTTTCTACAAGGAATTTCCAATTACAGTGTAAATGACAACAAATTAACTTCCATATGTGCCACAATTCAAAGTACAAATTCAGAATACTTCACACTGATTACTTGGCCATAAAAGGTACTCGTATATCTATTCTTATTGAAAAGGAAGTGGGTTATGTTCCAGCTAACATTTCACATGAAATTTGAATTGAAGTGCAAAATTGCACATTATATCAGCTAATTAAGACAATAGACACGTACTCTGCTGTAAATAACCTTAAAATAATGTACAGATAAGCCTCGTGATTTGCAAGCAGATTGCGTGCACATAAAGTAATCACATTTGGCATTGGAGCAGTTGAGCTAAATCTGTAGAGAAGCAATAAACGCTAAGTAGTTATTTTTTTTTAAAATGTTGCCATTGTATTAATACCTCCCATATCAATTTGCTTGGGTAGCTAGTGTAATTATTGTGCCCATTTTCAGAATAAGTCAATAATATTGCAAAAAAAAACCTAAATACATGGCAAAAAAATTCACCCTAACGCTATGGGCGTTAACGTAATTCAAAAGCATCCTGTAGACCAAAAACAGTAATAAAATTCTATTCAGTGGAATACACTGATATTTTTAACTGTTTTTGATGAGTTGAAAGTAGAATCCTCTTTTTCCAGTAAAAGACCTATAGCAGAGGGGTACATTTCAGTTGTTTTTTTCTGCTGTAGTAATCCTTTTAAACCTGCTTAAAATGTATAAATTCACCCCTGCTGCCACCTAGAGAATAATATGGTTAATGCTTGAAAGCATCAGCAAGATCAGAAACTTCTGTGGACAAATTAGAAAGCCTGGACGGATCATAACTGGTAATTTTGCTTAAGTTCTGTACTGTAACAGTAAGTTTATTTTTTAAAATAGAGTGTTTCAAACCATCATCATTTTCTGGTATTAGTTCTCCTTTAAACAGAAACCTATTTTATGCAAGCCACTAGGTTGAAGTTAATTAAAGTAACCTATTATTTGCTTCCCTTAATAAAAAAAAAACTACTGTTCTGCTTCTCTAGTTAAAATATTCTTAACAATATTTTTTACATATTAAATTAGTTGGGGAATTGGATATCCCTTGTAGGAATGGGGGGGGGGATGTGTACATTTACAAAAAAAAAGCAAATACATTACTAGGGATTTTTATCAGAGCAGTAACAAATTAAGGCCAAACCTTTATAATAAAAAGCTAAATAAAAATCCACAAGCATGACACGTACTCTCTGCCTTACTGAGCTGCTGTATTTCAGGTCTGAACTTTTGCATTTCTTGTGAAGGTCACACTTATAAACTGAAATTTACACAGAAACTACCTTGCAGCTAAATTTTATCTGTTTTACAGAACATTTGGTTGCCATCGCAGACCAAAGGTTTCTTTCTTACCGTCCGATACTATGACACTGAGAGAAGCAATGGCTTAATACTTTTGACATTTCGCTTTATTTCACATTAGTTTATTATTTTTTGAACAATTACATTTTTCACAGGGATATTAGAGTCCCTGCAATATCTGTTTTTCCACATCTAATTTTCCAGTAATTTTGCTACTGAAATCTTGTTTCTGTTAATATAAAATGTGTATGTTTTCTATATCCCTACATACTTTCTAACTTCTGCAAAGATATAAGATCTTGTGAGAAACAATCTCATGCATTACTTGTTCCCCATTAAGAAATTATCTAGCATCCCCTAGTGGTGGTTCATTCATTTTTACGTGGAAAAGCCTGAAGAAAGCAGTCTTGTTTTTTAGTATGATTGTGCAATATATATTTATATATATATCGCTCTATAAATGTGCTTGGGCATCACAAATTTTTGATAGGCCACAGTATTATGTTTGATTTGGATACTAACAACATATTTATAAACATTTTTGACAATTTTAGAAGATGCTGTTAAAATAAAAAATAGAATAATTTGAAAGCTGCAATCCAATCCTATCATGACATTACAGAGTATGTTACACACAACATTATTATATTTCATCAGATCATCAGGATACTTAGAGCAAATGTGTCTCAAACCAGGCACACCATATCCTATAAGCTAAGCTAAGATCAGCTTAATCAAAGGAGGAATTTTCTTAACATATTCTATCCAAATGGTTTTCATAGGGGAAATGGGGTCCCTCTAGTGCACAGTTATAAGTTTCTTAGCATAAAAAAGGATGTACCTGATCCCTTTAGTGTACATGTATGGGACCTATTATCCAGAATGCTGGGGGCCTGGGGCTTGCAGTATAACTGAACTTTCTGGTATTTTGATCATCATACCTTAAATCTACTAGAAAATCCTGTAAATATTAAATAAATTCAATAGGCTGGTTTTGCTTCCAATAAGGATTAATTATATCTTAGTTGGGATCAAGTACAAGCTACTGTTTTACTATTACAGAGAAAAAGGAAATCATTTTAAAAAATTTGGATTATTTCATTACAATGGAGTCTATGGGAGATGGCCATTCCGTAATTCAGAGCTTTCTGGATAACAGGTTTCCAGATAAGGGATCCAATACCTGTAGTAGAATATAGCTGGCTAACAGACATGAAGCGTGCATATAAAATTTAACCTCAGTGCTCCCCATTGACACATGCACAGTACAGAAATTACATAATAAGAATAATTATATTTTCGGTGTAGGTATATATAGAGAGAGAGAGAGAGAGAGAGAGACAAATCCAAGAGGTTCTCTGCACTCAACCCATTATCAATATATTTAAGACAATGAGACATTTTGTGCATACAGCTACTAAAAATGCCTTACCATTTAAACCAAACAGGGATTGTTTGTCCATATATTGCAATATATTTAAGCTGGTCAACTACATCAGTCCGACTCTCAAATTGCATTCTATTGCTTCATTATACATTTTACAAAGGGACTAAGTTTTACCTGCAACTTACTTGCTGCTTTCAAAGTAAAACTCCCAATCTTGGTTGCCCTTTAATTAGACACCAGTGGGATCACCTGACTATCGCTGGAAGGGGTGGGAGCTACAACATGGAGTTGGTCACTGCTCCTACATAAAACTATAACAAACAAGAGAAAGTTGTGCTCACCACTAATTTAAAACCATTATGTGGGGGTGTAATGAGGCTGTGACCACAAAATACATATAGACAAATACAAGAGGTCCTCTGCACTCAACCCATTATCAATATATTTAAGACATTTTGTGCATACAGCTACTAAAAAAATGCCTTACCCTTTAAACAAAACAGGGATTGTTTGTCCATATATTGCAATATATTTAAGCTGGCCAACTACGTCAAAGTCATCCCATATCTGGCCAGTTCTACTTTCAAGTTGCATCTGATTCATCAAGAATTCTATTACTTCATTATACATTTTTACAGTTCTGACCGTATTCGATCAAATGATCGTTCGAATCATTTTCACCAAAATCCTCAATCGATTTCTCAGAGCTTAGAAAAATTTTCAGGACGAGTTCTTTGAGGTCCCCCATAGGTTAAAATGGCAATTCGGCAGCTTTAAGCTGGTGAATAGTCGAAGGATTTTTAAAGGGTCAGTACTTCGAAATTCTTATCTGAATTTTAACAATTCAAATCAAATTCTGGCCTATTCAATAGTCGAAGAACCCCAACATTATGTAGAAATTTGAATTTTTGAAATTCAAATTTTATTCGAATTTTCACTTCGACCCTGTTCGACCCTTAGTAAATTAGCCCCTTAATATATGTTTTTTTTTTTTTTTGTTAAATAACACATTTTCAATACACTTTCTATTTCTATCTATAATTCACTCTTGTTTTTAAGGAGATTCCCATATGTCATTGCCACGATTGGCTCTTTAAATCCAGAACAGGTGCTAAAGGGATACTGTCATGGGAAAACATGTTTTTTTCAAAACACATCAGTTAATTCTACTGCTCCAGTAGACTTCTGCACTAAAATCCATTACTCAAAAGAACAAACTGATTTTGAAACAGTTTTGAAATCTGACATGGGGCTAGACATTTTGTCAATTTTCCAGCTGCCCCTGGTCATGTGACTTGTGCCAGCACTTTAGGAGGGAACTGCTTTCTGGCAGGCTGTTGTTTTTCCTTCTTAATGTAACTGAATGGAACGCAGCGGGACATGGGTTTTTACTATTACTTGTTGTTCTTAGATCGTGTTAGGGAGCTGTTATCTGGTTACCTTCCCATTGTTCTGTTGTTAGGCTGCTGGGGGGGTGGGGAAGGCAGGGGTTGATATAACTCCAACTTGCAGTACAGCAGTAAAGAGTGATTCAAGTTTATCACAGTCACATGACTTGGGGCAGCTGGGAAATTGACAAAATGTCTAGCCCCTTGTCAGATTACAAAATTAAATATAAAAACATCTGTTTACTCTTTTGAGAAATGGATTTCAGTGCAGAATTATGCTGGAGCAGCACTATTAATTGATGCATTTTGAAAAAATTTTTTTTTCCCATGACAGGATCTCTTAAGCTCCCTGGTCACAGCTCTGCTTCCCTCTGTAGCAGCCACCTTTGGCTTTGGGAGGAGCCCTCAAAGGGGATCTAAAGTCGCTTTGAAAACAATGCATACTTGGGACTCCCACGGATAGATTATCAAATCTTTCGTGTTTTTAACTCGTACATTAATATGAAAAAGGCTTACATTTCAAATCCCCTTTACCTTTTCAGAGCTCCTCTCTCTTCAATGTCTGCAAACAAATGACTAGGGGGCATGTAGCCTGATCCTGCAAGATTGCTTACTTCCTGCCCCGATTGACAGTTCAGAGAATAGACAAAAAGAATAGTCAGGTCACAGTCATCCTCTGAAAAAAGATGCTCCTTCCTTTTTATGTACCTTCTGTATGGATTATTTAGAATTTTATGACGTTATAATTGTATCAAGTGCTTCTTTTATTTGACATCAGGATTGTCAGTGGAAAGCCTAAACTTATTTACCCACCATTCAGTACAATAATGGGTGTTACCACAGTGATTAATGAGTAGAAAAGATTGATTTTCAAATTGATGTGCATTTTTTTTACTCTAATAAATTCAAATGTACTCACTTGAATGGGAGGTTATGAAGAGATCTGAACGTCTAAAATTCGATCAAATGGGGAAAAAAATGTTGTTTTGTATTCAAATTGAATACGAATGAAACTCGATTCAAATTTTCCTCAGAAAAAAACTTGAATGTCAGGAAGGCTATTAAAATATTCAAATTTGTCAAAGGACATCTGCCATTAATTTATAAATGAATTTGGTACGTTTTAGGTGGCAAAATATCAAATTAGATGGTTCATGGTCGAGATGTAATAAATCTCACATTCAAATTTACAATCAAACTGGGGATTAAAATTTGAATGTGTGAATTTTGACAAAAAAAAAAAAACTTTTACTATTCAACCTTTAATAAATCTGCCCCTTAGTGATTTCTGTTATAACCTGCTCTCTTACCAGTAGCGACTCTTTGCCACCTGCAGGGCTATAATTACTGTACGTTGTGGGCACCCCAGTCTCACTAACGTTCGTCACCCCGCCCCTTCCCCTTTATTTAGACAAAGTTTCATAATCGGGACAACACCCCTTCCCCTTTATTTGGACAAATTTTCGTTATTGGGATCAGAGCATTGGGGATTGCTTCATGGGAAATTAAAAAAACTATCATATCTCCTGCTCATCCCCAGTGTTTCTGAACCAATGTGGGTGTGGCTGGACAGCATACCAGGCCCCTAATATCCTTCCACCCTAGAGCCGGGCCTTGGTGGCCTTTCCACCAATCTGGGCCTGGCCACCCCTAATTACTTGTGGGCTGCTGCTGCTTGAGGCGTGTTTCATACACAAAATTTGAAGAAAAAAAGGAAAGAAGATAGGCAGATCATTTTGCACTGCTTGGAGCTGATAGGTTGCTTTATCTGTATGATGTTTTAATTAACATATTTAGTGACAAACTGTCAAGTTTAATATTTTTAAAACGTTAATCTTCTTTGAAAGTACAGAAGTTCAGAATACCCACTGCTACATTGAGCAAATACAATTAAAAACCCATATAAATAATGCAGAAAAATAATATATCATGGGATGAAACATCGACACTTTGAGCCTTTCTTTTTTTAAACACAATGCAATTACCCAGTCACTTGGCAATTTGTGTAAAATGACATATTGCTTAGCTAATGTTTGAAAAATAGAGAATCTAACAAGCCCTGTGGGGCCTAGAATCAATGACTAACTGTGAGACGATCTGCTACACTGTAGATTTCTTTTTCACACCACCTGCAAGTTACTGAGATAGACAGTTCTGAGTGTTATAATGTTATTAGAGATAAAAAAAATACCTTTAAGGCAAAATCTGTGCAAAGAGTTAACATGGTTAAATTAGATCAGGGCACATTGCTCTACTAAACAGAGAAATAAAATAAGAATGTTTTTTTTTTGTTATTAAATGCAAGCTCATATTATGATGAGTCACTTGTTATTTTATGTCACATTATCTTGTACTAAACCCCCTCTAATATAGCATGTTCCATTTCGTTAACAATATAATTAGATATCACAACATAATGGGAAATTAACAACTAAAGTGTTCTTTTTCTTTGTGACGTCATATAAATTAAGACTTTATAAAGATTTTAGCTATGCCGGCAAGTTTTATTTAGCATTTGTCTTTCGTCATGGTATAGGCAGATCGAAAGTAATAAAATAAATCAGAAAATCTGTAAGTTCCATCAATTTCTTTTGTTGGCCAATAGGAAAACTATTTTTGAGTATGCAGCTGAAAAAGAAACCATCAATAATTGGAATGGAATGCTTTGAAAAATGCTTTTAAAAATTTGGAAAATAATGATGAAAATAATAGGCACCCACCAATCTCTAATATTTAATATAATTTATACAATACACAGGGGTATTTTGGAGCACCAGGCCACCGATCCCATCAGCACTAGAGAAGGTTGATGAAGGTGCTACATCGTTAGTGAAAAGAGCACTTTTAATAACCAAAATTGCAGCTCTCAAAGTTACCAGGAGTGGCCATCCCTGGTTACCTGTTCGGCACTGCCATTTGAGTTGAGCTTCTCAATGTTCTTCATGGCAACTGTGCCCCTGACTATACATTATGAATATCTCCATACTACAAGAATAGGAAATATTTACTCTCTGATTTATGACTACCATGATCTCTTCTAATTTCTATCCATTATAATAGCAGCAACTGTATAGCCAAATCTGTCAATAAGTAAATTGACATTATAGTAATAATTTATTAGGAAATGTAGCCTCACTTAGACGAAGTTACTAATTCAAGTAGGTATAGGAACATTGGGAGAATGTGACAGATCATTCATTATTATATTATACTATTTAATTGTTCCCATTGCAGATAGAGAGATAAGTGTTTATCTGTTTATCCAAGCATAAACATTAACATTCTGATTTTGCAACCCATCTGTTATGTACAAGACCAGGGCCGTAACTAGGAGTAGGCAAAAGAGGCACCTGCCTTGGGCGCAATGCTGTGGGGTGCCTGTTCAAGGTTCTTCTGCCTACCCCTAGTCCATACCTGCATATAAAAAAGGTAAGTAGATATTTTATTAAATGTATATTTTAATCCAGTATTAAACTCCTTATAGCTTATAGAAGGAGGATAAAAGACCATCTGTTTTGGTCTATTCAATTTCAAAAACAAATAACCAACAACTATAAGGCTTGCACAAGCAACATGGCTTCCCAGTAGCTCTTTAGGAAAAGTCTACAGATATACAGTAGAGACAGATAGATGCCATAGTGAAACAAGCACAGCTCCCTCTCACATTCAAATAGATTCACTGACTGGAACAGTCTTTCAGACAGCAATAAGGTCAACACCTGAATTGATTTTTCATCTTGTTATGAGTCACATCTCCATCCCTTTCTCTTTGTGTAGAGTGATAATCAATAAGTTATGTTTTTCAGTAACTTTGGGATACCCTATTATTTTTTTTATTTCTGTGTCTCTGTGACTGTTATTTTATAATGATTTTTTTTCTTCAATACTGCAGAAATAAGTAACTGGTTTGATTAGCAGAGGTAAGAAGTTATTTCAGGTTAGGAGGAAATGACTCTTGAAGATTGTCTCAGTGATGGAAAAACAGACCAGAGCAGGACTATTACTGCATTGTTAAAATGATAAAAGCATAGGAAGTGTTTCATGATAGAGTTGTTAGTTGTTCGCTGAGAAAAGCTTTCAGAAAAGCTCCATGAAATAGCTCCGGGGATATTGATGAAATGTAATTATATGGTGTAGTGAATCAGGGTCCATTTGACTAAATCTATTTTTGATGCACCTAAACAAATGAGGGATGAACGAAAATATAAACAGTGTTGACATACTTGCCGTACTGTTTTTTATATAAATTAAAATTAAATTAGGTTTTTTAACAGAACCTCAGTAAGACTGGTCACTGCATTTTAAAGGAAAACTATACCCCCCGAACAATGTAGGTCTCTATAAAAAGATATTGCATAAAACAACTCATATGTAAAACCCTGCTTCATGTAAATAAACCATTTTAATAATAATAATAATATGCTTTTTAGTAGCATGTACCATTGGGTCATCATTAAAAAATAAGGGCCGCCTCCTGGGATCCTAGGATTCAAAGGTGCACACAAACATACCAAACAAACTATAAAGTTAGGTTGTATGAGCCAATTAACAGACAGAGTTGTGTCTTTTGCTTCCACACTTCTTCCTGTTACAGTTGAAATATTTCTGGTCAGGTGATCTCTGAGGCAGTACACAGACCATCACAAAATGGTGGTTCAAGGCAAGAGATGTAAAAGCGCAATATTTACTTAAATATATATACCAGGTTGGTAAGATTCTTTAACATGTCACTTAATTTGATATAAACTTTCTGTTGCTCAAGTATTCATTTTGGGGGGTATAGTTTTCCTTTAATCTGTTTAACATTAGTTAAAAGAGCAGTGAAAATGTTGTTGTGGAAAGTGTGTTCAGATAGTCCCCATGTATAATGGATTTCTACTTAGCTGCACACCTAAAAAATTTAGTTATCTACCTCACAAAAACCAAACATAGTGTAGCTTCACTGTCTCTGTTTAGTTCAAGAACTATTAAAAATACTTTTTTTTTTGTGATTTTAAAAATAGGCAAAAAGTATATTCAGCACAAACCCTTATTTGTTGAAATAATGTAAATAATTTCTGAGCAGCCCCTACAGAGTGTGCTCCATAACTTGAAACCTAGCAACTAATGCATTAAATTGTATCAGTTTAAAAGAAAGGGAGGCAATAACAAAATAATTTTTAAAACATATATTTTAGGAAAAGGTTAAAAACATAGAATAGAGTAAAAAAAATAGTTTGTGATCTGGTATTTGAAGACAATTTTGTGAAGGTGATTAAAAACTGTGCAACATAAGGTTTTTAAGGCATTTTATTCTTGCATGAAGAAGTAGGTTAAAAAAAAGTGCAAATACTAAAAACAACATTATTACAAATAGATTTAGTGTGTCTATTGATATCACCCTTTCCAGAACATTCTAAAAAAAAGTATCCTGGAGGAAGCCTACAAACCCCCCAAAGGCCAGCTGCTAATACAGCCTCATGGGGCTCCCACAATAGCAAATACACTGTTATTGTTTCTACCTTACAACCGCTCCAAAAACACAGCAGTCTTACATTGCTTCATGGCAGGAACTCTCAAAACAGAGCAAGAATCTTTGAAGGTTCCATTACACACTTTTATATTAATAAATTGCTGCCTTTCATTACTTTAGCTACAAAAGTAAAAGAGGTAAGTAACCTTAGTTGGGACAAAACAAACAAAACCAAAGTGTGTAAATCACATAAAGAAATGCAACAATAAATAAATCTGCATAAATAATACACCAGATAAAAAACAGGTGACTCTTAATGTTATTGTTAAATTTATTTATAGTGCCAACATAATAGATAATGCAATACATAAGGGTACACAATTCATCATCAACTTTACTTTAAGTAATGAGCTTTTTGCAATAGCTTTCAATTAATATTACATTCAGTTTTTGACAGTGTGCACTTTGGTGGTCACTCTAGTCACCCAATAATAAATGCATAATGTAACGGATGATATGGAGTCTTTTTCCCCAATAACATCAAATAAAAACTCAAAATAAATTCCTATGCCTGTCTGACCTTGACTGAGCTGGGACCCATGCCATACTTCTTTGAGCACACAGAACTAGGTAGCAAGACAGTATAAACAAAGCAAACAGAGTAATAAAAAATTTAAAAAAGGTACTTAAATGACACTGATTTTATTTTTAATTTTCATGTAGACACATATATGTGGGCACCTAATGAGACAGGCCTTGTATATACAAATATGTATGTTTGCATAAAGCAAGTTGAGGGCAGCACTACACTGGGTAGAGGCCGGAGGGGGGGACAAAAGAGCCAATTAATCAGATTTTTGCCCTGGGCTACAGTTTCCAGCAATGCTGAGATGCTTTCGCAAACAGCTGTGAATTTTCATTTGGCTCTTTTTGGAGATAAAAATGGAGGAAATATTCAAACCTGCATTGGATCTTTCGGGTCTTTGAAACAGAACATAATGTAAAAAAAAAATTAACAATATGAATACAGAGTTTCCAAATGCTGAATTATATTTAAAGTTTTCATTATTTTACCGCAGCATTTTTACTTCTATATCCCAGCAACATATTTCATTTTTACATCTATTTTCAAAGGACAGGAAATGTCACTTTTATGAATTAAGTAATAAACATATAATTGCTCTGTGAGACGGAAAAGATCCTAATGGTTAGCCAAATGATTGCTATGTCAGTTGTGTATGAGTTAATGTAGCAATACAGTTAAAACAATTTGCCATTGTTCCATGTTTTACAAGACTTATTTGCTGCTGTAACATCCTCGGGAAAGCTTTTATGTATTCCACCCTATGGACTTTACAGAATTTTCTCCTCTGAGTTAAATGTGCTTTTCTTCATCAAAATAACTTGATAACGTAACTATTAATCATTGCTTTTATTGTCTATAAAATAAGATTCAGTAAGAATGTATTGATTGTGTCCAGCAGCACCTATTTAACACAGTACCAAACACAGATTTAAAGTAAATATGTGCCTTGAATTTTTTTAAAAATTTCTATTTATTTTTAGCATATGAGACGTGAGCATGTCACACTTTGCATGTAACCTATATACTGTAGCTTTTGCAAACCAGTAATATAGCTACCCATCCAGCAATGGCAAAAATATAGTGTTTTATTAATAGTTTGCTCTTCACACAGGGTACATAATTATATTTCTAACTGAAAGAATTACATAATATATTTGACAATTCTAAAATTCATGGATCTGGTAAACAAGTGAGTTGATTAACACACTGTACATTGTATTCAGCGTTCATACTGAGCTGCAGTAATTTGTGAGATGTCTGTTTAAAAGTTTATTAAAGGCCATATTACTTAATAATTAGTGCAAATCGATTTTGTGCCTGATCATATTATTTAGTACTTAACTGTTGCTATTTTCTGCAACTTCCAGCTGTAATGTCATATGCAGCAGGGGATATACAGTATAGAAAGAAAGGTACAAAATATATCTGCACAGGAATACACACAGGTCCTTGGGGCAAAATGTAATCAACAAAATGTACAAAGTTATAAGCAATTCACTTTTCTAGAGTGACAGTTGCTCATGACTGACTTCATGGTGATTATGAAAATAGTTGGTGTGGCCTAAGGGGAGACACAAAAACACCTGTGATCATTTGAAATAAAATAATCACTGTTATATACACTCTTTATAACAATAACATATATAACCTCTCTCTCTCTCTATATATATATATATATATAAGTAGAGAGAGCTTCTTATTAGAGAAATTGATTGTTGTAAAAAGTCATTATCACTAGATGAAATCATCCAGTTCTACTTCATATAAACAGCAGTGATGTGTAAACAAGTAGCTCTCCATTATTAGTAGCTGGAAAGGAAGCTGAAGACATTTTTAACCTTCCTTTGAATCGACAGCTTACTTGGGTAAAATCTTGAAAGACTACTTTGAAATAAAAAATTTTGCCACAATTAAATTTTTTTTTTGCACAAAAATTCACACATTGGAAATTATAGTTTAAAATATGTTGTTTAGTATCTATTAAGCTCAAAAAACTTCAACATATGAAAGCTTATCTAAAAGCTTAAGTCTAAAGCAACTGGATTTTCTGGGTTTTCTTGAAAACTTCTCACTGCTAATCCATGTGGGTTCTACCAGTAACGGTTGCACTGAAGAAGTTGCTCGGCTGAGCGGTGAAAAGTTTTAAAAAATGGCTGGCTAATGCTCTACACATCAGTATGCTTTGCTGTGTAAAAAATGTCATAAAAATGTTTTTTCTTATGTGTAAAAATAAATCAGATCTGGCGTTCGCATGGAGTACAATTACACACACTGTCGCCGTTTATAGTACAGAGCTTTAATACTGTTCTTTCAGCGAATTTTGTTTTACACAGCACAATTAATTTCCACCAGAAAGTACAGTTAAGTAGACTTAACTATACTAGATTTGACATATCATGACTTGGATGAATGAGAATCTCCATAGACATACATCTAAAAGCTTATGAGTTCATGTAGAAGTTTGTCCAAGGCATTTTTTAAATTGGAGATTTGTGAGTTATTTGAGCATATAAACTCACAAATTTGAGGTATATGGGTTTTTTGTACAGGTATTAACATTTTTTAATAAATAAGCAAACATTCAAGATTTTTTTAAATCATCAATTTATTTGACGCAGAAAAACTTCTAAAACCTCACTAATTCACTGATTAAAGAAAAGTTGTATATGTAAAGAAGTAGTCTAGAATTGCACATTAGGGGGCAGATTTACTAAAGGTAAATTTCTAAGTAGAAAATATTCGAATTCGAAGGATTTTTTTTCACCGAATTTGGTATTCCTGTGACCGATGAACAATAGTTCAATTGAATGATAAAATCCTTCGAATTGAACAATTCAAAGGATTTTAGGGTACAATCGAAAGGATTGTTCTTTGATAAAATAAAAATAATCTAGAAGGTCCCCATAGGCTAACATAGCATTTTGGCAACTTTTATTTGGCAAAGTAAAAAAAGTAAAAAAATCAGTAAATCAGAGACAGTACAGTACTTTGAATTTCGAAGTGGAAGTAGCCTAGCTTAAACTGGTTTAAGTTTTCAAAAATTTACTTAATTTTTTGCATTCGGATATTAATTGACCGTTAGAAAATCTGCCTCTATGTTTTTGGCTTCTGTACCAGCCCTTTAGCAATAAAGATCTGTGCCTCCAAAGGTGCCACTGTAGCTCCCCATCTTGTTTTCTGCTGATTCACTGCACATGCTCTGTGCTGCTGTCACTTACTGAGCTTAAGGACGTACTTACAATACACAGTATATAAATGTCACAATATAAGGCTGATTAGTAATTAATACAGATAATTACTACATGACAGCACATAAACCAGTGCAACTAGCATCAGAATTAATTATCAGCCTTGTAGCATCAGCTTATATTACAAAACTATTTTATGCTTGTAAATTTGCAACACCCCTAATCATAGCTTCTCAGAGTTACTGAGCATGTGAGTGTCGCAGAAACTTTCCAAGATGGTGGCTCCCTTTGAAGTCCTGGATCATTGCTGCTATCAAGATGCTGAAATATTAGGCTGGTGCAATAATTTCAGTATGTAAAATATGGCATCTTTAACCATATTTATTTTTACTGTTTAGTTGTCCTTTAATAATTCCCCATGAATAGGCAACAGGTGGATAAAAGTGGATAAAACGCTCAATTGAATGCTTACAAATAGGAATGGATGAATAATTCTATGTGTAATTTTGTCTCTATAGGAGTTAAATTATCACCTGTTGTGCAAATACAGGATATTCATGTTAGAATGTGTAGCATGCCATAATGCCTTTGTCCATGTGAGATATAAAGATATAAACAATATTTTAACCTTCTGATATTTTTTCTGACTTTGGCTTTGAATGGAACCATAGAAACAATTGCATATCCAGACATGGAATGGTGTAGTTAGTTCTGGTAGGTCTCAAGATTTCAGTACATGTATATGATCCATTATCCAGCAATGCCTTATCTAGTGTAACCCTAATTTGGTAAGTTTCTTTAAATAGAAATTTATCCTTTAGAGTTGAAGTTACTGTTGAACTGTAATGGCTGCATGAACCTGCTAATAAAGCACTGTTATACCCATCCTCAGCTACCAAAACACAAAAAAATGGTGACGAGATGTCTCTTTTACCTCTGCAGCAGCTTGCAACTTTTCTCCCAAACCCTGGTGAGCCAACCATAACTTTTAATGCTTGTATCTGTATGGTTGTAAATTACATTATTGCTGCTGACCAAGGGGAGATTTCTGCTTCTAGAAAGCGTGCTTTAGAGAGGGCCTTATGAAACTGCTCTTACTGCTATAAATAACTTTTTCGTGCCAAGAGTAAATGTGGTTGCTGAAGGATGCTGAAATTCCGTCAATGTGGGCAATGTAATTTGTAGCAGCTTTGAGAGAGCTGGTTGTTACCTATGAGTTTGGGAATCTAACAGATGAAATGCTAAGAGACCAAATTCACTGTAGTGGAAAAAACAAACTCACCTCGCATTAGAGAGAGACTGCTCCTAGAGGAGGATTGAACCCTTGAAAAAGCTATTACAGTTTCTAGCCAATTTGAAGCAGCAGTAGCAGAGGTTAAAACTCTCAGTCATGGAACTGCTGTATTTGTAGCAAAATACAGTCCTAAGGAAAGGGATTCAACCTACATTGCAAAATCATGTAGCAAATACAAATTAAAAATACTGCTTCCACTGTGGTTCAACACAACACACTGCAAATTATGCTACATGCAAAATCTGTACAGTGCCACAAATGAAAAAAGTAGGACATTTTGCTCAGTTCTACTAAAAATGTTCATGACATTTCTATATTACCAAAGGATATTGTCTTGAAATACTTTGCAAAAGATCCACTTATTGCTCCTGCCCTGAGACATACCCGGTGTACAATACTACTTGGATGATATAATTGTCTACACTCCAATTATGTCCTGAAATGCATTGATTCGGCAGGATTGAAACTGAACCTTTCCTAATGCCACGTCAGACAAACTCAGTTGTCATTTCTGGGTCATATAATTTTACAAGAGGAATTACTGCCTGACCCTGACCATGTCAACGCTGTTAAACAAGCACCTACTCCATCTGATTTTCAGACCTTACAAGCAAGTAAAAGTACAAGTATTCAACTGTTGAAAAAGAAGCTGTAGGATATTTTTGGGCAACAGAAAAAAAGAAATCCTACCTATGGAGTAGAGAATTTACCTTATGCATGGATCATAGCCCTTTAACTACACTGCTTACAACAAAGGGACTAGAAAGAGCTGGAATGCGTATAGCCAGATCATCAGCAAGGCTACTGAATTTCAACTACAACATGCAATACAAATGTTTCTGCTGATAATTTGTCACGTTTAACTTTACCTGCAGCTTCTGATACACTGGATGAGGACATAGAAGTTGTAGCATTGACTGATATATTATCACCTACAGTTACAGCTGCTGATTTAAAGCAAACTTGCCTCACTTGTCCAATTCAAGTAAAACTATGGGACATCTTACAAAAATGGCCAAATGCTGAGAAGAAACTCTGTCCTTACCTTACCTTACTACAGGAGCACCCTCCTGGTGCTGGTAGCCTAGAGCTGGCGGGGGCAATTAAAAAAAAAAACTATTGTTATCCACAACCAGAATGTGGCCTCTATTACCCAACAGGTTCTTTTTAATTTAAGTAATATAGTAAATGCCTAAATTAGTAAATACATTCCTGTATTTCATTATGTCAAGTAAAAACCCATTAACAGAAAAGTAATTTACAAAGAATTACTTGGAAAATAGCAATACATTTGTCATTTTCAGAAGTTGTTTAAGAGCATTTTGGCAAAGATTTTGTTTCTGAAACCAAATTCATTGGTTTTGTAACTCTCTGAAGGCACTCTGGGTGCTGTCATATATTCATGGAACTATATGCATTTGTCATCAGGCACATCACCAAATTTTGTCTTTTTCCTAGTGAAATCTGCCTAATTTCTAGCTAAACCAGACAATGACAAAAAAAAAAAAAAACTCTCGATGCAATGGAGTCTTTATGACTGTCAAAAGCTAGTTCTTGTACCAAAGGTTGTTTCATCAGTTTTGTATCTCAAAAGAAAAAAGCATCCAGCCCTTTCCTAAAACTAGTCTAATGTGTCTACCAGAAAAAAAACACTTTTTACATTTCACTTTTAAAAGCCTTTTAGTACTTTAAAATGCATCCTCTTTTCTTTTACATCTCAAGGGATGCTCTTAAGTCATGTGGAAGGATATAACAGTAAACAAGGCTTCAGAGAGTTTTTATATATATATATATATATATATATATATATATATATATATATATATATATAAATAAAAGCAAAGGTAGGCAAGAAACAGTATAACCTCAGTATTATGTACCGCCAAAAGATGTGCTTCCTATGCTGAACTCATGCAGTCACTTTTTCTTTAAATATGCTTACTCTTTTGCCTGTAAACCCTGCTTTTCAGTGTGATGATTCTAAAAGTTAACTTGAATTCAATATCTGTGTCATAATCCACCTCAGTCCAGTTAAAGCCTTGTTCTTGTTCAATAACACCCATAGAATGAACATAGGTAAATACAAGGAAGCAAAGAAGGTAACAAACAAGTCAAGTCGCTGTGTATGTATCAATATTTTGTTTTCTTGAAAGCATTTCCTCTTGTTTGTGTGTTTATGTGTTTTGTTATTGCTGAGACTTTTACAGCTCTATTCATGTGTCTTTTAGATAAGGTATAAGTACAGAGGTTTTCTAGTATCTAGTGTTTAATATGTTTGGTTATATTTGGTTAATCTCCTTTTAAGTCTCTCTATCGATATGAATATCCCACCTTACAATTTCTTTGTTATGAGTAAAGAGTATTATTTTTCTCCCAGAAAGCACTTATTTGTCGTAAGTCCTTATGCGTGCATCTGCAGGGCTCATTGTGAATCTACTTGTCACCCTATACCCGGGCTGGTTTTCTACTGGTTTAAAAGGGACTCACGACCCAATGCAACTCAGCTACATAAAGGTATACTTGAATTTAATTTATAGTTTCCGTTCTGAGTTATGTGATCTGTACAAAAACACTCGACTTGCGGCCTAATGCTTTTGATATGGCCATATAACTCATTGGTTACTGATAACATCTTTATAATTACAGTAGGGGTACAGTATCTACTATATATAACATATATGCAACATATAAACCTATGATACGAATAGGAAAGGGCTGATGGAATTTGTCTTGGGTGGCTAGTCTAACACTGTGCTTAGAATGAAATATTATTTTACTGTGCAAAAATAATTCTCTTTTAACCCTATAATATGAGCCTCATGCCACTGTTTCCCATTACACTAGCTAGGACAGTATTTCATAGGCCATGGCTGCTCCCATTGACATGAAAAAACAAGGCCAATGTGTTTTACTAGACATTATTAAAAGTATCAATTCATTTTATTACCTAAACATGGTATATTGAGTTCATGTAAGCCAAGGGAAATAAATTGTTAAACATATAACATCATATTAACAGCTGAATCAAAATTATAATAACAGTAAAAAGATGTTTGCAGCTGCCACTTAATGCATCTGAATACTATTCAGAGGCTTGTTGAACTGAATATATGTACTGATTTTAGTGCTGGATTTTTGTAATTAAAACATAGTAACTGTTTTCACCTGCAGCTTCAAATATTCATATTGTAATTAAACGGGAGATGGCTTTTAGCCAAGACTGAAAATAGAGAAATCATCACTAAATATTCTTGACAGCCATAAATGTTTCTTACTAAAAGCTTCAATAAAATCAGGAAACCAGTGATAAAACATCTAATTTTAGGTTGTTGATCGTTTCAGGGAAGAAATAGTTATTATTAATTTGCTTTATAAAATGGTATCTTTAATTGGGAACTTTTATTATCTAAGAAAAATCCAATAAACAGTTATCAACATTTAAAAAATGCATTTGCATTATAAATGTATTTGTGCTCTTGTATGTCTTTTTCTGCAATCTCTGTAAACACCTCAAATGTCTATATATAATATATTCCAGTTGCATTGGTGCTAGTGTTAAGGGATTATCTTAACTGTTACATGTACTCACGCACAGACATGCGCTGTATGACTAGATGAGTTGCCACTTGCCAAGTTGTTGAGCACCATTTCATAAAATATTCTGTCAGAAGATTGTTCTCAAGAAGAATAGGCTATTAGTCGCCAGGCAACTTAATCTTCCTGAATCTGTCCGTGTGCCCCTACCCTAAGTGGACAGAGACATGTTTATATGCTTACTTTGAAGATCTGGTTTATATTCAGAAAGGTTAACATCTCTACTTTCATCCTAAATTAATCAAGACCATTAGAAAAAAAACTTGATATTATATGCCTGGAGTGTGTGTTAGACTCCAGTAATGGGCATCAACAAATATAAGTGTAAAGAGCATAGTGCTATGCTATTTGGTCAGATATGTAGCAATTATGTTTTGGGCCTTTATACCAGCCCACGGCAACCACAGTTGTTTAGCAGTAAAGATCTGTGTCTCCAAATATGCCCCAGTAGCTCGCCATCTTCTTTTCTGCTGATTCAATAAACATGCTCTGTGCTGATGTCAGTTAATGAGGGAGTTCTTTCCATAGATTTTTAATTGGATTCAAGTTGGGTGATTGACTGTGCCATTCTAGCAGCTTTATATTTATATTTACAGTATTTACTTTATTTGAAAACATTAGAGAGTTTTCTTGGCTGTGTGTTTGAGATCATTGTCTTGCTGAAATGTCCACCCTTGTTTCATCTTCAGCATCATTGTAGAAGGCAGCAGATTCTTATCAAGAATGTCCCGGTATATTTATCTTTTCCCCTGTCCTTCAGTTATATTAAATCTGCCAGTACCATATGCTTAGGACTAAACTATTGTTTCAGGAACTATTTCCTGTTATACTTGTTAATCAGAACTACATAAACTGAGATGTTCTGATTTGGACTCAAGGACCCATATCCTAGGGACCCACTCCTAACATTTGTATATAAAGAGTGTATACAGTATATGGAGTTTCAATTTAAGTTTGCCCTTAAATTGTTGGGTATTGCTTTATACATAGTTGGGTACTAAAAAGACTGTTGAACCCCCACCACATCTCTTCTACTTTTATCTGTGCAACTAAGTGGGATTTGAACTCCAAATACCCATCTCTTTCCAAATGCTGGCACTCACTGGACTCAAGGGAAGAGTAGGATTAGATGGACTGGAATAAAGTTGGTTTTGGTGGGAACATACTAATCCAGATTTTTTCACTTAAATAAGTAATGTTGCACTAAAATATGTTACAAAAGCTTAAAGTGCCTGCTTACCTTTTTCAGTTTACAGCCAAACAAGTGCCTGGGTGATCCGAGGATTTACCCCAAGATTTCTAAGTGTGCGTCCGGGCTATCCTGAACTTAGGCGGCAATCCCTATACTGTCCTCTAAATACGTGCCTGAGTGTTTTTCTGTGGACACTCAAGAATGGTTGTACTGTATATAGGTTTGCAAGTAACTGTTATTTTACTATAAGTAAAGTACATATAAGTGTTATATGCCTTAAATTTTTTTCCAGTATCCAATCTTACCGGGTATAGCTCAGGAGTAGCGATGGGCGAATAAATTTACCAGGCACAAATTTGCAGTAAATGTCCATGCTTCACCACCAGTGAATAATTTTGTGAACTTGCGACAAAAATTCACCACTGTGTCAAAAAAATTTGGGCACGCATCAGAATAGTCAAGTGATTAAAAATTGTTTTGCATCAAAATTACTTGGCCGCCTATTGACTTGAATTCATTTGGACAAAATAGGTGCACTTATAAAAATAGCTCCGGGCATCGAAATGGACACACAACTTCAAAGTGTTTCACAAATTTTTTGGCTTTTCTCAAATTTTTTGCCATTTTGCGAATTTCGCTGAAAATCCACAGATTTTTGGTTGAAATGGATAAATTCGCCCATAATTGCTCAAGAGAGGAAACCAGAAGCAGATGTTCTTGGTACTGTTATTTTATGTAATATTGGTAGCATAAAGTTTTCTATTGGGTAGATTATCAGGACAAAATGCTTATGGCTTCATTCAATACCAGAACCTAATTTTCTTGTTGCTACCTATTTAACCAGTTCATTTGCCCTTAGGTTGATGACCACGTCCTGCATCACTGTAACATAGTGCTTGGCACACTGAGGACCTTCCTCTTTGGCCTGCAGCAGTTGATCTGGGTGGATGTCCATTGAGCTTGGAGGCAACAAGGCCACAGACGTGTTAGGCCCTAAATAGACTACCCCTTTAGAGAATTCGGGGAGCAGGGACCCCATGAAAAAGGTGAAGCTGGTGTGCAGGACAGACACTTTTGCAGCACTCTCTAGGAGGAGTGAATCAGTGAGAATTATTTAGTAAGAGCAGCTCTGAGCTCCACCAAGGAGGATAGACAGGAGTAGCTCTCCCCCAGGCTCTACTTGTCTGTAGTGAAGGGACTTCAGTACTAACAAGGGAAATGGGTCATTGTTCTATCCCTGTACCATGTCTATGGTAGGGAAGTGGTGTAGATATCAGGGTTTTTTTATTTAAGACATATAAATGATTATTATCAAAGAACAAAGATTATAGACACTAGTACAGATTGCTGTGTTGTAGAAGAAGCTCAAGGTTAAAGTCCATTCTGTTATTAGGGTTGTAGAATGCTTACACATAAAAGGGAATACATCTGTTGTCTCATGTCACAAGTATTCCTAGTGCAAGATCAAGAAAGGCACATATAGTTTCAGAAACGACAGCACAGATACCATTGTGAACACTGCACTGACACAGTAGATGTACCTTATTTGGCTATTGTAATGAGACTGTGAGTCTGTCCCTAAGATGGAAATAGTGACACAGTTATGCTAAAACAAGAATGATGATTGGATGCCACGGGATCAGCCCCATGGAAGAAAAAATTGTTAAATTGTAACTTGCTGTATTGATAATTGTTCCCTCCACGTCCTCGCAAGCTTTCAGGATGTATGAGCTATTATTTAATACTCTGTATTATTGTATACCTCAAATAAAGCGGTCTGGTTAATATCCTGAGTGAATCTGAATGGTTCAAGATGGTTTAAATCCAAGAGGGACTTACTCATCGTGGGGTGAGAATCATATATCCCTATTAGAGAATCTCATGTCCTTGGAGGACCTTTGTGGAGGACTATAGGAAGATCAGATACAACCATTTTTTTTATAAAATACAACATGAGGTACTGACAACCTTGAAAGTGTATACCTCAACTCCCTCCTGTTATTCCTTCAGTGTGCCATTCTGTCTGTATCTGCTTTACCTGTGATTGTACCTGGCAGTTATTGACTCATTTATGTGCTGTAAGTATTATCAACCCTGTGGTGCTTTCTATTGAATAAAGTCTGTTATTTTGTTTGCAAAGAACCCCTGGCCCTTTTTTTATTATTTCACATTTTTGGCATTATCAGGTATAGTTCAACAACACCCTCACATGCTCCTTCCAGGCAGTGAAAGTCCATCCTATTGAAAGAGGGTCCAACATAGCCCATGCTTTCCCTCACTAGTTGGTATTTGCCATTACATAATATAAATGTCACAATATAAGGCTGATAAGCAAATAAATCCATTATTGGTATGTCAGCTCAGAAACCTGAAATAAGCACGCACTCCTGGAGCCAACAAGTCCCGTTAAAACTTGATTTAATTCCAAGCAGCTAAACAATGAGAAACCAGCACACTTAGCATCAGAATTTAATCAGCCTTGCAGCATCAGCTTATATGGCAGACAAACCTAATTTTTATTAGATTTTTGACAATCCCTAAGCTTAACTTCTCAACAACTGCACAAAGCTCAAAGCACAGTGATCATGTACGTGTCATAGACACTCCTAAAAAAATCAAAGATGGGAAACTCCTGGGACAACTTTGAAGGCCTGGTTTAGAACTACTATGGGGATACTGAACCATTAGGCTGGATCAATACATTCAAAATATGGCATATCTAACCATATAATAAGGAGGGAACCTTTGTGACTCAAAACCTATTGTGTCAATATACCAGTCAATTAGCAGCAAAGCACTGTGGTGGCATTTGCTCTTCAGGGCAGAAATACACGGAAGACTTTCCAGCGCTTCTGTCAGCTCCAACGCCGGGAACAAGGCAAAGTAACAGGAAGTTGGACGGTGTCGCAGGGTTGATCCGACGCGACGATCCAATGCAGGGTTGATCTGACGTTTGCAGCATTTTCATCCGACAGTCATGCAGAAACGCTGAAAAGTCTTCTGTGTAGTTCTGCCCTTACAATTTTATGTGGTGATATACTGCATGTGCATGCAAGTCCTCAGCAGTGGAGTAAAGTGGAGCAAACAAAGTCTTTTTGTGAGATATTAATGTAATATATAAATTAGGATATACGTTGAAATGTATTTGCTGAATGTGTACTTTTTTTTTAATATGGATGTAATCATAGACAGTGGAAAGAAAAGAACGTTTAGGTTGTGTTTGCATGCAATTTCATCAAAAGTCATCGGATGCAGGGCTGTGTTTATTTATGCTACATCTTTGATAAACTTGCCTGAAAGCTCTATCCTCTGTAGGGTTGCTGCAGCCCTGAGGATAGCAATGTGCTTTTAAGAAATACGATTAAAAATCCAAAGAGACAACATCAATATAAGGTAAACAAGCACTGCGTGATTTATAGATCAATTTACTGCAAGTAAAAACTAGAGGCAATGAAATCTTTTATGTGTTGTGAACCCAGATAGCTAGTGTAACATTACAAATCAAATTAAACTGATTTCAAGTACATTGTATACTATAGAGTCATTTACCCAGACCCTGGACATTAGGGGGGCATATATGCATGTATCCCCCACCCACCCCTCATGAATACAATACAAGTATGGGATCTGTTATCTGGAAACCCGATAACTGCTGAAATTCCATACTGGAGAGCTGCTGAATAAAGATTAAAACAAAACTAAGTGCAAATTGTCTTTATCTGCATTAGACTAAAAGTTACCCATATGATAATAATTCAACACATATGTTTGTAGACAAGAAAATAATAATAAGCCATTACTTTGCTGTTGTAATCAAATGCGTTTACTTGTTTGTTCTGTATCAAGGTTGCACTATGCAATTAAAATTTCTGAGAGCAAACTAGTTCAGCCATGTCTGACAACTAACCTTAAGTGCTGTAGCTAATACATATGCTCTATTGTGTCAAATGACAATAGACCTCTTTGGAGTTAACACTTAAGTATTCTGGATTTCTAAACATTACTAAAGCAATCATACAGCATTTCCAAAATGTGAAATATTTTCTACAGCATCTAACATCTCTCTACCTGTCTATCAACAGCCTTGGAAAAGGGATAAAAGTGCTACCCATAAAGGTCCCCATGCATTGCAGAGTACATGTAGTTATATGTTTCTATATACAGGTATGGCAACAGATATCCAGAATGCCCAGGATCTAGGGTTACCATATAAGGGCTCTTATAATAATTTGGATCTCCATACCTTAAAGTGATACTGACACTAAAAATTTTCTTTTCAAAATATTAATCTACATTATCCATAGGTCATGTTGATCGTTTTTCACTAAGTAATTGTTACTTGAAGTTCCTAAACCTGACAGTTTTGCCAACCTGACTGTCCCTTCTCAACCTGTTAGTTAGAGTTTCTAATGCTAAAGGACTCCTGCTGCACAAATATGTCAACCCCCCTCATACAGGAACATAGGGTTAAGAAAGGTAATGTTAAAGCATCTGGAAAATACTTTTATCATACAGTAGTATGATAGATATAAAAAAAGGTTGTTTCTGGTGTCAGTACAGTTTCTTTAAGTCTACAAAAAAAAACAAAAAAAACATTAAATAATCCCAATATGATTTTTTTGCCTCAAATAAGGATTCATTATATTTATATTATTTCAGAAAAAAAGAAAAAACATTTCATTTGGTTAAAATATATTTAGAGTCTTTTCTACAGAGTGCAGTTTGAGACCTTGTTTATTATAAATATATATTTAGAGTCTATGGCACGAGACAATGGAAAATGGGTTTCCAGATTATGGATCCCATGCCTATATATGGTAATTTGACACAGAGAAAAGTACTGACATTGAAGAACAAATTGCAGACTATAAAACTATTTATAAACTACTGTTTTTGCCAGTAGGCAGGCAATCTGCTATTGTGTTTTGTAGTAAAAAAAGCTGTATTTTTAGCTTTCTTCTGACGTACATCTGAGCAAAGTTTAGTTAACCTTTTGGTAACCATGTCACAGTCGCTACAAATATGGCCTTGTTGTGGTTCACCATGATGAATCCATGCTTCCTAAAATGCTCACTGGAAAGTTAGACTCACACGTATCATAGGAATAGTAAACATTTGCAAATTGTGGTATCTGAAGTGTTGATATAAAAATGACAGATCACACTCAAAAGATGTTGCAGTTTAGTTTGTAAATTTATGGTGATCATGTATTTATCTACTGTAGCATATATGTAAGCCAAGCCATAGCTATACACAGGAGTAAGACAGTAACAAACAGCCCTGCTTGTCTATGGACATATTGCTGTCATGGCAGTTGTCCCTCTTTTGTCTAAAAAACATGGCTTATTAAAATATAATGCAATACTTAGGGGTTCAAGTTTTTTTTTACTATAAAATCCAAATTATTAGTGGGAAAATAAACCACAATTTGTTCCTGAATTTACTAAACCCAGAGGGTGTTAAAGGAAAACTATATCCCCCGAACAATGTAAGTCTCTATAAAAAGATATTGCATAAAACCATATGTAAAACCCTGCTTCATGTAAATAAACCATTTTCATAATAATATATTTTTTAGTAACATGTGCCATTGGGTAATCATAAATAGAAAATTGCCATTTTAAAAAATAAGGACAGCCTCCTGTGATCGTAGGATTCAACAGTGCACACAAACATACCAAACAAACTAACTTTCGTGAAATCGTAAAATGAAATTTGGCTTCTTTGATCATTGAATATCGAATAGATCGAATGATCGGATATTCTATAATTCGATCATTCGATGATCGAAGGAATCACATTTTTAAATTTATTCCACTGCCTACTTCGCCAGATTGAACCTACCGAATTGCAATAGAAGCCTATGGGAAGCTCCCCGTTGGCTTCAGAGACTAAGTCCTGCTCGAATACCATTCATATGATTGGAGCGTTCGACCGTTCGAATCGTACAAATTTTTTGGACTCGAAGGAAATTTCACAATTTTATTCGTGAAATCGAACGATCGGTATCCGATCATACAAATTCATCGAGAAATTGGATATCGACAAAAATGATAGCCTAAAACAATTCGATAAACATTCGATGGTCAAATACTTATCGAATTGCAAATTTGGTCGAGCTAATTATGGGGAATAATAGTACATTTGCCCCTTAGAGTTGAAATATTTCTGGTCAGGTGATCTCTGAGGCAGCACACAGACCATCACAACATGGTGGTTCAAGGCAAGAGATGTAAAAGGGCAATATTTATTTAAATACGTATATATTCCAGTTTGGTAAGATTCTTTAATATGCCACTTAATTTGATATATACTATCTGTTGCTCAAGTATTCATTTTGGGGGTATAGTTTTCCTTTAAACGTCCAAATAAAAAATTACTCCAAACCAGACCTGCCAAGTTCATGTAGAAGTCAATGGGAGAAGTCCCAAAGATATCCTGAGCTGTGCTGAGTTTAATGCAATAATGCAAAGATTTTGTGGTTTTTCAGGCAAAAATACAAAAACATTGGAGTTATCAGGCATCAAATCCGAAAAATGTTATCTATTTTTTCCCGCACAGGAAATTTTCTGTAAAAACGCAATGATAAATAAGGGGGAAAACAATCTGTGCGGATTTGGTCGTACTAATTTACTGAAAATAAGTAGATATTTTCAATTTTGATAAATAATCCCCCCATTAAATATTTTCCTTCTTCTGTGTTAGGGATTGTAGCAATTATTTTCTAAGGGATAAGGCACCAGTATAGACACTAAAAGGCTGAGGAAGCCTCTCTGGAGAAAGAATGTTCCGTGGTCACTGTGTTCTTATTATTCTTTATCAAGCATTGAGAGGTTTTGGACATTTTGATAACTAAAGTGCTGCTGGGTTGCCTTAAGGTTCTTCCCAAGTGATTTTTTAACTGGTGAGTCTTGTAACAAGTTTTATATTATGTTCTGTAAATAGTGAGCTCTTCAAGCTAACTTCGGCATTCACTGTGCAGTCACTACATCTACCCGTGAGAACATTTATTTAAAAAGTACTAATTAGTGTAATGTAATTAAGTGCTTATTCTTGAAAAAAACAATAAACATTTTTAATAAATATTCAGATGAGTAGCTCCACAACCGGCTTACTGCAGTGATTTCCCAAGCAAGACCCTATAAATATGGTGAGTTAGCTATAATGCTGCCCTTTATAAAAGGGTTATTAATTACAAAAAAAACTGGTGCTTGATAGCCTAATCTTTGCTATAATGCTTTAGATGGAGTGTCTTTTGGTGCAGGGGTCCCCCAACCCCCAGAACTGGGGCACGGACTTTCCTGAGCTGCCGAGCCTACCCCAAAATTAATGAGTAGCGCTGAATTGGACGCCATCGCACCCAAATTGGACGTCATTTGCAAACACAACTCACAACTGAGGTAGATACACACACATGCCAGGTACAGTCAAGGATTAACAGACACAGCATGGACAGACACCATAGGAGTTTTCCAGGATATCAATGCCTTCTGTGAACTGGACCCCATACAGCAGACGTGGATCAGGGTTTAGCACCTTGCCTAAATTCCCTATCCCTACTGTGGTCCCTGCACTGCAGACAAAGTAGAGCCTGGGGGAGAACTACTCCCTCTATCCTCCTCAATGGAACTTGAGCTGCTTGTGCTAGCTAAATCTCTCTGACTCACTTTCACTAGAAAGTGCTATGACAAGAAATATCCTATCCACTGGCTTCACCTTGTTCATGGGGTCCCTGTACCCTGACTTCTCTAAAGAGGTTGTCCCTTCAGGGCCTAACACTTCTGGGGCCGTGTTGACTCCAGGCTCAAAGGAATCACTGCCCAGATCAACTGCTGCAGGCCAAAGAGGAAGTGACCCTCCCTGCAAGCACTTTTGTTACAGCACTGCAGGATGCAGCCACACCCCATAACCAATAGGAATGATACGAATATGTTACATGGGATTTAACGCAGCAACAGGGAAAAGGAAGGCACTAGGCAGGGAATGAAGCCATAAGGGTCATTACTCTTATGGGTCCCTACAGACTATTAACAACATCAAAAAAATGATTCATGTAACTGAACATATTATAATTGTGATAATAAGTCTAGGCTGTTACTACAATGTGTTTGCAATCATTTCTGCTGGGGTTTTTTTTTGTGCTCAGTGAATCTTTTGTAACGCATATGCAGCCCCAAACGTTCTACCAGAAAACTATAGAAATTTCACAATACATACAGTATACATGTAACTACTGTATCATGATTTCTCCAAATGATGACGGATTTTATGAAATGCTAAATATTAAGTAAACATTAAATCAATTGTTCAGTATAAAAGTAAAAACTGTGTAAATAGATAGGCTGTGCAAAATAAAACATGTTTTCAATATAGTTAGTTAGCCAAAAATGTAATGTATAAAGGCTGGAGTGACTGTAAGTCTAACAGAACAGAACACTTCTTCTTGCTTTTCAGCTCTTTTGTTTACGCTGACTGGTTACCCTGGTTACCAGGCAGAAACCAATCAGTGAATTGAGGGAGGGCCACATTGGTCATAACTGTTGCTTTTGAATCTGAGCTGAATGCTGAGGATCAATTGCAAAATCACTGAACAGTTATGTCCCATGTGGCCCCCCTTCAAGTCACTGACTTACTCAGATTTAGAGAGCTGAAAACAGGATGTTGTGTTGTATTCTGTTATGTTACACATCCACTCACTCCAGACTTTATACATTACATTTTTACCTAACTAACTATATTAGAAACATTTTATATTTTGCACATCTATTTACCTAGTTTTTATTTTTACCCTGAACTGTTCCTTTAAGCGTAAATGTAAAATACATTTTCATTTTCTGTTATAACTAGGGTTGCCACCTTTTCCTGAAAAAAATACTGGCCTTCCTATATATTTACCTTTTTTTTCCTATTAATAACCTTGGGATCAACCATCAAAAATACCGGCCAGACCGGTAAAATACCGGCCAGGTGGCAACCCTAGACCTTTATTGGACTATACTGCAGTTCACATGGCTGCTTTATTATAAATTATAATATAGAATATATATATTTTTTAAATTATGGGCCCTTAGTCATCCCAGAAAGGGGATACACACCTTTAATTACTACAGTGGAACCAGCTTTTGGTCCAACTGCTGCAGATACATTAGCACCTACTTACGTGGAAGTTCTTTCTTCTGTATTTGCTGATAAGAAAGAGTATGCTTCTATTTCTTAGTTCATCAAATAAACTAGACCGAGTACAAGTTTCCAATACTGAATTTTTCTGCTGACCTGATAACCTATAGCCACTCAAACGTAATTTTATTCCATTATCTGGAAACCCATTATCCAGAAAGGTATTCTCCCATTTACTCCATTTTAATCAAATAATAATAAAAAAAATTTAAATTTCCTTTTTTCATATGGTAATAAATAGACAGTATCTTGTACTTGATACAAACTAAGATATAAATAAACTTTGTTGGAGGCAAAACAATTCTATTGGGTTTCATTAATGTTTCAATAATTTTTCAGCAGATAAGGTATGGAGAGCCAAATTATGGAAATCATGGATTACAGGTCCCTTACCTGTATTACATTGTGTGGCCTATTCCACATATTAAAGCCAGAGAACATCATAAACATTAGTGAACTTTTTGTATTAAGCGCTGCTGTTTCTATTCAGTTCATCTCATTTTAAAGAAATCTACCCCATGAATCAGCATACACTAGCATCAAACTGGCGGAAGTACAGTACTCTCTATGTATAAATCTGTGCAAGACATCAGTACAGGTATGGGACCTGTTATCCAGAATGCTCTGGATCTGGGGCTTTCTGGATAATAACTTCCATAATTTGGATCTTCATACCTTAATTCTTGCTATAAAATCATGTAAACATTAAATTCCCTTATCTGTACAGAGAGCTGAGAGTGTGCTATTTAGAGCACAACCATCAGACAAATAAATATGCATATGTTTCCAGCATTAGAGTGTTCCTGTTGTAAAATACAAATACCTTTGAAGTCAAAACACTTAATTTCTGTTGAGTGTGACATAAGAAAAGCTGACTGCTTCCCAAGCACCAGAGCAGATGAAATGTAATTACCTTAATTCAAAGATGAACCATTAATTATATTAATTCCACTCATTGATTTTCTTTCCATGTTGCCAACTATCTAAAAACAAACATTAGCTGTGTAATGTTATCTGTAAATATTGCTTTCACAAAGGGGATTTGGATGTGTGTTGCATACGATAACCCTAGCATTTACAGGGGAGATAGAGAGTCTAATCCAGGGATCCCCAACCTTTTGAGGCCATGAGCAACATTCAAAAGAAAAAGGAGTTGGGGAGCGTCGCAAGCATGACAAATGTTCTTGGAGTGCCAAATAAGTGCTGTCATTGGTCATTTGGTAGCCCCTATGTGGATTGGCAACCTGTATTGAGGCTCTGTTTAGTAGTACACCTGGTTCTTATTCAACCAAAACCTTCTTCCAAGCCTGGAATTCAAAAATAAGCTCCTGCTTTGAGGCCACTGGGAGCAACATCCAAGGGATTGGAGAGCAACATGTTGCTCACGAGCTACTGGTTGGGGATCACTGATCTAACCTGAGAAATACACTGTAAGTACAGGCTGGCTGGTTGGTCCATGAATTATTTGTTAGTACAAATGCTCCATTCTAACGCTAGAGCAATAAAACACAAACAATCCCTGTTCTAGGACAAAGATATTATCAGATTGCCTATACTTACTGTATAAGGCATAGGGTCAGGAAGTGCCAAAGTGCGCCCTCATTGCCTTGTGGTAGCAACACAATGGTTGCATTATGAAATCACAGATTCTGTTCAGAAAGCAGAGGGACTTTTTGGTCTTTATACTTCTTCCTGCTGCCTGAGGCGGGATTACAAAATTCAGGTTAAAAAATTACAAGTCCAGGGGCAGATATTTTGTTTCTGCCATCTGAGATCAGCTTCTTACATTGTCTTATTGCATGAATAGCTCTAATAAAGAAATAATTTAGCATTATTTTAGCAGGCTAAACATAGGTAGAGTACACTTAAATACTCTTTCACATCCATATATACTTTTGCAACACTAATTTGTAATGGCCTCCAACTGCATCTATCACAGAAATTGTTTTGTGCGTCTCTCCTAGGTAACGAAGTTGGACATCATGTTTCTATGCTAATTCACCAAAACACAATCTTGTCTTAATGAATTTGGACACAAGTAATTCTTTAAAATGCATTTACTAAATGTTTTTTATTCTGTCTTAAATTTTCTATTTTTGGCTGAGGTTTTGACTTCACTTCTAACTACCCTAAACCTCTCATTCTAAAAGGTAGGAACTAGCAACAGCCACACCTGAAATAGACCATGTCCAAAAACTAGGGCAATACCTGAAGGTGAATTCCTCATAATAAGGGAAAATATAATGAACTACTGTATGCCCCTCAGTTCCTTAAAGGGGAATTCAAACCCCTAGGAACAAAAATCCCTTCCCCCTCCCCTGAGTAGGCCCCCTTCCCCCCTGCCTACCCCCCCCTCCCCCGGGCAAATACCCCTAAATTGTTGCTTACCCCTCTTTCCAGGTCCTGTCCAGCAGAGTTCATAGGTGCCACCTTCCCTCAAGCGGTCTTTTTCCTGGCTCCAATGGCGTCTTCTGGCGAATGCGAAGTAGGAGGCATTTGCCGGTGCGGCTCTACTGCACATGAGCCGAAAGTCACAAAGTTTCTGAAAAAAGAAGTCCGCTGTACAGGACCTGGAAAGAATAGTAAGTAACAAGTTACGGGAATTTGCCCTGGTGGGGGGGCTACTCAGGGAAGGAGGGAGGGATTTTTGCACCTAGGGGGTTGAATTCCCATTTAAGTGTTCATTAAGTGTTCAAAACTACTTTGTTACAGAGCCTAGTAACTCACTCACCCACAGATGAAAATTATCTTTCTGTGAATTAAGTTGCTTCAATTTTTTACATTGTATACTTTATGTTAAGTCAAAAATAAATGCTGTAATATGCGCTTTAGATAAATGTTCTCTGTACACTGCTGCAATTTTCGATTCCAGCCAAGGGACAACATAATTCTAGGTTTCAATATCTGACCTCATTATCTTCAAAAGCATTGGCAAAGGATAGCCACACTATATTCTGTAAGGCTTGTTAAACAGAATGCCTTGGTAGCTAATATGTAGAAAACTGGGTTGTGCAGTTTTTTTTATTCATTCTTTCTGCATATATGATTTAAATAAAGCCAATACTGTTTGCAGTATCATTTCGCATAATTTTGCTTTGTATATTTCCTAAGATACTTCACCTTCCTGTTCTAAATATAATCTTATTATAACTGGATGACACTTCGAAACGCACCCTCTAAAGCAGTGCACTGTGGCTTATACTGGTATATCTTGTAGTGCTCTGTAAAGTAATATGTTACTATGCCAGGCATGTTTACCTAACAACTTGGAAGGCTTTTAATAGGAGTCTCCTTTCTTCATTTGGCTTCAGGTGGAATTTCTTCGACTGCACAAGTTAAAGCGTTACCATTTGATTAAGTAATTTTGATATCAGGTTGATATTATAACATGATAAATCACCATACTGTATGTAGCAGAGCATTCCGGGACACACAAAGGATAAACCACAACAATATCACAGTTTAAAACATCCATTTTTTAATAATTAATTAATAAAACTGCGCTCGGGATGGTGGCACCTGGGTCACAGTGCCAGTCCTGTAAGCACTGTGTTTTTATTTGTGTTTAATATATGGTGGAAGCCTTTCTGCTTGAAGTTTAAGCGCTGGGTTCAGGGCGGGATGCACCCAAACCACTCAACTTGAGTGGTGAGTGGCCATAGAACTTAAGATTTGTAATTGAATATGGACTGGCCCCTAAATGAGTTAGATTACTAGGTGAACTCTGATTTGAGTGCTGAATATATGTGTTGCAAATACTATAATATGCCTGGCTTATGGCTTATTTGAACATTACAGGCTATTCATTAACAATTGTCTACCACTAATGCTGAGAAGGATACTGTCCTCTTGGCAGCTCCTACAATTTCTCATGCAAGCTGTAGTCACCTTTATTTTCAGCAATACGTTTGGCGTTCTACTGAGAATTAATCAATAAAAAAAACTATACATATATAAATCATCCTGTAGCAGAAGTCTTGTAGGTCTTATCACTAGGCTTTGGTGGTGTCAGGATCGCGCCGCCCGGAGGCTTACCTTAGCTCCGGGCGGCGCGTCCTCCTTCCCAGGCGTCTCTCCCACATTGGCCCATGGACGCCACGTGGGAATGTCATGCGCCTTCGCTGTTTTGGCACGGAATTTTAATATTTAAAGGTGCATTGGACGCCATTAAGGCACCCAAAGATAGGACCATTTTGCTATTGATCCTGGGTGTTGCTATTGATCCTGTTCCTGTATTTTCTGATCCTGTTTGCTGTATTCTTTAACTATTTCCTGGACTCTGTTTATTTTACCTGCCAATACAACCATTTACTTGGACTTTGTCTCGTTTCCTGCCTGATCCTTGCCGGTGTTACGCTATTGGACCTTTGACCCCTAAGCTTCCTCCTTGGTCCACTACTCCCCCTGGGCGCCTATAAGGCCTACCTGTGACAGGGGGCTACTCAAGGGGATTTTCCACTAGCTAAACTGTGCTAAATGAAATTATGTTTTGAAGTTGTACTGTGTATAGACACTGAGAGAAATTGGGGGTATTTATTATGCCCTGAAGCTGAAAGCTAAAAAATCCAAACCAAAAAAGCACAACATTTGAATACCGCAACTATACCAGTGTCAAAATGCTCAAAGAGCATGAAAGCAAGAAACATTTTCCAGGTGTAAGACTTCTGCCATTGACTCACTACCTGACTTAGACAGGATTTTGCAGGCCTATTTTCAGATTCAGCTTTCTTGCAGTTTTGTTGCATAATAAGTCCCGAAAAAGTTGTGCTTTTTTCCCACAACTTTTTCAGATGTTTTGTGTCAAAATGCCCAACCAGAAAAATTTTACTTTCAATAAATGTGCCCCTAAGAGTAAAAATATATTTACATGAAAAGAGGGATGCGAGAGACTTTACTTGTCTAGGTTAAGGTATTTTTGGACAGATTAGGAAAGATCATATTGACTTGAAGTGCTACTCAATGCGTGTCCTCTGTTCTGAATGCCTTCTACTCTCACCTCACATTTAGATACAGCTGCTGCAATACTTCAGATGCTTTTCCAAAAGAGATAACGGCATAGACACAAACCTAAACAGACACTTCTTGAATTGTGAAATAAAATGGATTATTTTTAGAACCCAATTTTTATCATTTCATCATATTTCTTGGCTTATCAGGTATTGGATACAGAAACCACATTTTGGTAAACAGCATATATTTAATCCACTTTCCAGTATTGTGTGGAGGTAAATTAATTTGCTGCACCCATGTATCTGACAAATTGCACACAGCAATGTCAATAAGGCAAAAAGATCAGTTCAGTCTGAAAAATACAGATACCAAGAAGAATAAATAATCCATGCAATACTGCTAGAAATGAAAGTCTTGTTTGTCTAAGAATTACTGGAAAACAACTTTCTTATTATAGGGCTACAGCCTGGAACATCAGATAGTTCACTAAGACTATTTCTACCAAGATAAGTAAGAATTTATCTAGGTATGGGGAAATAGATATCCACCTATTGTTCATAATGGAACACACCTACTACCTAAGTCACAATGTCTAAACCCATACACTGCTGACTGGCCCCTTCCTGAGACAACTGTGCCTATGCTATAGTCTACCTAAAAGCAAGGCCCTAAAAA
>CM044440.1:76038424-76054804 GCA_024363595.1 Xenopus borealis
CCAAAATAGTGGATTCGGTGCATCCCTAAACATAACATACGTACATACATACAGCTTATTCTGCACATCAGCATTAGTTTTATTATTATATACTGCTTGGGGAAGAATCACATCCCTTTGTACAGACTGTACATTTACTGCTCAGTCAACAATGCTGTATTTGGAAAAAGTAGCCCAGCAGCTAAATAGATATCATCTGTGTAAATGTGACAACAACTCTGTCGCTCCTGGGCTTTGGAAATTTCATCCATCTTAGCCCACATAAGAAAAAGTTCCCTATTCGATTATTCGATCGATCGAACAATCGAATAGGGAAATTTTTCTTATTCCATCTTCGGGAATGATCCCCATTTCGGTAGGTTTAATCTGGTGAAGTAGGTGATTGAATTTAAAGGGGAAGAATTCGGCCATCGAATTTTCGAATATTTGAATAAAATTAAATTCGAATATTCGAATCATTTGAATTTGAATATTCTTTCGTCGAATTTGCCTAATTTGCATGTTCGAAATTCGAATCTTTTTGAAAATTCGATCGAATATTCGAATCCCTCATGTGAATTTAGTAAATCTGCCCCTTACTTTCTATGAACTTCAGGTCCATAAAGCACAGAGAAATAGCAGGAAAATTGTTGCTGTTTCCCAGTCTGAGTCTTCCTATATCTTTTGAAGCGGATAGAATCACCAGGTTCATAGACAGATCTGAAAAGAAACTCCCAAATTCCATGTCAGCTTCTCCAGCTGAATCTGCATGCATTACTGGTAGAGCCAATCTTATCATGGGTTGCAATATAGTAGGTATTTTAGTCATTTGCATAATAAGTGCCAGAACAAGAAGAGCAGTGATGCCTCAATAAATATTTAATTAGAACTTTATATAGGAGACCTATACAGAAAATGCTTCATATATATCCATGCTGCAAGAACCTGTGAGTATAAGCTACTTCTTGCAACATAAGCGTATTTTGCATGCTGGTTTAATGATGTATGTATGCAATAAATCACTAGAGGATAAAACAAAAGGTGACGTTGATTAATCTGTCTTGACCATTATATTAAAATCCAGAAGAGGTGCAGTCATCGTTTGTGCTGTAGGAATAAATCACTTGCAAAGCTTCTGTGTCTCAGAGAGGCAGTTCTGTGCAGTAACAGATGGAAAAGGAAGGAAAATGCTTGCAAGCTGGTTTGGACATTATCCTTTACTTGCACACTGAGGTGCAACCACAGCTTTAGCCCCTGTAAGATCCACATTTATTTCTTGTGATTTATATCTCTGAAAAAATGGAATATATCACTAGATTTTTATACAATTAAATCTTGAGTTTTATAGTCGTGGTCACCATCTTATCACTTTAAAGTGTAATTAAAGGGATCCTGTTATGGGAAAAAATTTTTTTTTCTAAATGCATCAGTTAATAGTGCTGTTCCAGCAGAATTCTGCATTGAAATCCATTTCTCAAAAGAGCAAACAGATTTTTTTATATTCAGTTTTGAAATCTGACATGGGGCTAGACATTTTGTCAATTTCACAGCTGCCCCATGGGAATTTTTTTTCCCATGACAGGATCCCTTTAAAACATAATTTAAATAAAGGTTTGGGATCTCTTATCTGAAAACTCATTATCCAGAAAGCTCTCGATGACTCGAATTTGGCCATCTCCCAATGGATTCTATTATTTTTTATTATTTCCTTTAGCTTTAGTCTCAGAATCCAGAACAAATATTGTAGGCCAAATAAAGAATTAACCTCTCATTTGAAAAGTGTTCAAATAATACAGAGTTTACCCTGATCTGCTTAAATGAAGGCAAAATCTGGGAGACTATCCAATGAATGAAAATAATCAACAGATCCTGGAATTTGATATCCTACAAGTACTTAATAAAACAAACACTATTTTTACTTTTTATTGTACAAGGTTTTTTTAACATCACTTTTGGCACATTAGTGAATGAAATGAGTGGATGGAAGGTGTAATATAGCTATTATCCAGAATGCTCAGGATCTTGTATTTTTCTGGAAAAGGGGTCTTTCTGAAATGTGGATCAGCCTACACGAACCCCCATCTAATAGAAAGCACTACAATTAACCAAGGAGCAGGTGACTAGTAAATTCTACCAACTGAGTTGTTGCTATGTGTTACTGCTCCTGGGCAAACAGTGATTATGACAATGACCAAAGCCCCCCTCTCCCCAAATGTGCCCTTCTCCTGATCCCTTTCCGATTGGTCATGATTGCTGGGATGGGGAGATGGTCCAGTGTTTGGTCCTCCTGGCTAGGCATATTTCCAAACATTCCCCTATATGTATTCTGGATAGAATACCAGACCACCCAGATCTTATCAAAGCTGAACGTAATGTTAACACTCAGGGGGTTATTTCTTAAAATTCAAATGTAAATGTAAAAACTATAAAATGCAAAATCCAGAAATACTCCATCCTCAACCTGTCAAGGTCCTGTAGACTTCAACGGCAGACATTATGATCCTTGCTGGATTTCATCCCATAATCCAAACGTTTCAGACTCTTCCGACAATTTCACAATCCGAAAAAGTTGCTGTTTTTGTGTGACAATCTGAAAAAGTAGTTTTTTTCACGTTTTTTTTTTTATGGCAAATAACGGTACACGGTGGGTTCTAATCAGGTTGGTCTTTTTTTATTTAAAACATATGAAAAAATCGGATTTTGATAAATAAGCCCCTCTATGAGCCCAAAAAGGATTGTTGTGACTCCAATAAGCATCAACTATATCTTAGTTAGGATCAAGTACAAGGTACTGTTTTATTATTGCAGAGAAAGAAGTAATCACTTTAAAAATGGGACATGGCCTTCCCATAATCAGGAGCTTTCTGGATAACAGGTTTCTGGATAAGGGATTCCATATTTGTATAACATTCCATATAAGGGACAGTGTACTATCTAGTTCAGCACAAGTGCAATGAAAAGAGCTTGCGGTGAGCATACTTTTTTCCTATAGTTTAATCACAACTTTGTTATGTCTTGAGTTGAACAAGCCAAACTGGTTTACCAGTGCACAGTTTATCTACCTTTCAAGGACCATACATGGAGTAGTGGGCATTTGATGATTTCTACATTTACTCATGTCCTGGCCTCATGCTGCCCTTACTCTCAAGTTGCACTCACATGCACTGTTGCAAATCATTGAGCTTCAGAATGTTGTGCCTGATGTGGTGGGTTGCTTTGTGGGTATAAATAATGGTGAGGTAACGCTTTTTTGGGCTGGGCTACACAAAATAGTTAAGTGTCCAGCTAGAGTATGAGCATGGGTTGCACTGCGACCCTACATAGAAGGGCAGGGCCTTCGCCAAGTGGAAGCTTCCCCTTTAAGAGGTTGAACTATAGATAGATGGGACTCCACGAGGTTCTTTATGAAACAAAAACAGATGTTTATTTGCTCAAGGCAATAACCACAGGTTTACTCACACAGAAGGATGTGTAGGTGTAGCATATAACAGAGGAGGCGAAATAGCAGAAGCAGATACAGCAAAATGCAGACTGCCAATCCCATAAGGCAGGATAGTCATGGTTACATCAATTCCTGATAAAGCATCACCTGCCAGTGTGGCTAACTGGAAAATCAGTGTAGAGACCGGTAGCTGCTGCTAAGGCCTAATCCCTTTCACAATGAAATCCCTGCACTAAAGGTATACGGGGAGGCCTTGTAGGAAGATCTCTTCCTGC
This sequence comes from Xenopus borealis, assembly GCA_024363595.1. Lineage (NCBI taxonomy): Eukaryota > Metazoa > Chordata > Amphibia > Anura > Pipidae > Xenopus > Xenopus borealis. Next base: position 76,042,121 of record CM044440.1, read on the forward strand.
TATCACTCCTTGATGGAACACGGAGCTGTTCATGCTATATAACACTGGCTATCTCACTCTCGTGAGAGTCTATTAAAGATCTGGCCTATTGATAGCTAACCTCATTCACAGGATTGCCTGGTCCCTTCAGGGCATATGGCTTTACTGGGGCCTTGGTGATCCCAGGCTCAGTGGAAACACCAGGAGTCGAAGAGGCAGAGGTCCCTCCCTGCACCATTATAAAACAGAATGATGGGGGCGTGGTCACTACACCCTTTGACCAATAACTAAAGGTGTTTACACCCAATAACAAAGGACATACTAAAGGTAAGGGATTAACTCTATAGATGCTGTATAGAATCTATGGGTCCCTACAGTGCAATGCAAATTTCTTTGTGTTTGCAGTTTATACTGCTATAGCAAATGAGCACTCGTGTCACGCTAGGGAAATATAAAAATCTCCATTGAGCGAGTGCGTAACTTCTAAAACAAAATTCCATAACCAGATGAAAAATTTTATTGGAGAAGTTTATTCTAACCAAAGTAATCTATTTTAAAATATATAACCAGTTACAATCCTCCCACTCGCTTATGATTGTGATGTAATTTATCCTGATTGCTTTGATATGAAAGAACATTACTTGGAACTACTGGGCATCAGGTATAAAAATAAGAATACGATGAAGAATCTCAAACTATTTCTCTTATATGACTACGGACAGAAAAATTAATAGAGCTCAACCGTAATCTCAGTTTCAGAAATATATACAGTATATAGTAAAAATAGTTTCTAGAAGTAAAATTCTAGGCTTTACCCATTGCATTGCCAATGAAGTAGAAACATTTAGGGGCAGATTTATGCAGGGTTGAATTTTGAGGTGATGGGAGGTTTTTTTTTTTTTTATACTCCCATCAGCTCGAAAATTTAATTAAAAAAGACCAAATCAAATGTATTTTTTTTAAAAATTAACTTTCAGTGAATTAGCTGTTTTTGATTGTTCAAATCAAATCTATATATAAAAAAAATATATATATATATAAAAAAAAAAAAAGTAGATTTTTCAAAGAACCCCTCCAAATAGGTTCTAGGAGGACCACCATAGACTAATACAGCAATTTGGCAGATTTTAGATGGCGAATAGTCAAAGTCTAATTTTTAAAGAGACATAATAAATTTAATAATTTAATAAATTAATAAAATATTCAAATTTTTTTTCAAATTCAAATTTGGACTATTCCCTAATCGAAGTACACTAAGGGACAGATTTATCAAGGGTTGAATTTCGAGGGTTGATTAACCCTCAAATTCGACCCTCGAATTAAATTCGAAATAAAACCCCTCGAATTCGAATTTCAAATTCGAGGGGTTTTAGTGCAATTCGAATTATCCAATGATCGAATACAAAAAAATTTGATCGATAAAATCGATCTAATGATTTTAACAATTCAACTGAATTTTTTATATTCGATCAGTTATAGTTCCTTCTGCCAACAGACTTCTGTGGCACAAATATGGCAGCCCCATCATACAGGAACATTGGGGATAAGATAAGTAATGTAAAAGCATTGGGCAAATACTAGGGATGCACTGAATCCAGGATTTGGTTCGGGATTCGGCCAGGAATCGGCCTTTTTCAACAGAATTCGGATTCGGACGAATCCTTATTCAAGGCCGAACCGAATCCTAATTGCATATGCAAATTTGGGGCGAGGAGGGAAATCACATGACTTTTTTTACAAAACAAGGAAGTAAAAAAATGTTTTCCCCTTCCCCTGCCTAATTTGCATATGCAAATTATGATTCAGATTTGGTTCGGTATTTGGCCGAATCTTTCGAGGGTTCAGCCGAATCCAATAAAGTGGTTTTGTTTTATCCCTATCAAATACTTTTATGGCAGAATTAGAAAAAGTATGAAAGACAATGTTATGACGGATGTAAAAAATGGTTTAATTTCTGGTGTCAGTATCTCTTTAAAGTATCATCATTTATTTATATAGTGTCGACAAGATATGCAGTGTTTTACTCTAGTTATAACAAACAGGGAACAAATGGTGAATAACAAACAAGGGTTTACAGAGTACAATAGGATTAGAGGGCCCTACAAATTAGATTTTCGAAACTAAAGGTTAGGGTACAATTGAGAATTTTAGAAAGATTTTTCAATTTATGATACAGCAATGACTGATTAATTAAAGCAGGGCTCCCCAACTTTCTTTGGTTCGGGTCCGGCGTTGAGGCAAAAAGTTTTCAAGGACGGGGGGTGGGGCTCCAGGGGGTCGGCAGGATATGGTGTCCAATCTGGTGCGCCAGCGTCCATTTTGGTGCACCTTGTTATTTACACGCTAGGCTCCAAGGCCAGTTCAGGACAGCCGGTTCTAGGCTGCAGCCTGGTAGTTGGGGATCCCTGAATTAAAGTACATTGAATAATCTTCTTTAAACAGGTGGGTTTTCAAGGAGTGTTTGAAAGTTTGGAAAGAAGGAGAAAGTCTGACAGTAGACTGACGACAGAAAATGACTTAAATGCATTGAATAACGATCTATACTGGCTTTTGTGCTTGCAAAGAGAAGTGCAATTAAATGAGACCCTTCCTTTCTTTAAGAAAGTGACATTACTGTCATGGCTTATATCTAATATTCTAGCTAATACAATACTGAAATGACAGCAGCCCCAGATCATATCAATGTAATTTTGACCTCACTGCTGAGATCTGAGCTCTTAAGTTAATAAATGAAATTGATTCTGAAAGTTTGGCAAAGAAAAACCTCAGCACAAGTTTTCAGTGTGATCTTATGGAAAACTGCCTATATCTTATCAGAATTAATAAATCATAAAATCAGATCATAAACATAAAAAAAAAGAATATTAAAATAAAATTAGACATTTGGGAGACATAGCATCCTGTCAATGCCAGCAATTCTATTTCACACTTATACGGTATTTGTGTTAGAGTGGTAAAATTCCCTCTACTCCAAGCACCATGATATTATTATTCATTCTTTATTAACAATAGTGAAAATCAAAGTCAACTATACTCTTGAATGTTCTGGTGGAATTACGGTTTCTGTGCATTCTATGAGAATACCTAGTAAGTAAGTACAGTATCTCCATGCAGCTGCACTCAACTGAGCTTATCCCCTTGGATATAAGTTCCTTGCCCATTGTGGCTTCTTGTTAGGAACAATTAACCCAACACGTATGAGCTGGAGAAGTAGATTGCAGTCAAGCAACAAAATATTTAACGACTGCTTTGGAAAGACTGTAACACCTCTGCAGAAGCTAAGAAAATGTTCTTCTTGTAAAATATGAGGATATCAGAGTTCCATGACCTGTATAAAACGTTTTATCTAAAAGCTTTTATATGGTCATGAAACTTGGGGTCAAAGTAAACGTTTTGCCATATTTTTAACCACAATGTCATGTTTCTTCCAATAATTCTAGCATCATTGTAGTTGCCAGAGGGAGTTGTACATGATCCCTTACCATGGTTTTGTGAACTCTTAAGCAACTGGCTGGTTTGAAGGTGGTTGTAGCTTTAGGGTTCCCACAGCAGTCAGTCAAATTTCAGGTTTAAAAAACCGGAAATTCGGTACCAGGGGCCGCCCCTGTTACCTAGTGGGGCACTGCTGCCTAAGACAAGTTTCTCAACTCGCCTCATTGGCGGAGCTCCCCTGCCGCCAACATTAAAGTAGGGGTTTTAACATCTGTGCTCACCTCGGCCTAGCCATTTTTCTTGCCTTTGTTTATTCAAAGCATTTGCAGAATATGTTAATAGTAAGGAGAATACAGGCGCTTTATGTCAAATACATTTTCAGTAAAAGTTCCAAACAAACCGCACTTACTCTGTTGTTTGCTTTCAAAGGTATGGGTGCACTGCGAAGAAACCTGTTCACCAAGGTCCCAGCGTTAAATACGTTTCTCTCCAAAGACAGCACTCCAAAGTTCTTGAATAAAAATCGCCTTTATTTATCCATATTGGGCAGCATAAGCATGCAAAGTTTCGAGTGGTACCACATGATTGATAAAGAGTGGGGTACCCGAAACGTTGCATGCTTATGCTGCCCAATATGGATAAATAAAGGCGATTTTTATTCAAGAACTTTGGAGTGCTGTCTTTGGAGAGATACATTTTCAGTGCAATGGAACAAGATTAGGAAAGGGAATGGAACATTTCAGTTTAGAAGCTGGTGTGGCAGAACTTACTTTTAGGAAAAAAACAAATATATACAGGTATGGGATCCATTATCCGGAAACCTGTTATCCAGCTACGAATTAAAGAAAAGCCGACTCCATTTTATCCAGATAATCCAAACTTTTCAAAAGTATTACCTTTTACGCAGTAATAATAAAACAGTACTTTGTACTTTATCCAGATTTATATATAATGAATCCTTATTGGAAGCAAAACCAGCCTATTGTGTTTATGTAATATTTCTTTGATTTCCTAGTAGACTTAGGTATGAAGATCCAAATTACAGAAAGATCCATCATCAGGAAACCCCCAGGTCCTAAACATTCTGGATAACAGGTCACATACCTATATTTACAGTATATATAATTATGAGACACCAGCTGGAAAGTAATAAATGGTGGCTATGTTTCACCTAGGTTTCTTACCTATACATGGTGAGGGACTCCAGGGAATAGATATAGGCAGGGCTGGACTGGGAGGAAAAAGCAGCCCTGGCAAAAGTGTCAAAGCAGCCCATGTATTCCCGCGCATGCAAAGCATAATATAAATTTCCAACCCCATATAATCCCCAACAATATTATACACCCTATGTGCTGGAACTGGTCCTTGCAACAAATATCTCCCGCTAGTTTCTATCACAACTATTGTATTAAATGGATTAGTGGCCCAATACTTACAGTATATTCTAATTTTTCCTTTGTGTGCCCCAGCTAGACCATGCACCCTGGCAGATAAGAGAACTTTAATTACCATGTGTATCACAGGGCCAAAGTGTGTCTTACTTGAAGAGTCTAGTCTGTCTCATGCAATTAATGCTATTTATCACAGTTTTCCATATACAGGCTGAAGTGACTGTTATGAGCATGGATCCTCCTGTTGCCAACATATCTATCATAAGCATAAGGGATTGGCTATATAGCAAGCAATTCTAATATTACTAACTGAAGTTGGTCAGAATTCCTGGTTCCTCCCAAATGCCAGTACAGGTATGAGTACTAACAAATGCAGACATCAGCTTAGCTGTGGCTGGCTATTATGGACAGCTCATTTACATTTCTAAAGTGAGTGGCTCATTTACATATTAAATACCTAATTAGCATTATTTAGATGAGCAGCACATTTACATTTTAAAGCAAGCGGCCCATCAGGCATTTGCCCAAACCCACAGATTGCCAATTTCTGGTCTGGGTCCTGGAGTCCAGAGGCTGTTTAGAGTATTGGTTGGGAAGAAGCTTCCATTCCTAGGTCCATTACAGGTTTTGTGCCAGGAGCATGTTCAGCTGATTGAATAGTAAAAGGAGATTTTACAATTCAGAACAGTGACAACGGGGAAGCTCTGAGAGGAGAGATCAGGCTCCCTAAAACCAAAGCCAGCCCCACTCAGTGGGAGAGGTACTGAGGCTTGTAAGGAGGCACTGAATGTTCCTGACTGTTTGGATTTATGCCATGCTGAAGTAAGCTGTTTTTGTTTTTTCACTTGAACTGTGTTATTTTGCCATATAAATGAGCAGGCCTAGTCCTGTTTACAACCTCCACTTGTTCCCTTCATGTTAAGCAAGCACTGCAGCCACCAACTGAGCAAATCCCCCCTATATATATATATATATATATATATAGAAATAATGTTGTCTCTGTATCCAAAGTAAACAAAAATACTATGATAACTGTTATATACAGAGAGCTAAAGGGTTTGTTCACCTTCAAACAACTAGTTTTCAGTTTCAGATAGATCAGACAAGGTTCACCTTTTGGAAAAACAGGAAAAAAAAATAATGCAATGTAATTGAAAACAGTCTTTAATTTCTGGGGAACAATCTATAAACAACTGAACTGAAAAAAATAAGTGTTTGGAAGGTGAATGACCCCTTTAAAAATAACTTTATAATGTTGCAATTAAAATCACAATCCTGAAGTGACGTCCTTTTAACTCAAAGCCTACACAACTGTACCCATTGCAACTCCTGAACAATTTACTAAACAAACACTATTATGCATTGTGGTTATCGCTGCGATGTGTGAAAACTGCATTTTGCACTCTGCTCCTTATTCAGATAAATGGTCTCCTGTGTTTTAGGCTGCTTTTTCTTTATGGAAGCTTACAACAAATATTAAATAATGACACTAGTAAGAAAGACTTTAGAATCCCTACTCTTCTAGGAGAGTTTTCTGTCATGGACTCTTGCTAACCTTAATATAACAACTGTAATTACCTGCCACTGAACATGTCACAGAAAGCTCCACCATTGTAGCACATTCTGTACTTTCTGATGGGCAGCACAGCATTTTAATGTTGTGTGTTCCTTATTCCAGTTTATGGGGAGAGTAGAACGTTTTTTTACTGAATAATTAGTCCTAAAGTATGGTGCAAAAAGGTTTGCTTCTGCACATCTCTGTTTATTTCTATGGTCTTTCCAGAACATCTTATCAGAAAAAAAAATCTGATTTAAAGAGGAAATTTTACTCTGACTTGGCTGGAACAATCTGTATCTCTTTCTTGAACATGATTCTAAAGAAGTGCTGGGGTATATTTGCTATGACTTGTGGTATTTTGTAATAGCAGTCATTTTTTTTAATATCAAAGGTGGCTAATACACCAGGATATTTAATAAAAGTGATGCGCTTAGCCATACTTTTATGCCTGAATCAACATGGCAAAACCCTCTAAAGGGAATGGGAAAAACAATAATGCATATTGGTTTTGACAATATAATTTTCTTGTGGTTTTACATCAGGAAACTCAAAGCAACCAATCACCAGATAGCATTTACTGGCTCCTGTTTAAAAGCAAACATTGGTAGTTATGGGTTGAAGAAGTCGTTAATGTTGCCATTATCACATTACCCCTTTACAAATGTATATGTATATTGATTGCCTGCAACTAGTCTGAGAAAGCAGTCTGTATTAAGTGCTCATACCCTCTTACTCCTATTTTCAAATATGACTTGTGGAGAGGATAGGTAATTGTTTATGTTGAGATAAAATGGTTTAATAGCATTATCTAGTTTGTCTCAGATTGCTGATTTCCTCCATATAAACCTGCAGAAGTAGTTTTCTTTCTACTATCAAATAAAAGTTAACTTGGAATCCCTGGTAGTCTTTCGATGGTCTCTAGTTATTTTGAAAAATAATCTTTTTCAGCCTGAAATTTTGATGGACTCTTATTCTGAAACATCATTCACACTATATAACCATCTTCTACTTGGGAAATAATGGGAGAATGTAATAACAGGAATAACGTTTGCTCAGATGCTGAAAACCTGTAACCACCAATAAGTCTAATGAATGCGACCTGCTGATTGGTTGCTGTAGATGATTACATCTGTAGTGAACTTTGCATAAACCCTATGGGTCTTATTGCCGTCTGGCAAACCGAATACACGGCACAAGGAATGAGTTAAAGGGGCGGTTCACCTTCAAGTTAACTTTTAGTATATTGTAGAAGGGCCAATTCTAAAACTTTTTAATTGGTCTTCATTATTTATTTTTCATAGTTTTTTAATGGTTTGTAATTTTCTTCTGTTTCTTTGCAGCTTTCAAATGGGGGTCACTGACACCATCTAAAAACAAATGCTCTGTAAGGCTATAAATGTATTGTTATTGACACTTTTTATTATCATTCTATTCAGTCCCTCTCCTATTCATATTCCAGTTTCTTATTCAAATCAATGCAGGGTTGCTAGGGTAATTTGTACCCTAGAAACCAAATTGCTGACACTGCAAAATAGAGAGCTGCTGAATAAAAAGTTAAATAATTATAAAACCACAAACAATAAAAAATGAAAACCAATTGTAAATTGTCTCTCTACATTATACTAAAAGTTAACTCAAAGGTGAACAACCCCTTTAAAACATAGTGCTTGTTTAGGCTCTGCAAGGCCCCAAACCATTGAGTTTATGTTATTTTTTCTGCAGTATTTCAGAGGAAGGTGCATATTTGATACTGATATAATACTTTTATAGGCTGATATGCTCTCTGAAAGGTGGATCAATCGTAACATAAATCCCATCCCAACTTCCAGTCCATATTCAATGAAAATCAAATAGTGAATGAAATATGTTCTATTCTTCCTAAAGGGAGATAAAACAATGATCTCCTGAACCTTTCATATGAGTATTTCTTCTGTGGTTAAAGTTGGGGAAAGCTTATGGTCTGTTGTCCCACACCTATAAAGGGAAAGTTCAATTTTAAATACTCTGTTTTTAAATTTTCCCGCAATTTACACTGTTTTTTGTGTGGTTTACAATGCATGCCAATGGGTGTTTTCCCTTGATTTCACATAATGTTTTCCCAGATTTTACACCACCGTTTTGCCCTTGTGTTCCTAAAGTGCCATTTGTCCTCTGTAAATGTTATTTTTTGTGAAGTTAAGAAGTTTAATATATTAATCAGATTCCTCTGGCATTAAATAGTCAATTCCGATTTGTCTGCACCTCATACAGTCCTGCACAAATCACTTATTGCTTTAGGTTGTGCATGTGACTTTTTAGAGAGATATTGCACATGCCCCCCATAGTGTAACATTAATGTCAAAGTTATAAGTAGCTTTCAAAGGTATTATTTAGAATAAGGTCACACCTGGAGATTCTGGGAGATTAGTCACCTGGCAACTAATCTCCTGTTCTTTGGGGCAACTAATCTCCCTGAACCGCTTCCCCCTGTCTTGCGCCGGCTATAATGAAAAGTCACCTGCGGCATGACACATGCAGCGCTTCATGTTCCAAAGTCGCCCAAATGCCTCATGAGGAATCTCGAATCTCCAAGTGTGTCATGCTGCAGGCAACTTTTCATTATTGAGGCGGTTCTGGGAAATTAGTCGCCCCAAAGAAGAGGCAGATTAGTCGCCAAGGTGACTAATCTCCCAGAATCGCCAGATGTGACTTTACCCTAAGATAGATGCAAAAAAAGAGTTTAATTTCTGGTGTCAGTATCTCTTTAATGGCCAGCTGGGCACCATAGACTTAGAAGACAGTAAGGATGTTGAGTCATAATGTTCAGATCTCTTTAGGGTTATGGCCTACCAGGTGTTTTTGGCCTTGTTCTAAGCATCTTAAATTTGCAGAATGAAGTTTTCATATGCATGTTCGATTGCCCTTAGATGTGTGTAGAGATGTTACTACTATATGTGAAAAGTTGAGTGAAATAGATCACTTACCTATAATGAGATCACACAATGTAACCAGTACTACACAAGTTTATCTAGCAAGAACCACTTGTTATTAGTACTGAGCCCCATTTTGTTTCCTCCATGCATCCCTTTGCCTATTTAAGCAAAAGACGACAGTGAATGACATGAAAAGTAAATTTTTATTAAACATGTTTACATACCATGAGTTGGAAGTTCATTTAAAAGCACAGGGGAGCGTTAAGACAAGTGGTCAAATAGAAAGATACTACCCAATTATTATTTGTTTGTTTTGGCCACCAAGACCGTACATAATCTATTAGTGCACCAGTGCTTCAGTTCTTCCTGCTCAGCAGGTCAATCGGTTGTCTATCAACGACCTATGGAAATACGGGCATATTATTATTATTGTTTATTAACAAGAAATATTTCACTTGGTGCAGGCAGTATGTCTATGATTCAAAACCGAGTGTGCACACAGTTTCTACATGTGTTACAGCCCCACAGCCAGAATCAACACCAATATATTTATTTGAAGGATTTGCTCCGTAGTACTTTACGATTCCATAGGGTAAAAAATAAAGTCCATCTATAGCCATTTAGCCCCAGACCAAATCTCCCAGTCTGGAAAAACCTGCAAAATGTCTATAAAAAATGGATGGCTTTGATTTCTTGGTTATGTCATTAGAATTACGAGCAAACTGTACAAGTACATGCAACAAACTAGCTGGCCTATGTGGAACTAACGCACATTATTAAGTCTCTTTGTTTTTTTGTTTGTCTCTTTTTACAAAACTTGCATGCAGCTCTGAATAGCTCCAAGTCATGCTGCTCTGGTTTTGTGATCACAAAATCCAAAGGCCCATAAAAGAGAGAAATAATGTCACTGCAGTCTGCAGTATTGTCGGACTGTACAGAAAATCACAAGGATCTGTCAAGGATAAGAAATAACACAAGGAAATCCTAACTAAAGGGGGACTATTGCAAAAATGAAACTTTAATACAAGCTTCAGCACACTGAAATAAGACATTTTCTTATTATAATCAATTAAAAATTCTGTAGCGTTTCTGAAATAATCAAAATTTTCTTCAATATCCCTCTCTCAACATCAGTTTCTCTTCATTCTCTCTTTATGCAGGAGTTGGGTATCAGATCATCAGTCATTCAGAGTTAGATCCAATTTATCTTATAGGGGGCTCCTTTTGCCTAGATGTATTAGAGCTCACTCTATTAAAATCACTAGACATCATGTCTCTCTACATGCAGGATTTGTGCAAAAGACCATTATTTTGTTCTATTGTGTTTGTATTGGAATCAGTTATTTGAGTAATTCATCTGATTAGAATGGGAGCCCCCCTATAAGATCTGCCAATGATTATCTGACAACCAACTCTTGAATGAAGACTAGGGATGGGTGAATTTTTTCACCTTGTATCACTGCAAAAATGACGCCCATAGACTTGAATGGCATTGAGCGTCAAAAAAAAATTCAGGGGGGTGGCAAAATTTTTTTGATGTAGATGCGAAGCAAGAAGTTTCCTATTTTCCCCAGCCTCTCCAACCGGTACGGCCTGGTGTTTGGATAAGAGGTCGGGACCTCTCCAATAACTTTGACAATGCAACAAATTACCAAACACTCAAGGCCAGTGTAGTGGGGCGAACTGCTGCGTGTTTATTCAACGTCAGTGATGTAACATTCCGAAATGTTACATCACTGACGTTGAATAAACATGCAGGGGTTCGCCCCGCTACACTGGCCTTGAGTGTTTGGTAATTTGTTGCTTTGTCAAAAATGTTTTGATGCCCATTGACTTTCATGGGCGTCTGCAACATTTCACCTTGCGGGAAATTTTTGGCAAAACGGGTCAAATTCCATCCCGAATTAAGACAGAATCAAGAGAAACATAAATAGTGAACATAAATTTCATTATTTCAGAAACAATGCAGAATATTTAACTGATTGTATTTAAAACATTTCCTATTTTAGCAGGATGAAGGTTATATTACATTTTCATTTTCGAGATGGTTCCCCTTTAATATCTGAGGGGTTACTTTTTTTTTGCATCCATCTCAAACAAATGTAAACTAAAAATCTGATAAAAACATTAGTAAGTGCAGAAAATTTCAACTGGAATTTCCAGTGTTTTTTTTTTTTAATTTTAAATAGCTCATACCATGCTCCATCCAGGACAGGGCCCACACGTATCAAGGAAGCCTGGGTACAGCTCAAAGTGTCATATGCGCATTACTACTATTGGACAGTAATCCGGGATGGAAAATACACAAGTTTACACACACGCACAAGTCAAGCGATTGGCTGTAAAATGAAAACACTTTGACGGTACGGTATATATAACGGAATGGACTCTTGCACCAAAGTCAGCATTAGTTTCAGAGAGACATCGTCAGAACTCTCCCCATGCAAAACATTGTGAACAGAAGTATCATTTATACCGCAATCCAAGATTTATCAAAACAAATAAAAATAAAATGGAAAAGAGGAACAAAATCATTTTCTGTTTATTTTATCCTCCTTTTTTTTTTGTATTTATTTTAACAAACATCCATAAATAGTTATGAATTCCACAATCCCCTGCATTGATACGAGAACAAACGCAAACAGCTTGGCGATATTCGAATGGTTCAAAATATTGGCAAAGAAACGATCCAGGTAGAGTTGGCAGCATTCATAGTCGTGTTACACTTTTGGTGTAAGAAGAAAAGACGGCCATAGTGTGACAAAAAAGCGTTGTTTCACGAGACTGCTGCTTTGCAGCAACTGCCTTTATTCCTAGCCCTGGTGTCAGAGAATGGGGATGAGTTTTAGGGCAGAACAAACACTGTGCTCCAATCTTATCACAACATGCTTTATACTACACAAAATACATCTGTGGTTTTCAAAATGCTTTAACACTACATGAAAAAAGCAAGGTTATTTAACAGGACCGCACTACATAGCAGTGGGTTTAAAGTCACTGTATTTCAGGCAGCTGGGAATCTTTATACAGAACAATATCCATCGTTAATTCCTTAATGCTCGTTTTTTTTGGTTGTTTTTTTTTTAATAAATCAATAAAAAAAAGGGCAAAAGCAAGTTTCTGTGAGGAGTATCACAAATGCTTTTGTATGAAATTGGCGGATTAACACATCGATAAAAAAAAATGGAATCAACAAGTATAAAAATGTTGAAATACTAATATGATAACACTGCACGTGTTCTGTACAAATGTATCGCAAACATTTTTTAACAGAGTGAAAGCTTCCAGTTTGTAATTTAATGTCACTTTCGCTGTCCCCTTGAGCATGTGTGACTCTCATTAGGGCTTAACTGTATTTCCATATACATATATTCTTATTTCTACCACTAAATATTATTCTCTCTGATTTTTT
>CM044440.1:76055096-76067515 GCA_024363595.1 Xenopus borealis
CACTTGATAGGTCGAGTTCTTCCAATAAAATCTGTGCCACGCCCATGAAGCATTTGTGATCCATTCGACCGTAATCGCCCCAGACAATTACCTTTAATAGAAACAAATAAACATATCAGACTAAAAGTAGCACAACCATGTTCTATTGAAGGAGAAGCAGCACAACAAATAAATGTGTTTTAAAGGAAAGACAATATAATGTACTGTTGCCCTGTACTAGTGAAACTGGTGTGTTTGCTTCAGAATCACTACTATAGTTCATATAAACAAGCTGATGTGAAGCCATGGGACAGCCATTCAAGCACAGGATACACAGTAGATAACAGATCAGTTCTAAAGAATCCCATTGTATACTACAGAGCTTATCTGTTATCTGCTGTGTATTCGTTTCCTTTTCTCATTTTTCAGCTTTGAATGGCTGCCCCCATGGCTACACAACAGCTTATTTATATAAACTATAGTAGTGTTTCTGAAGCAAACACATCAAGTGTACCCATGCAGGGCAACAGTACATTATATTTTCATTACTTTAAAAGACTTTTCTTTTTTGTTCCTGATGAAGGGAGGTTGTACCCCCCGAAACGTTGATGGTTTGGTAGCATAATAAAAGGGGCACATTCCCCAACTGCAAATACTTGTGTGTGCGGATCTGTTTCTACATTCACATGTTTGCTTTTTTGGTGTCACTGCTTCTTTAACAGTGAGAGAAACATCTAAAATTTACACTTTACTCATTTAAGCAGATAAAGTAGTGTATTAAATAATAGAAGACAACTACCCATAAAGCCATGGGGGGCACTGAAATTCAAGCAGAACTATTACCCACACTCACTTTAGTTAATTTTCGCAATTTCCTGTCATTAACACATTAAAGAGGGTGAAAAGGTTGGACAGCCATTTGTTGGACATTTTTGGAGTGTTGGATGGAGAAGAGCTGACTACTACAACATTGTTGAAATGGTACATGTAGTCAGATACAGAAATGTAGAGACTTAGGGGGTTATTTATCAAAGTCTGATTTTTTTCTGGTTGGACATTTAAAGGGGAAAATCTATTTTTTCCCTACAAAAAAACCTTGAATTTTTCATGATTTATTATACCGTTGTTATTAAAAGTCTGAATTAAAAGGTACTCCAACTCAGACATGTTGAGTTCATGCAGAAGTCAATGGCAGATGTCCTGTTGATATCCTGATCTGCGTATGGTTTTGTTCAAATGATTTTGGGGTTTTTCGGTATCAAATCCAAAAGAATTAGCATGACTGATTTTTTTTTACAATTTTATTATTTTGGAAAAATGTATTGATAAACAGGGTCAAAAGTCAGTGCAGATTTGTTCAGAGTTTTCATATAATAGTGAGAACTTTTCGGATTTTGATAAATGACCCCCTAGCAATGGAGAAAAAGAGACAACTTTCAATTACATTTATAAATAACTTCATAATGATTTCAATCTCTATAACGGCAATGTATATTGTAAATGTAATTAAATTGAATGTGCTTTACTTACATTCATTTTACACATAAACAGAAAAATGGCATGTTTATCTGCTTCTATGAAATAAATTCTCCAAGGCCTTTCTCAAAGTGGGAAAGGCCTTGGAGAAGGCCGAAACGTTAGGCTCGCATTTATAATAATAAAACATTTTTGAGTTACATATAGCACCTGAGAGTGCGGATCCTTTTTGCTCATTCTTTTGGAATTTTTGATACTGCACCCAGGCAACTTAAACCTCTATACAAGAGTGCTGGCTACATATATATATATATATATAAGTTTTAATAAAAAAAAACGTCAGTTCAAGTGTATCCAAGTATATAGCGTTAGGCTATACATGTCCTGATAAATACTTTTTAAGTTTTACAATTACTACTATATTTATTAATTTTTATTTATTTTTATTTTATTTATTCAGTTTTATATTTATTAACCTGTGGTGTTTTCACTCACTTTGAGCTTTTCTCATACATTTTACACATCAGGTTGTGTTTACAAACCAGATATTTTTTAACAAATCATTAGCTATTTAAAGAGCCTAGGTTTCATTTTAGATCAGGAATACTGGTGTTAGAAAAGGCAGCATTAATTAAGGTGGGCAGCAGTTTAATCAAATGTACATGAGTTGTATAAAATTTATTTTAAATTTACCTGAAGGACCTTTCCATGTGGACTTTCTTCAAACACCAAAGTCTGTTGGTAAAGAGGGTCCAGGGTTTTCCGTGCAATTCTTGTCTTTTTCTTTGCTGCACACGCTCCATTTTCTAAAAGATATACCTTTACATAAGGAGCTGAAATAAAAGGTTAAAATAAGTTAAGATGTGTTTTATGGATTTGCTGCAGTTATTACTATACTGCATGTTGCCCTTTTCACTCTCCCCGATGACTCACTGAAATAAAATATGTCTCTGAGGCAATCTGTAAATTATTAAAGTTAAAATATGATGGCAGTACCACTGCTACACAACAGCTATAGCTCTAGAAAAAGATCATGGGGGCACCCAAAGTGATCTACAGGTAACTGGGCTGTATAAGCTGCAAGAATAAAACAGCATGATGGGAGAGACAAGCAATAATAAAATAAATGATATTTTAACTAAGAGCGTTGGGCGCTTGAAATTCTGTTCTGGTGTCTAGTCCTTAAAAGAACCGTTCAGGGTAAAAATAAAAACTGGGTAAAGAGGCTGTGCAAAATAAAAAATAGTTGCTAATATAGTTAGTTAGTCAAAAATGTAATGTATAAAGGCTGGAGTGACTGGATTTCTAACATAATAGAACACTACTTCCTGCTTTGCAGCTATAACCATTTGCTATTTTACACAGCTTATCTATTTACCCATCTCTTATAGTTACACTGAACAATTCCTTTGACCACACTCACAAAAATAATGGTCTTTATCAATTATTGAACAAGATCAATAGGCTTGGCTGGCTTAGACAGATGATTAAAATCTAATGCTAGTAAAACCAACTGTTGTATTTTTAAATATTTATACAGGTACTAGTTTTATATATGGTGGTTTCTATTTAGAGTATATTAAAGATACACATCATATGCTGAATAGTTTGTTCAAAATAGTGGATTATCTATCACCGAATGGCTGTCAGCTCTAAAAGTACCATAAGTTAAAAAGAAGCGCACA
Organism: Xenopus borealis; assembly: GCA_024363595.1. Taxonomy (NCBI): domain Eukaryota; kingdom Metazoa; phylum Chordata; class Amphibia; order Anura; family Pipidae; genus Xenopus; species Xenopus borealis. The sequence continues at coordinate 76,058,237 of CM044440.1, forward strand.
AATGGGTGGTAACAAATTCAATTTCAAAGCTAACCTAAGGCCATTCTCAAGACTTTTGCACTTTAATCTTATGCATCCCTAACCCCCAAAATATTTTTGTTGAAATATGGCAACATTCCATATATGTATATGATTTTTTCAACATTCCCACCCTATACAGTATGTAACATAAACGGACTTCTTTGTTTATGATGTGGGGCATGGGCTTTCAACAGAGCTGGAAATATCAAATAAAAAGTCCAATACTGTAGGTCTATTTTGTAATGATCATACTCAAAGTTGTCCAGTAATTCACCTACAGAGAGAGCACAGTTGCGGTTATAAAGGACCTTAATGCACCTACATTTATATAATGTTTATCAGTATACACACAATTTTAAGATTTAATGGTGCTTAGATCTGGAACACATATGTTTATATTTCACTCTGCACCTTGCTCGGGCTTTATAGTTAAAGTGGTACCCCTGTACTTACAGTACCACTTTGTACTTTCTTGTACGTCTTCCTTTTTATGTTACAAATGAAGTGCAAGGAGGCAAGCGAGTGGACACTCACCCATGTATTTCCCCTTCTTTATCTGTACTGGCAGGCACAAGCAATGTGGTGTAATGAGATAGTTGCATCTCTTTGCACTCATTTGTAATCCAACATTTTATGAATTTCAGAGCCAGGTGCATTGAGGGGAAAAATCATGGCACTTGCATCAATTTTACATTTTGCATCCCTTTGACAACTTAGCCTTGTTATGAACTTGTGCTTTCCTAGCATTATTAAAAATACTGACCAAAAATATAAAATGTGAAGTATTAAACAAACATTTATTGTTGTACTAGTTTGGCCATGCTGAATGATTTATGTTGCAGGGTTTTATATCCAATCGAGAGGTTATTTTTAAAAACACCCTTGAGTCCCAACCAGAAAATATTTTAGCTGAGATCTGGCAAATCTACAATTGCTTTTAAAAGTACAAAGGGTGCAGTGGGAATAGAAAGGGACTTTTAGAGCCATTGTAATTTAAAGGAACAATAAAGAGTTGTGTGTGTGTGTGTGTGTGTATACATGGACACAGAGTAATGACGCAGGTTGATAGCAAAACCTCTTCAATAGCTGCTATCTTCTTGTAAACTTTCTAGCTGAAAGCACAGAGGACAGGAGTACATACTATCAAACTCCCCACACCATTTTTATTTTCATGTTTTTCTAAAGCAAAGAGCATGGTTTGATGTTCAAAGGGTAAAAAAAATTTTATTTGATTCTATAGCTCACTGACATAGTACACATGAAATTCTCCCCCCATAGGGTCCATGCATTGCTAATATTCTACTAGAAAGTGATATGGTCTAATTGCTAACGGGGTGGGTGGATGTGAAATGATGTGAATGGAATTCTTATGGAATGGAACTGTTAGTTCAGAAACCATCACACAGAGTCACATGAATGCTACTTTTAATATATTACACAAATGGCAACATCCAGAAAAGACAAGATCTTCTGTTCTACTGTATGTATAGATCAAGATTAGCTCTGTAATAATGTAATAAAAAGGTCTTTTTATTAATGATGGGCGAATTTATTTGCCAGGCGTGAATTTGCGGCGAATTCCCGCGATTCCTGCCGAAAATTTGCTGGCTTGAAAAAAAAATGATGTGATGCGCCGAAAATTACGCGACATGCAACTGGAGATTCATGAATTTTTCGACGAAGCGAAACGGGATAGATTCGCCCATCACTACTTTTTATATCATGCAATTTTAGCAAGGCTAATAATAACTATTCTTTACCTTACCTGGAGTTGATTTTGAGCCTGGCTTTTGTATTAAACCTCTTGCTCTTATAACTTCCACTTCCAATTGCCCCTTTTTATCTACCATTCCAATCTGGATATCACCTGAAAAACACATTTTATTATTTATAAAAATAACCGTAGTGAAAAAGCAGTTTACTTTGATAGACAGTGCCACATTAGTTAGCGAGACCCAAATTTTCTCACTTCAGTAAGGAAAATGTATAAACAGCATAGAGGAGTATATACATTTTCTATGGAAGCTGGACTTAAGTAACTACTTTTTATTAGATGCTATGTGTGGTATTTTAGTCTTAATAACACAAGGCATGTGCACAACAATGGTTTTAAACCTTCAGACTGGTCATCATATATAATTGTTTTGCAATAACAGTACAGTTACAGAAAAGAAACCAGGAAGTACAATTAACAAATATTATAGTAAGGTACATGGAAATGTATTTAATTATCCAGAGTAGCTAGTGAATAAATCCAGGGTCCCCGTATTTTATCAAACTTATCATGGACCCTCCTTGTGAGGTATGTTAGAGCTCTTGTTTGTTTTTCCATAGAACAAAACAAAAAACAATAAGGCACACAAGTGTGTATTAGGTAGTAGATCATGAATCACATGTTGGGTACAGACCTTTGGCCAGAGTATTTTAGGCAATGCTATTTCTTCCACAAGTTAGTGCATACATTTTTGCCAATACTTATGGACTAGGGAGGGCACTCCCACATAATATATATGAATGTTGTTATTGCTTTCAAGTCATAATTCATGAGGTGCTCATACAAGCAGTTAGTTAGAAGTTCTGGTACTAGTGCGTTCAGGTGACTGCATGAATGGTTATTTGAGGCAATTTTGCACCAGTGTTATTAAAAATCACCAAGCCAAAGGCCAGAAAATCTTCTGGTATGCCACTTACCTATTACACGAAAAAGGAAGGAAGATAAAAATAAAGCAATGATCCGTTAGTGCTTTATGATTAAATGGAATGGACAGTTGGTGGGTTTTGCATTTCTGTGACTATTTATGTATTAGAACACAAAAAGGTATTTTTTTTCAAAAGACAAATACTGTAATAGTTCCTTACCCATTGCTGGAGTTGCTAATGTTTGTCTGCCTACAAGTTGTGCTGGTCCTAATCCATCCAGAAAGTCGCTGAATTGGCTATCAACCCCTAATCTCACCCCTGGAAAAATTAAACTGCCAAGAAAAAATAAATACGTTAATACTGTATTTTGAGTTATGCATATAAAACCTATTGAAAATAAATCTTTGCCAGTTCATAATAACGTTATGTAGCAAGTTTTTTTATATACCATTGTTCTTCATGCTCACTGCACTGCATTCCTGTGAACAGCAGTGCCTCATATAAAAGCACCCGAAAAGCCTAACAATAAATATTTGCACAATACTTATAATCATTAATAATAGCAGCAAGATGAGGGCCTTCAGTTTAATGTCTGTCAATAAAAAACAGCCAACGAGAACTTATTGCTGACCTGGTGCCTATGCCAATATGAATAAAATACAAACACTGATCAAATGCAATAAAGAATTTTCCATCCCCACTTCTGAGGTCCATAAACTTATGATTCTATATTTAGCTGTTGCAAGGTCCAAGTGCTGCCAGAGTAGCTTAGATCATTTAATTGGGATGTGCTTCTGCTGCCATTAAACCTAGTATTATATCACTAGTCCAGTACCACAGTGTACTACCTAAGATTTTTATATATTCCAGAAAGATTTATAGCAATCATTAAAGTGAGAATTAATTGAAGGTGTAATGAGTCAATTAAATACAGATGCCTTAATTTATAATCTGGACAGATAAATGCCAATTAATCAGGCTGATTCATAGTCCTTTACTTTGCTGACTTTTTAAATTATGCATTTTCTCTAAAAAATGAACTGTTCCTCCATCTGTTAAGATAAGCTTTAAACAATATCAAACTGTCCAATTATCTTTAATGCTGCACTATTATGCTGTAGGTACAATATATTTTAAATGTATTTTCAAACAAGAGTAGAGGTCTGTAAGGATTTGTGTGGACTGGACTTCATAATTATCATACCTCCCAACATTTTGGAAATAAAAAGAGGGACAAAAAAACTGACCACGTCCATTTTTGTGGCCACACTCCCTAATAACAATTTTACAAAATGTGGCAGGTTATGAAAGTTTGAACATATTTCTGTTTTTTTTTCCAGTTATTAAAGTTTTGCTAATGAAGGTGAATTGCCCTTTAAGCTGTGGCAATCTTTATGAATACCATTCTCATTTCAAATCTGAGGTCTCTATCCGAGGTGTCATCAGCAACTAAATGGTTGAGCCTATGCCCAGTGCAGAAGATACGCTCATTCTTATTTCCCAACAGTGTGCTTAATGATTGCATAAATAATAAGCCTAAAAATCCCTGGGCCCCTACAGCAATGCTGATATTACTTCATTTTATCTTTTGCATTGGACTTCTCAGTTCCTATATGAGTTTTATTCTACGTCAATGGGGGGAATTCACAGAAGTGTTGGTAAAATAAGTAACCCAGTAGTGGCGGTCGACATTTTGGAGAGCCTAATGTGTCGGAAAAATTGTCGGCAAAAAAAAAACGAGTTTAAGAGTAATTCATAAAAATGTCGGGGAAAGTGGTGCCGAATAAAACCACGCTCATTTTTCACTACACTATTTCAAAATTGGCAGGGAAATGCTCTGTGAATTTGTGGTCTGTTGCTACGACATTTCAAAGACATTTTAAAGACATTTTTTCCTTCCCGATGCTTTTGTGAATTCCACCCAATGTGTTGTACCTACATGCATATACAATTAATTTACTATCATTGGTTTATGTTGATATGAAAGAAACCAGTGACAGAGAAGCAGAACAGATCACACTATCATTACTTACTTGCCCTCTGAGCTGTAACTGTTAATACTCCCATCTGCTGACTCCCGGCTTGGCTGCCGAACCATGCGACTTCTCATTTCTGCTGCCATGCCTGTTTCTGTGCTTCTCTGAATAGTACTTTTTAATTTCTTGTTGCCAGAATCTATAAAGATAAATTGTACTGAGATTAATACCCATACCCCCTCCTCTTTCCTGACAATGCAAAACATTTTTGCAGAATTAATACAGAAGCAAATGGTAAATGTGTTAGTTTTTCATCTGTAATATTTTGCTGCAGAGTAAACAAAAGCACAATGGCACATTATGAATGAACTCACTTTAAGTTAAGTCATATATCTTTCCATGAATAATTTATCAGGTTTAAATTAATACTTTTAATATGAACACAGACGGAAGCAGTCTGCGAGCACTGACAGGATCGGCGGCACCTGCCGTCAGTACAAATATTAAGGCGTTCTAATCCCTTAAATTTCAGCAATTTCATATGTAGATTTAATCCAAAGTATTTTAGTTACAAGCATCCTCTTTATCAAACTAATTGCAAGTTAAAATATCTGCAATTACCTGAGTTGGCTGCCTACACACCAATATTACAACTAAAAAAATAAATTTATTATCTCAAGAATAAAAAATGGTAGAATGAATGACCTGCAATGTACACTAAAAACTATAACCATCAAATAATAACAGAATCTCTTTAAATACCAGTCATTTAATATGACTAATATGAGTTTCACAGGTCTAAATGTGTGAGTATAGTTTACTTATGCCACTCCACTTTCCTTAATCCAGTGTACAGAACTCATCCAGAGCTAACACAAAGCAAGATTCGGACTGCAGCGTCAGCTGCACAAACATCAATAGTAACAGTTTATGGATTGTTGAACATAATAAATACAATGCAATAAATATGGTTGCCAATTAGTAGAGTTATTTGATTGCAAAATACAAACAACCCCACAATCTCCTGCAGAATGCAAAACAAATGCAGACTTTTGTCTGTATAAAATCATACTAAAGAAATAACTTATTGCCTGCTGACTTGTAATTCATCAGATCCATATACACTTATAGATCTGATAAACTACAGTAGGTACAGTGCTGCTAAAGCCTTTCCAGTTATTCTTTATTTCACATCTTTTGGGGCTGGATTGCTATAAAACAATGAGCATGTTCATATTCAAACAAATTGTATTTATTGATTGTATCTGATACCAGTACTAGCTAGATAAGCTTGACGCAAGCTGATGGCAAAACAATCATAATCATTTTTTTTAATGTTTTTTGTTCACTTAAATTAATAATTTTGTATGTTACAGAATGTCCTTTAATTTGCAATAATAGTGTTGAAATTGCCATCCTCAACTGCCACTTTCAAATTTTTTTTTGAGGTTACAATTTTTTTTCTTACTTTTTATAACTTATTGTTATAAACAGGTCCTCTCCTTTTTCTTGTTCTCCATTTCTTGTTTACCTTCATCCTTCATCTTGAGTTTTGGTTGTAAATTAAGACATTGGTTTAATAAACACAAAATCTAAAAATAGGCAGGTTCAGAGATCTAATCAGTAGCTTCAGTTCCATAAAAAATGAAAATATTTTGAGATCAACATTTTATTTTGTATGTGATGTCTATTCCCTGGTGCTTTTTCCTTTAAATGATAGTTCATATTCAGTTTCCAAGAATGGTCAAATATTTACAAATGATACTGTGGGAACTTTTAGTAAGAGTAGTTATCTACGGCTTTTACAGATTCCTACCCTGAGGACCATTGTTTTCAGCAAAATGTATAAATATTCCCATTAAAACACATTAAAGGGGACCTGTCACCCTAAGAAATAATTCCAATTTATTTTCTATCATGTTAGTTAGAAATAAAATTTACTTGCACTACATTTATTTAGATTTTGCTTCCAGAATGGGGGACCTAATGACCATTGACTGCCAAATTATGGAAAGTTAAAGTAAGTGACTGCCCCACCTATATGCCTCAGGCATAGAGGCAGGGCAGGTAATATTTGATTGACAGCTCAGATATTTAACACCTTTATAATGGGTATGGATGCTTTAATGAAAAAAAGAATTTGGGTGATCCATGATTAATTTGCAAATTACTTTTATTATACAGCTTTTTATGTGTAAGTGACAGGTCCACTTTAACAGAAAATAATCATGTTGTGATGCCAATATCCCACTGTTCTGCCCCATATTAGGGGATGCAAAGGCTCTGTATTTTATGGAAGTCATCAGCTGGTATAAAATATAAAGCAAACCCAGTAAAAAGTGGGCATTTGTTTTATTGAGGTTATTGAAGTTGAGGACAAATAATTATTATTTTATCTGTTACCCTGTTGCAAGTTTCAGTAGAATTATAAAGATGTTGTCCCCTAATGCTTTGAAAAATATAGTTTTACAATCCAGCTGCTTACTATTTAAAATGAAAGAATGCTACCGTGTGACAGGAGCTCTGTTTCTGGATATAATCCTCATATATCACACTTCAAAGGAAGTTTTTGTTTCTACTTTACTTAAAGTTTTGTTTTAGATTTGAGGTATAATTATCCAAATATGAAACTCTTCGAAGCTTTTAGACAAAGTAAAATTGCTCACTTATATATTATGCTAAACCACAGAGTGACAGAAGTTATGTATGAAACCATTCAGAATGGTTTGAAAGTTAAGCCACAGGGCCAGTTTGTTAGTGATCAAACTGGAAAATCCAAAAGGATTGCTAACAGTTCCATCTTTTTTCCCATACTTTACTGCCAATTACATTTTCATGAGGTCGTCACTGGTGCTTCTCAACAAATTGGCTTCTTCCTGCTTTTCTGTGCAATATCAAAAGTGAGGTTATCCAATGGCTTGCAAAACATCCTACAAATGCATTTCAAAAGTATTCCTCACTCAGATTTCTATAAATACGCCTTCCCCACCATTTGCTGTGAAATTATATGCTGCCTTTTTCAAAATGATTTCATAGGCAATGGCTCTAACAAAGTGGCAAAGTTAGGGCAAAACATGAGTAAGAGAAGAGGGAACATGCTAGAAGGAATTCTACACCTCCTTCATTTTGCTACAAGAATACAGTTGTCTAATATATGCTCAAAAATGTATTTTCTATTTCACTTTGTGATCTAGGCATCATTGGGTTAACATAATATAGAAGTCTAAGTCTAGGTCTTTACTAAAAAGATATTCCTAATATACCTTCAGTTTTATAAATGGTGTTTAGTTATGAGCAAATCTGTCTCATTTTGGTGAAAAATTTTCCCCAAATAAGGTTTTGGTTGGGATTTTACAAATATATTCTGTGATCAAGAAAACTGGAATGTATATGTTTTTAATGCAAACAGTGAGACAGGTGTTAGTAAAGTTCAGCAACTGAACAGTGAAATAGACATTTAGAGATTTCAGATTTAAAAAAAAAAACATGATTACCGATCAAATGTTCAGAAAAAAGCACTGCTTATCTTCTTTTACATATACAGTTTGCTGATATGCATTATATACCATTTTTTCCCCTGTCAGTCCAGATTCCCTCCTAGACATAGCCAATTAAAAAGAATCATGACGTAATACCATAATACCATATAACTAGCTCCTCGTCACTACCTGTAGTTTTTTTTGTTGTCCTGCTGGACATGGTGGTAGGATGTCCAAGATAATTTTTCTTTGGAGTCTAAATGAAAACCTCTAGCACTAGTGGTAGGTGTATCAAAGTTGTTGCCAGATTATAGTGCGGATAATCTGGCCTGCTGGTGGTTGCCACAGTGGTTACACTACTGAGCTTGCTGGTGCCAGGGTTCTTTTTGCGGCTTCTAGTGGGAATTTGTGTCTTGAGAGAATTTGTGTCTATGAGAGAGAGTAAGTTATACCTGTTCTTATGGCTTGCTGTGCTTATATCTGCTTATATCTGCTTAGCGTTGCCACCTTTTCAATTCTGCAAATATGGGCAAGGGGTGGGGTGGATGAGGCTGGGGGCAGCATGGGATCATCAAAGCAACTCAAACAAAGATTGTTCAGTATCATGGTTTAGGAGAAGGCTACAAAAAGCTATCTCAGAGTAAGTTTAAACTGTCAGTTTCAACTGTAAGGAATGTAATCAGGAAATGGAATACCACAATCACAGTTGCTATAAAACCCAGGTCTGAGAGGCCAAGAAAAATACAGGAGCGGCATATGCGGAGGATTGTGAGAATGTTACAGACAACCCAGAGATCACCTCCAAATAGTTACAGACAACCCAAAGATCACCTCCAAAGACCTGCAAGAACATTTGCTGCAGATGGTGTATCTGTACATCGCTCTACAGTTCCACAAAGGACATCTGTATGGCAGGGTGATGAGAAATAAGCTCTTTCTGCATTCATGCCACAAACAGAGTCGCTTGTTGTATACAAAAGCTCATTTAGACAAGCCACAGTCATTTTGAAACAAAGTGCTTTGGAATGATGAGACAAAAATGTAGTTATTTGGTCATAACAAAAAGTGCTTTGCATGGCGGAAGAAGAACACAGCATTCCAAGAAAACACCTGCTACCTACTGTCAAATTTTGTGGAGGTTCCATCATGCTGTGGGGTTGTGT
>CM044440.1:76094044-76105090 GCA_024363595.1 Xenopus borealis
TTTTTTTGTCCGCTCAGGGTGTTTGGCACTAACAAAAGTGGTCTCAACAATCAGCCTTTGATCTAAACTAATCTGTGTTTTTTAAGCTATTCTTAGTGTGATACAGTTTTTAATATAAAGGCCAAACAGTTTGATCACTCAGATTTGAGCAACAACATACGCCGCCAAATTGGCTTACTGGCTAAAAGTCTGGATGACATAGGAAACAAACTGCCTCAGCTTTAAAGTGCAGTACTTAAAAAAAATGTAACCTATCTCCTTATCCAGAATCAAAAGCCTGTCGCCTTCAAACTCTTGTTAAAATGCCCTCCTAAACATTATGGTCATGATTATGTATTCCAAATCACGCGCGTGCATAAAAAAATACATAACACATTATAGGGCTGGTATTTTAATGGCACAACTAATAATTATCATAATTGAGTCTACTGTTATTACTAGACAGATACAAAAAGGCTGGCATTTTTCCCAGAAAACATGTGAGTCTTGACAATCATGCGGGATTTTTCAATTAAGTCTTAATGTATCAACAGTATGTCCTTCCTGACACAATAAAAAAAAATTACCTGGTCACATCCAACCTGAAAGGACAAAAACGGGAATTTTTCACAAACACAGGGAGACACAATTATCAAGGGTCGAATTTCAAATTTATGTTTTTAAAACTCGGAAAACTCAAATTTCAACCAACCGAAATTTATTTTTAAACTCGGGTGAAGAGCATGCATCCGAAAACTTGAATTTGATTTGAATTTTAAAAACTTGATTTGAGTTTTTTTCGCTGACAAAAACTCGAATGTTGAATGAAGGCTGCAAACAACTCCAAATTGATCCCTGGATGTATCCCGTTGAGGAAAACAGCAATTCGGCATGTTTTAGGTGGAAAATAGTATCATTCGTGTTTTTAAGTATTCTAATCAAATTTGAATGTTTTTAAAAACTCAAATCGAATTTGAATAACTCCCTATTTGAATTCGACCATAAAAAAACTTGAAATTTTTAATTTCGGATTTGACCCTTGATAAATCTGCCCCATCTGTCAGACCTTCACCAGCTGCTACCTCACACTGTGCCCTTCTTTTACTTTGGTTAGCATAGTTAGCACTGGTAAGCGTTCTTTAAAACCCTTACATATTAGCAATGTCCAGGCCGGCTCAAAACCAGCAGGACCCAGGTATACCTGTGGGTAAGGCTAGTTTGAGCCAATTTCAACAAACAATCGGTTCTGGTCTAGGAATAGAAGTGCTGGGCGGGTTAGTGTCAGATGCAGGTTGGGAGCTGGTGGGTTAGGGTCAGGTTGACTTTTTGTTGACCCACACATCTTTATTACATACGTATATTTTTTATATCAGTTGTACATTTCCAGATTCAGTATTGACAATGAAAAATATTCCCCTGCCTGCATAGCATTCATAGCTTAAAATTCATTTGACTATACTGTAGTTATGCCTAAAATAGCTAATTTACAGTATACATAATTTCCTCCTACAAAGAAAAAGTGCAGATTTATTAAGTTTTAATATTTGTTATGATTTGTTATGCTATGCATGACCTTGTATAGCAAAAAACAATATAGAATCAAACCGCTCCAGGCACTATTATAAAAGGCAGAATGCTTTATTTTAGCAGCGCAAACACACTACATGCTACAAAGCCCTTTATCAAGGGTTCAAAATGCAAAGCTTTATGGGATTAAATGCCTTTTCTGAACACAAACCTTATCCAACGACACCTCTTAAAGTGACAGTGTTGGAATAGTGGCCAAGTCACCATTTACCATATTCCGTTCAATGCTGTCTGTGAATTAGTCCATCATTTGCATGTAAATCTGCACCATCTTAGATCTGTATGTTCTTATTTGAACCTTAATTATATATTGATGGCAAAAAACCCACATCTCCTGCAACACAATATAGTTTTTACATTTGTTACCTTACACAGTAGGGAGATCCCTGATAATTTAAAAACTAGCTGGTGAATAACACCTTAAAGGAGTAAAAACATACGTCAGAGACATAAATAGAATAATAATCATAGAAAACATTTCAAATTGATTTGACCTTTTATTTTTCCTAGGTTTGCTGCATTTATCGATCACCATCAACACAGATTCCCTTTGAAGTGAGAGTTCACCCCCAATCACCTCCTCTCAGTGGTCTACACTTTCTCACACTGACCACTCTGATGGTTTTTGCCACCAAGTCAGTTTAACACATAAACTTATTTGCACTCACCCTGCAAATAATATGAAGATTTAGAGATGTCTGAACATCCCAATTGTAACTGAATTTATTAATAGTTCAGATTAAGTACGAATGGAGAAAAAAAAGCACTAAAATGATCCAATAGAATTTGAATACCATGGAAAGCTATAAGAATCTGAGTTTTCAGACAGTAAGTAGCGAAAAAAAAATTCTGATTCTGGTTTATAATGGCTCAATAAGATCATTGCTCCTCCCTTTGACTACCACAAATTTTTGGTGTTTTGTGGGGAAAAAAAAAAAAACACAATTCGATTGTTAGTAAAATGGAACCTTTAGACATTGCCTATTACCCAAATAGCAGCAATGTTTGCGACCACCTGGTCTTTTATTACACTTTTTTTTTTCTAGAGTAACCTCTTACTTTGAAACATTCTTTGTGATTAGAGGGGCTTTTTCAAACAATATTTCAGAAGAGGCAATTTTCTTAGCCCTCAAATACTGCCTTTTTGGCATTGCATTGGTGATATTGAACTATATATGACAACTTTTAGTATATATTAAACTATTGCAATCCCTCCTTTTGCAGTACAAGCATGGGATCTCGTCTGGAAACCTGTTATCCAGAAAGATCAGAATTACAGGATGCTTGTCTCCCATAGGCTCCGTTTTATCCAAATATAATAATAAAATTCCACTGCTCCTTCGTCAATTCGAAGATTTTTAAAATTGAGTTAGAGTGGTGGAATTTTTATTGTGTTGAGCTCACACTTTAATTAATCTGCCCCATGGTGTCAGCCTCATCTACTAGTATTATAGTCCCCTTCCTTAGAGGAACAGTTCAGTGTAAAAATAAAAACTGGATAAACAGGCTGTGCAAAATAAAAAATGTTTCTAAAATAGTTAGTTAGCCAAAAATGTAATGTATAAAGGCTGGAGTGACTGGATGTCTAATACAATAGCCAGAATCCAACTTCCTGCTTTTCAGCTCTTTAACTTTGAGTAGTGACTTGAAGGGGGGCCACATGGGACATAGCTGTTCACAGAGTTTGAAGTTGATCCTCAGCATTCAGCTCAGATTCAAAAGCAACAGTTATGGCCCATGTGGCTCTTCCTCAAGCCACCAGGGTAACCAGTCAGTGGTAAACAAGAGAGCTGAAAAGCAGGTAGTGTTCTGTCATGTCAGGCATTCTGTCACTCCAGCCTTTATAGATTACATATTTGGCTAACTAACTATATTAGAAACCTTTTTTATTTTGCACAGCCTATCTATTTACCCAGTTTTTATTTTTATACTGAACAATTCCTTTAAATGTATAGCGTTTTAAAAAAATATTGGTTTCAGTTGTGTTACCTCTTAATATGCTATTAAATCAAAACTGCAAATATATCCTATCAGCTCTGTGTGTAGGCTGAAGTGAAGTCTGGGTATTACCTTTCATTCTCTTAAAGAAAACTGTCATAACTGGTTAGTGGAGCTGTAAATTTCCTCCAAACTGTAAGGTTTTATCAGCAATGTAACTACAGGCTCAGGCCCACATCCCTTTGGCTCATACCAGAGCCTCAGAAGGAAAACAAATGTAGTTGCATGTGCATAATCTGAAAATGTATTTCTAAAAGGGCAGGGGAGATCCTGGTGCACACCTTGCACCTGGATTGCCTTAAGATACAGATGAAGCCACTTTGGATTGTGTGTTTGACACAGAATAACTTAACTCAGATATCCCATTTTTCCCACTTAACACATAATATTGTGTCACAGCTTCCCATCCAATTAAAGAGTTCACCATTGAAAACAACGGTGCTTTGGTATGCTAATGAAAAGGTTAAATGCATTAAATGAGTTAAGATAACTTTAGATAACACAGTTTCTTCAATTAACCCTGAGTCATGACGCATTTAACACACAAATCCAAGTGGCTGTATCTGTAGATCGAATTCTAGATCTATTTCCCAGAACTTTTATTTGCATATCTTCTATTTTGCATGGTCTCGATTAAAGCTCTTGGATCCTATTTTGTAGCCTTCCTGTTAATTGCAACTAGTGATGAGCAACATTTTACGCCAGGTTTCACCACGAAAACGATGCCCATATACTACAATGGGTGATAACAATTGTTCGCAATCAAATTTTCGGCAAAACGGGTCAGATTCGAACATCACTAGTAACAACTCGTTTCTACCTTAAATGTGATTTAATAGCAACAGCTAGATGGCTGTAAAAGTGGAATATGCTTTCTTCTTGTAATCCAATAGTAAATACCAGAATAGTCTGTATCGTCTCCTGGAAGTACTTATTCAGAAACAGCTGCAGGGCCATTGTCTAATATGTAGTATTGGAAAATTACATACTCCTACATGTGAGAGGTGGCCCCCACCTATTGCATAATATGAACTGCCTGCACCATCGCCTGGAGTTTGTTCATCAGGGACAGATGGAGGGTCACCTTCTGCACTATTGGATTCCTACAAAATGTTGCTCCATGTGAGTGGTCTGCTAGCTGTTTCAATTAATCAATTAAATTACAGTGTGCTTAAGCAAATAAAGGGAGTTATTGTTGGTAGCAGGAGGATTATACCAAAGAATTACTGCATTAAAGGATAACCCTAACATCATAAATGCCTCTAATCTCACAGAGCCTTTCTATGGTTGAAAGGCTCTTTTAGGTAAAAAAAAAGAAATTCCAGGAGGATTGTCTTAAAGAAAACAAATAAAAAACAGATTAACATATGCAAGAACATATGATGATCACAGCCATAAAACTGTAAAAATCATCAGACAATTTTTGATCCTGAAACAAAAGGATTATGGTAGTCTATTTATGCATTCTCCACATTTGCCTATAAAATGTGACCTACCCTGAAAACCCCACTTGTTTAGCCCCACTGAATCAAAACAGAAACTGCAACAACCACATAAAAACAAAGTGGAAACAACTTTAACTGCACTACCTCAATAATTAAAGGCTCAAAATCCACCATGCATACAAATGCTACATGTGAAACAAGAGTGAACTACCATGTAGCTTGTGGGATTGTAATATTTAAGAAACATACAAATTCCACTAGGAATTATGAATGCAATATGAACACCGACACCCTGTCTTGACGAATTTATTTGGACCCACAATGTAAGTCAGTTATATTGGAAAGTGTTGAAGGTGGTAAATACACCACCAAGAAGAAGTTAAGAAGTACTCCAGCTTCAAAACTAAAATTTGATATAGGCCCACATAACACAGAAACCCCTAATTTACCCATCACAGTTACCTGTTCAAAAATGAATAAATGCAATTTACTATTCTGAAATTTAGCTCTTTAACAGTTCTTCTCTTTCTGCATTTGAAATCCTGGCAGGGAAGAAGGGACTAAACCAGTGGTCCTCAAACTTGGCCCTCCAGCTGTTAAGGAACTACAAGTCCCACAATGCAATGATGGAGTCTGACAGCCACAGTCAGGCAAATGCATTGTGGGACTTGTAGTTCCTTAACAGCTGGAGGGCCAAGTTTGAGGACCACTGGACTAAACACTGATGTTACAAATTGTAACAACTTCTCCAAAGCTTGCAGGAACTACATAACCCACAATGCATTGAACTGTGATGTTCCTATCCCTATTGAAAAAACGTGCTAAAAATTGTGGGGTTTGGAGGATGCAAGGAGAGGACAGCTGGCTGCTGATACAAAGTACAAGTCAGCCAATTCAGCAAAGTAGTCAGAAAGATTAGCAGGAGAGTATGGGGCTTGGCTTAGGGAACTGTCAGAAACCAATAAAAACCATGAAAAGTCTGCATATTTTTTAATTGATTTATATTGCGAAGTTGCTTGAAATTATGTTTACTTTTCAAAAAGCTCAAGTTATGTTTTTGTGGAGTTCCCCTTTAATATGGTAAACCCTTACTTCAAAGTAAAACTAGGTTGAAAGTGAGGCTTGAGTGCACCAAAATGTAGGTGGTAATGGCCAGCTAGTCTTCAAATCAACTCAGAACTCCAGCTGTTTAAGGTAACACATGTAAAAGTATAATGTATTACAAGAGGTATGTTTATTTTGTTGGCAATACAGTATATACAGTAATTAGGGTTCAGATCAGTATATAAAGCTTTGTGAACTGATGCACAACAATATGTCAATTGATGTGGACATGGATCTTTACAAGGACTTACACCACATTAAGGGGTGCAAATTGGAGGAGGAGTTGTGTTTTTACCAAAACATGTTCTCTGCTTACACTGATAAAATAAACACAACTGCATGACACTTTTAAGGTTCAGCATAATCACCTGTGAATTAAAGCCATATTTTGTTATTTGAATAAAACCTTAACCTGGGATCTTGATTTATTAACAATATTGCTCACCTGTTTGGCTAAGCTGGGATGTGCTTCTGCTTCTTCGTGATACCATGGCAACTACTTTGGCACTTAGACTTGATCTCCTTTTCTTCCCACAGGTCCCAACCATCCCAACGGCTGTATCTGACTGACTTCCATCATTGTGTTCAAGTTTATATATTTCTCCACTCACACTTGTGCTCTTAGTTATGGCTATCCCTGAAGAACCCATCCGCCTGCTTTGCATTCTGGGTGTAAAGGAACTACAAAAAGGAAGAAAAGGTATACTTTAAGGTCCTTTTGAAGGCACAATAAGCATGTTTTTCTGTGACATTTTCATGTATAAGACCACTGCATACATTTATTTAGGTTATGGGAATTTTTTTTGAAAATGCTTCAATTACTAGTGTGATCCAGCAGACTTCTGAATTGAAAGCCATTTTCAAAAGCGCACACAGATGTAAATTTTTTTTATTCAGGCAAGTTTTACCATAACAGCATAAGAGTCATCACCAGTTACAGTATACTGTACAATTGTGCATTGATCATGTACATCAGAGAATATAGACAGCAAGTCAGTTACAGCTATTGAATGTTGTGTTAGTACCCAAGGCGACATTATCAGACTTTCTCTATCAGGCCAGTCTGGACCAGTGGGATAGGGTGTTACTACTTGATATTATTTTGTATACATTAGCATCTTTTAACCTGAGCATATTGTAACCATTGGTGAGCAGGTAGTTGAAATGTCTGCCTTAACTCTTCGAAGTTTTGATCCAGTTTGGCCACCCCTGGGAAGCACTGATTTCTCCACAATGGAGTTTGCTGAGGTACTTCAGTACAGTGAATAACCTGCATTGTTTTCCACCAAATCACCCTCATAAAGGACAGGGTTTTTATAAGCCACTACCTGTGGTTTATTGTTAAGGAGCCATTGAAGAAGGGAGTGACCATCGCCCAAGAGAATCTTATGCAGTGAGCATAGAGTTTGATGGTGTGCGTCCTCTACCCAGGATGCTAGATGGTTGAGTTGCGAAGCAAGGAAGGAAATACAGGATTACTGGGAAAGGCCATCCCCATCAATCTCCCCCTGGTCAAGGTTGTCAGGCTCAAATCAACTGCCTCAAAGTTGTATCCAGCTTTGTAAAGAATGCACTTTTAATCATGAGAGGGGCCTCTTGAAGCACATATGTTAATTTTAGGTAGCAGTATCATTGTTATTAACTGCACCCTGCCCATAGGACTTAACATCAAGGTCTCCCAGGTCCTCGCCTTATCCATTGTAAGTGTTAAAAGTAGACAATGGAACAAGAATAGGCACTTTGAGACAGTGTAACTGCTAAATTGTGCTTTTATTTGCTACACAACATGTTTCGAGCTTGTGAGGCTCTTTGTCAAGTGTTGCCAAGTTGAAAAGTTTGTGAGCTGACGCCATTGACTACTATGGAAGCCTTAGGTGAATGGTATAGTAACTTTAGCCATGCAATATACTTAGTACCAATATTAAAACTTGCCATTACATGGTATCAAAGGCTTTGGCTATTTTCAAGACTCTCTGTCCACAGTTGTCATGCTTGGTTGCTAATTTAGATATAGCTGCCTTAAATTTAGAGCCATGGACTTGCTCGGCATAAAGCCCGTTTGGTCCTGAGATATTACTGTGTCAGAACTTTACAAAATGTGATAAAAGCTTTGCCCATATTTTTATATCTGTGCACAGCAGTGAGATGGGACGGTATGTATCCATATTCTTTTGGTCTTTCCCTGCCTTGTGTAATAGGACAAATGAGGCTTCATATAGGGAGTTTGGGAGAGTACCCACATTTGTTGCATGTTGTAACATTTTTAATAGGTGAGGGCCAATTATGTTTTTAAAGCATTTATAGAATTCATTTGGGAGCCTGGGGTTTTGCATGAGGGAAAGGAGACTATAGTGTTGTATAAAAAAAAAAACAGAAAAACCGATCAAGCTCACCGCGCTTCCCTTATAGCTGGTCCAGGTGCTCTGTCAATCAGTGTCACCACTGCAAAATACGAAGAAATCCACAAAAATAGATGGCACGTCTGGATCCAATTTTATGTGGAAAAAGCTGCTGAAAAAGTAACCTAACGTGTTTTTGCTGCTGCAAAAGTAACCTAACGCGTTTCGGGAGTGTATCCCCTTAATCATAGGAAGCCTATGATTAAGAGATACACTCCCGAAACGCGTTAGGTTACTTTTGCAGCAGCTTTTTCCAAATAAAATTGGATCCAGACGTGCCGTCTATTTTTGTGGATTTCTTCGTATAGTGTTTATAACTTCACTAAGGTGAAGTCTGCTTCCAGAATCTCCCTATGTTCTACTGAAAGTTGAGGGAGGTTAAGAGATGCTAGAAAATTTCCTGTTTCAGTCCCATTGGCTGTCTGTTTAGAACTATATAATTCAGTATAATAGTTAGTCAAAAGTGAGGCAGTGAGAAGTCCTGGAGTTGTCTAGTAGCTCAGTTATAACTGGGGGGAACTGTCTGTCCTTGACGTATATGCAAGCAGTTTACCCACTCTTTCTCCCTTCTCAAAAAAGGAAGCTTTAGTGAACAGCAGTTTTTGTTTAGCCTTTTGGCTGAGAAATGTCGAGTATTTGGTTTGTGCTGCTTGTAGGGTTTGATGGTGTTGTGGTGTAGGGTGACGGACAGCCTCTGCCTCACTCATGGTTACCTGGTGGGCCAGATCCTTCTCTTCTGCAATTGAGTTATGTTTATTTGCAGTGATTTCTCTTTGCAACATGCCCCTGGTATATGCTTTAAAGGGCAAGTTGCCTTTACATCCCCTTTACGGTTTCCAACTCCAGCTGCAGGGACACAGATCATGGAGCCAGATTTAAACAGATAAACTGGGATTCTATTTGGAGGATTTTTAGTTCTAGAACTGTTTAGTGTGGGCCATTGTAAGGATTTCGTCCCGGTCTCTGGCATTTAATAACCTAGCGATGAGGGGTATTGCTGGGGCACCCGGAGGAGGCGCGTGCATGGGAACCTGGTGAGCTGTTTCAATTGAGAATGTGCTTGTGAGAGTCTCCCCCAAACATTGTGATAAGCCATTGTTGTACAAGGTTTTCCAGGGGCTCACCTTCCGCTCCTTTGGGGAACCCAAGCAGTCTGATATTATTACAGATGAAGCCACTTTGGATTGTGTGTTTGACACAGAATAACTTAACTCATCTATCCCATTTTTCCCACTTAACACAGAATATTGTGTCACAGCATCCCATCCAATTAAAGAGTTCACCATTGAAAACAATGGTGCTTTGGTATGCTAATGAAAAGGTTAAAGCATTAAATGAGTTAAGATGACTTTAGATAACACAGTTTCTTCAATTAACCCTGAGTCACGACGCATTTAACACACACATCCAAGTGGCTGCATCTGTATGTCTCAAACAATTTTCGAGATCATCTACTTTACTTTGCCATGCATGGACAGCCGCTTGGAGCTCCCTTACTTGATTTGGAATAGGCCCATTGGTGTCTTCCAGGTCACTGACCCGTTGCTCAACCGCAGCTGCACACTCTCTTATCTTTTGCATATCGTGACGAAAAATGGACATTTCAACTTTAATCTCATCCACCTTGGATGTAATAAGTCCGGTGCAAGCCTCACACGTTTTTAATTTCAGCCAGACGGTCCGCCAGTGTGGGTTCCGCTCGGATATGGCCTTGGCGCCATCTTATTTAACTTTGCACACATACACATACAGTATTGTGGCTTCTGACGCTCGTCTCTGAGCTTTGGTAAGCCCCATAAGTGACCTTTGTGGCAATGGTTGCCTGTCTTGTTTGATAGGAACCATAATGGCGGTGTCTTAGCTTGTGGGAATCACTAATTGAGCCAGCTGAAGCTGACTTGCTTCCTCTCACATCAAGCTGGTAGCCACACATGATTTTTTTAATCATTTAGTTTGTAAATCTGACATGGGGCTAGACATATTGTCAGTTTCCCAGGTGCCCCCAGCCATGTGACTTGTGCTTTGATAAACTTCAATCTCTCTTTACTGCTGCACTGCACATTGGAGTGATATCATCCCCCCCCCCCAGCAGCCCATCAGCAGAACAATCAGAAGGTAACCAGGTAACGGCTCCCTGGTACATATAAGAACAGCACTCGATAATAAAAATCCATGTCCCACTGTTACTCCTTCAGTTGCATTGAGTAGGAAAAACAATAGCCTGCCAGAAAGCAGTTCCATAGAGCAGCACAGTGACCTGAGATGGCTGACTACACACCTATATTACAACTAAAAAAATAAATTTGTTGGGTTAGAAATGAAATTGTACATAGTAGAATGAATTATTTCAGTGTAATTTAAAAATAAAAATCATGGCAGAATACAGGCTTTTTTACATGTTCAATATTAATAATAGGCTAGGGTTTGTTTTAATGTAGTATTGGAAACCCTTTATACTAACTGGGTTTAGATTTATTCCTTATCTCAGTTGGTTAAACATGGCATGGAGTTAACACCACATTAGGAGAAGAATT
>CM044440.1:76130965-76146278 GCA_024363595.1 Xenopus borealis
GTTGTACTTTTATGCACTGTAGAGTATAACAAATAAAGTTAAACATACATACATACATACATACAAATCAGCTACAGACAAATTATCAACTCAAATCAATCAGCTTATAATTAAGTGAAATATTTCTGGTAGAACAAGCAGTGGCACAAGCAGTAAACCTGGTGAAAGTTTTTGGTGAAAAGCAAATGTTGGAATGAGGAAAATGTTGTAGTAAACAGAGCATTAGTATTAGGCTTAGAAAAAAAATGACATTTTTACATTTTCAAGAATGTGAAAAATTGACCTCTGCAAAATACACCCTTTGTAACACTGAACAGAGGAAAACATGTTTTAATAAATTTGCTCTTTAGGGAAAAATAGCTTTATTTTTTTTCTGGAAAATGGGATTCTATATAAAACATCCAATATTTGTAGTAGGATTCAGGAATTAAGGATGGCTCAACTGATATGGGACGTTGCCACAAGCCATTGGAACCATAACTAATTAAGGAATGTCTATGACATAGTAAAGACAAATTCTGATACAAAAATCATAAAGTGATACAGGGCGAGAAGTGTAAAATGGGAGATGGACCAGATGTAGTGCAAAGTCATTATAGGCATGGGACCAGTTATCCTGACTGCTTTGGACCTGGTGTTTTCAGGACATCATATAAACATAAACCAAAAGAATTATTTTGCCACTAATGTAGATTTATACAGCTTAGTTACCATCAAGTACTTTCTAGTATTTCTAAAAGTTCTATTTCCACTGATGCCTGCAGCAGTTTATTATTTTAATAATAATATTGATAAATTACCCATATCAATTCCATGTGCATCTTTGATATACATAAGACTAATATGTACTGTAGATAATCTGGTAAAAGTCATAGCAACATGACTGGGCTTATAGAAGTTAAAATGTAGTAATTATGAAATATCTGCATATTTACCTTTTGAAGATGAACTAAAACTCTCTGGTTCTTCAGTGATTTAATGCATAAAATAATGAAAAACAAAAGAAAAAAAATCAGAAGATCATACATTGGGCACAAATAAATTTCAAGAGACAATGAACAAAACGGTACAATATAATTAAAATTAAAAAACTGTGATTTGCTTCATTTTAGGAGAACACCCACACAAGTAAAAAAGTATAAAATACCTAATTGTTTGTGAGATTACTAATGCCAGCTCCATTTCATAACACATTATCCTCAGATTGTATTTGTGGCTTTGATATTAATTACCAAGACAATGTACAATAACACATATTATACGATATTTGGAATTGCTGATTACTCCCTAATTACTGATTTTTCCCTAATAGATTAACACCACAGTTTTTAGTGTGAATTACCAACAAAGCAAAGCAAAACGATGCTGGAACTTTTCATGGTGTAATTTACATTTTTCAATTCATTCATTGCAGGAATAGTATAAGATATTAAATCTTATCTTTGCAATATATATATATTTTTAATAAAAGCATGCCTTCAAAATTATGTCACTCTAGCACCCTGCTGAGAAAGCAAACATCTTTGCTGTTACATATTTCCTTAAAAACATCTTTGCTGTTACATATTTCCTTAAAAAATATGTGCTCTGTCCGTAGAGAGATGATGCCAACTATATATTTATCTACTATTCTGTTACATACTGATTTCATTGCTTACATTGTCAATTATTTTTCAAATATTTATGTTGCTCTAACAAGAATGATAAGCACTAAAGCAGTTTACATACAGTTTGCATAAATATGGAAGTGAAAGGCACTCCAGTATTAAATGTTTATAGTAAAAATTAAGCAATCAATTTCATTAACACAATATTATCTTTAATGTCATTTTTACAAATGGGCTGATGGTTAACTAATTTTATATATATATATATATATATATATATGTATGTATATATATGTGTATGTGTATATATATATATATATATATATATATATATATATGTATATATATATGTGTGTATATATATATATATATATATATATATATATATACACACAATTATAGTTGGAATATTTCTGTGTTTTAGTTCCATGGCACCTTTGGCACATGCAACAATTAATGATTCTGTGTACCAATGTTGTTGGACAACACTTACTAACTGGATCTTTAGGAATACATATATACAGTACATTCATAAGAAAGTGTTGTGGCTAAAACTTTCTCATGCCCCTTTCTGACCAGGGGCCAATATATTAAAGTCTGGAAGTCTTCCAGGAGCATTTTAAATTAAATAAACATAGAAAAGAATGTCTTATACTATGATAAGAATCTACATTGACACGTATTGCTCAAGAGATAGACCCAGATATTGCCGTGCTGAAATACTATTAGCTAACAAAATGTTAATATAAGACACGGTACAGGTATAGGATCCGTTATCCGGAAACCCATTTCGAATTTCGGAAAGGCTGTCTCCCATAGACTCCATTATGATCAAATAATCCAAATTTTTAAAAAAGATTTTCTTTTTCTCTGTAATAATAAAACAGTACATTGTACTTGATCCCAACTAAGATATGATTAACCCTTATTGGAAGCAAAACCAACCTATTTGGGTTTATTTAATGCTTACAAGGCTTTCTAGTAGATTTAAGGTATGAAGATCCAAATTACAGAAAGATCTGTTATCCAGAAAACCCCAAGGCCCAAGCATTCTGAATAACGAGACCCATACCTGTACCACAAGCTTTAGACCTACGTATTCATTCATAATAGCGAAATCACTCATTAGTGGACTGAACAGTACAGCTAAATATATTATCTGATGGATAATATCTGTTTTAACAGCAAGATACCTCACATACATTTGGTAAAAATATTTGACTATATATACCAGGGTTGCCCAAAAGGTAGATTGGGATCTACCAGTAGACCTTTAGCTGGTTATTAGTAGATATCAACAAACAGCTTGTCTACATCACCCTCCTATTTCATGCTTTTCATTCAGATATTTATCACGTTAATGTTACATACGAAATAGTCTCATAAATCAATATAATATGTAAGTAATGTTATTTATGAAACGGAATACTAACAATGATTTTATGGATGTAGATCATAATGGGACAACATCACTAAAAGAAGACCTCGCATTAGTAAAGTATGGGCACTCCTAATATATACTAAAAGAAGATTTAATGTATTCATCTAAATTAAAAGTTCTAATAAAAACTGTCAAAACCCTTTCTTATTTTGAAACTGTCATCTTAACAATCTGTCTATTGAAAATCTACTGGTTGCAAAAATAAGGTCATGGTATTGTCTAGGTGGACTACATTAAAAAACACTTTACTGGTAACCTAATGAATAGAACTCTATATATGTGTATATGGTAATTTCACATTTAGGAGTAAATGCATTGGCAAGCTAACTGCAGCAGTGACAGACGATTATTGTGGATATCACTCATATTATTAATAGGATACTCTGGTTATTTTTCTTACATGCCTTAATAATATAATAAATTATAACAAGTGCAAACAAATGTCTTTGATACTGGCTAATTCATGAATAATGTAAATTTATTAAATGCATTCAGACAGATGGTTACTACTTCAATATCCATTTTTAAGCAGATGTCCTATCTATGATGTGAATCATTGGTGATCAGTAAAAGTATAATTTATATGCAAATAACCCAACTATGATTGAAATCATTGGTTACCTTGCCAAAACCTTTCAGATGTTTAATCTGGCCCCTGGCCTTCCAGCATGCAAGCCAGCTTCCAAAGCAATAAGTTCCCAGCCTCCCTACATTTATGAGAACAAATGTATCAATTTTCCCTATCTTTATGAAAACAGTTTAAGGGCAAACTTTTTTAAAAAAAAAGTTTTACAGAGAAGATGGAAGCATGAATTATCGAGTCCTGAAAGTACAAGGCTGCAAACTTTTCCCAGGTGTTCAACAGTGAAAAAACTACACTGAACAACACTAATACTAGATTAAAGAGATACTGATACGAGACATTAAATCTTTTTTTTTACATCTATCATAATATTTTATTTGCCTGCTATCTATAATTTTTGCCATAAAAGTATTTGCAGATTCTCTTAAATTATCCAACTGATCCACCATGTTCTTCTATGAGGGTGCTGCCATATTTGAGCTTCTGGAGTCTGTTAGCATTAGAAACTGTAACTGACATGTTCAGAAGGGACAGTCTGGTTGGCAAAGCAGTCAGGTTTAGGAACTTCAAGTAGCTATTACTTACAAAAGCAGCTTTATCAGTGAAAAACGATCAACATGAGCTATAGGCAACTTATGATGTACATTAATATTTGGATTAATAATTTTTTAGTGTCAGTACTGCCTGAAGGTAGAAGGTTTAAAATATATAAATTCCTGTAACTGCGGTTATGACTTTCACAGATGGTTAAATACCAGCTATTTACAGAATGTATCTTGTGGTGCAATTTTCACCAATGATTGCAATATGTTACCATATTAAATCAAAGAAAAAACATGGTAAGGGTCCATAGGAAAGTTTATGTAATTTGGTCATCTAGTGAGATGTCTATGGGACCCATTAACAAACAATAAGATGTCCATGCATATATAAAACATTGGGGTTTTCCAAAACTGGGGTTGTCCAAAATTGGGGTTTTCCGTTTCTAAAATGCTCTAAAAATGTTAGCTTTAGTAATGGGAAAACAATTTTTTTGTAGAAGAAAAAACTTTTTTTGATTTACTAAACCCAGAGGCTTCCAAAAGTCAGATTAAAATCTCAATTCTCAATTCTGATGAGGTAATGTGGCAGATGTCACTTTTAAAATTGGAAGATATCATGAGATGTGCTGGGTTTGTACAATAATGTGATTATTTTGTGTTTTTTTAGGCGATAATTCGAACATTTTCATTGAGTCCCGCATTAATTGATAATTTGTTAATTTATTGATAAAAAAGGGGAATATGTGGATGGGAGGTGGTCAAAGTAGTTTTAATAAATGAATGAGAAATATTCAGATTTTAGTAAATAATCTCCTAAGTGTAAAAAAACCACAAAACCCTATAATGCGAAGAAAAGTTGTGCTATATGTGCTATAGAAGTCAATGAGAGATGCACCGATCTTTCAATAAATTCATACTTTGAGGATTTTGGTTTTTTTTTGCTAGAAATAGTTTTTGAGGTATCCATATTTTTTAGCACATCGTTCAGCACTTTTTTCTGTTCATATCATACTTTTTAAATTTGGATCTTTTAATAAACTCAATGACAATCTT
This sequence comes from Xenopus borealis, assembly GCA_024363595.1. Taxonomy (NCBI): domain Eukaryota; kingdom Metazoa; phylum Chordata; class Amphibia; order Anura; family Pipidae; genus Xenopus; species Xenopus borealis. Next base: position 76,136,192 of record CM044440.1, read on the forward strand.
GGTTTTGTGAGTTTAGTTTCAAACAAATTGAAAACCACTAAAATCAAACCTTTAAAGCCTCCTTGTGTCTTGCACTTTTTGTTTTTTTGGGTAGATGTGAGATTGAATGTCACTAGATATTCTACTTCTGAGAATTCTCTTTAATTCCTATAGTGGCAGTGATTCTCTCGGCAGAACCACAATGCATGTCTATTGTATTGTTTTATAAAAACAAAATCATACTTAAAAGACAACAGAAAATTAAACACAATTCTTCAGAAAAGTTAAATGAATAAGTCACCTGATAAAAATACTTATGATAGCAAGTTTATGGTAAATCATTTTAGCAAATATTTTTAATTTCACTGCTATGTGTATGTTATTCTGGTCATTTTGTAAAAATTGTGCAAAATTGCATTTTAATGCATTTATTAGATAAATTATATGTTATAAAAATATTTGTTTTTTCAGTAGGCTAACTGGGCAGATGATTAATGTAGTCAATTTCAGTATACTACGTAATCCATCTATCACAATTTTCACTACAACTTTCAAAGAGAAAACAGAAGCCCTTACAAATATATATTTGTAAATTATATAACATATATAAGACATTTGGGTGTGTGAAAAGTGAGATACATTCACATTCGCAAATAAGAATAAAGCCCAAGTATCATGTAATCCTAAACTGAGTACCAACTAAACAAACACTGTTTTGAACCAAATAGTTTTCCAGCATATTCCCAGGTATGCTTAGTCTACTGGATTCTGGTTTACTTTCACGGTTTTATCATCATAGATACCAGTTAAATGAATAGATTATAACACCAATTCTTATTAAATAGATTGAATAGCATAACAGTCATCAGCCATCACTCTAGTTTCAAATATCTTAATTAAATTCCTTTATAGAATTGGCATATACACATGAACAAAATATGCAGTGTATTTACCATTAAAAAGTGACTATTATAAATCATTTGCTTCTGTATTAAATTCATATGCTGTTTAAAACACATCAAAGAACAATTATTCAAGCAAAACAATGATAAGCAGATGAGACAGTGACCATTTTCTGTAGTATAAAGAACTGCATAAAAGCCAGAGAAAACAAACACATCAACTGGAAACACATCTCAATGATTCAAAGTAGCACTTACAGATAGAATGAATAACCCACAGTCAATAAACAATATTCACCAATCCACACACATTTAAATTAAACCACGCCATGAAACACTGCTTTTTGTGTGGCTGGTGATTTGGGCTACCTTGTTCTGTACTGTTGCTTCTTACTGGGACTTGCGGAAGCTGCCTTCCTCTTCGACTACTAAATGAAGAATCAGCTGATGACTGGCTTCCTAGCTGGTGATTTCTGAAGAAAGAAAAATTACAAATCAAATCATTGTATCATTTTTTGTTAATATGATGGTATGATCCCAAATCCAATCCTGATCCAAGAAATTGATATTTTCATATTTATATTATACATGAAACATATCCACGCAAATGTTCATGTAAGTCAGTGATGTGTAACCAAAAATATGTTGAGATATCCAAAGACGTATGTACAATTAATGATCTTAGAGTACCACAGATGCACTGATACCTACTGATTTTAATGATTAAAATGTCTTTTTTGACATGGCGTAACTAGGGGACCACAGGCCTGGGTGCAAAGACCGCACTCGTCCCCCGTCTTCCCTCTGCCGGGAAACAGGCACCATGCCCATTCTCACTTCAGATTGTCTTGTAGTGCACACAGTCTCCGGGAGGGGAGCACTTCATATCTACTATAACTAAAACTAAATTTTTTTTTGGAGAAAGCAGTCCCCACTTGTCTTGTCAAACAATCGAATATCACAATGATTTTGCTTTGTGTTTGTCTAATATAAACTGAATAAATCTGGTTGTCTCCTATATATATGTAAGTTGCTAGGTCTGTTATCTTTATTCTCTTTATGGTTAAACATTTTATCATTATAATAATACAAGTATTAGTGAGTTGTCCAAAATGAGAAAGCACAATAACACAATTCTCCAATTAGCCTCTACTTTTTTAACATTCCATTCTGAACATTCTGTAGCTATGACCTTATAATTATCTGGCTAACCCTGAAGAAACAGTAGTGCTGTAGCGCTTGGTTATACATTTCCCACAACTAGTTTGGCTTCTTTGTGTATTTATTACAAAATGACTGGTAATCATAATATCTGGATCTGAAGCTTCCTGTTTTAATAACTTGATGTTATGCTATGATATACAGTTCATTAAACTAAATCAAATCTTTATTCTTTCACTTATTATTTTATACATTGTGCTATATTTAACTATTTATTTTTTTATCTTCAATCTAACATATTTTAAGAGCTGCAGACATTTGTACTGTAAATTGCAATAAGTATATAAACCACAGCATTTTGCAGCTCACCACTGATAAATAGCATGGTTGTATATTTTGCAGAAAGAAAAAGGTTATGTTTAAGTAGCACATTTATGAACCATACTAAAAAAAACAGAAAAGCATAATCCCACAAATAAGACTTACTAAGCACTTTGGGTGTCAGTGCATACGTACTATATTTATTGTAGAGTTGTGCTGAATATGTGTCACTTTATTAATGCATGTTAATGCATATTTATAGGTACAAATATTCAAATAGTATTAGAAGTTCAGTCTCTAACCAGATAGGAGGAAAGAGGCCAATAGGAAAACTGCAATGGAGTTAAAGCTTTGGGGCTTGGCAGAACAGTTTGCCATAATGCTTCAGTTGCTTCAAAATTAAATCTTCTTCCATGCCAGTGAGAGACAAAGGGGTGTTTTATTGTGTTTGAATTGCACAACTAGTATATTTAGTATTAAATAATAAATGTGTTCTGGGAAATGTATTGCAGCTTCTAAAAATAATACCCCCAAAGAATTTATTTAAGTAATAAATGCAATAAGAGACACCATAGGGAATATGACTTATGAAATTCTTTTAAACTAGAGGAATAAATGGGAAAACAATGGTGGAGGGTTTAAAAATAGAAAGTGGAAATATTACTGTATAGAAAAATGTTGCAGGTCTAAAAGAGGAAAGGCAAGATGAATTGAAATGAATGAAGGATACAAAAGGTTGCAACATCACCATATGTAAGATCCATATTTGATCTTACTACATTTGGTTAGTAAAGAGAAATTTTGCATTCACATACTCATCTTGGCAGAAGAAGAAAATGTTGCATCAAAATAACTATTTAGCTGCTTCCAATGTGACTTACCTTATGTGGCAGAATTACTAAGGGTAAAAGTGAATTTTCGAATAAAATTTGAATTTTAAAAATTCTAATTTTGAAGTAGTTTTGGGCTACTTCGACTATCGAATAGCCCAAAATTCGGTTTGAATTGAAAACATTTTTGAAAATTCTAATTTCAAAGTACTGTCTCTTTAAAAAAAATTTTTTTAGACTATTTGCCACCCTAAAGCTGCCAAATTGCCATTGTAGTCTATGGAGAACCTCCTGGAAGCTTTACTGGAAAATTTTATTTCTTTTGTGGAAAATCATTTCGATTGAAAACTCCCAAAAAAATTTGATGGTCGAATTTTTTTTTCAATCCTTAGTAATTCTGCCCCTAAGGGTCGAATTTTAAATTAAAAAAATTCTAACTTCGACCATCTAATTTTTTTTTGGGGGGGGGGTCATTTTTGATTGAAAATTTTCGCTCGAAAATGGCCATTTTTTATTGAATTAAAATCATTCAAATCAAAAGATCGCATCGTTTGAATCGAATGATTCAAATGAATTTCAATTTTTTTTTTGATTTTCCAGGAAAGCTTCCAGGAGGTTCCCCATAGGCTACAATGATAATTCGGCAACTTACAGGTGGCAAATAGTCGAATTTGAATTTTTTTAAGGCCAGCACTTCGAAATTCAGATTTTTTCAATTCAAATTGAATTTTGGGCTATTCGATAGTTGAAGTAGCCCAAAATTTGAATTTTAAAAAATAAATTTAATCGAAAATTCACTACAACCCTTAGGGTGAAAAAACTCGACCATCAAAGTTTTTTTAAAAGGCTTTTTCAATCGAATAGGTCTATTATTGATCTAATAAATATCATTCAAATCATTTGATCACATTGTTCGAATCGTTCTCACATCGTTTGAATCGAACGATCCGAAGGATTTTGCGCAAAATCCTTCGAATTCCTAGGACTAAGTAAAATTTTTCAGGACAGGTTCTAGGAGGTACAATTGGGCAGCTTTACGTTGGCAAAGTGTCGAAGTCAAACGATGTTAAAAGTACTAGTACTTCGAAAATTCAACTTGTTGAATTTTTTCAATGCAAATCAAATTTTGGACTATTCGATAGTCAAAGTAGCCCAAAATTACTTTGAAATTCGAGTTTTTAAATTTGAATTTTATTTGAATATTCACTTAGTCTCTTAGTAAATGTGCCCCTAAGTGTTTTATTTACTTGCAAGGGAATGCCAAATGAGTCTCTGGGTAGCAATTCTTATGTATCACATTGTTTTATTCCTTCCCCTATGCCTGGTAATGTAGGGGTAAATGTTCACATTTGGGCACCCTGACCACAAGTGCTTACTTAAGGATGGTGCAGGTCAATAGCATTGTTTGCATTTCAGACTGCCTGCATAGTTTCCTTTTCAATAATTCAATATATTAAAAAAAAACAACCGTTTTTAACTTGTTTTGTGGAATGAATAAGAACTCTATGAACACATTCATAATTCATATGTTATTTTTTGTAAAGTAGAATTTCTTAATCTATTTTACATTTTTTTATCAAACTGACACCCTGAAGTACAGCAAAGAATATGTATAACACATATGTGGCACACTAATTGTTTTCCCATTGTATATTCAAATAGAAATAGTATACATCTGTAGATGAAGGAACGAATGCCCATAAGAATGTACCAGTTTCAGAAAAGCAGTAGAATACAGCAGGGAAGCTTGTAGATACGTATCTCTGTATCCTACTCCCTTTTTAAAATGAACCAGTGCAGAGACATTCGTCTTAATGCGTTTTAATTTGTCTTAACTGGTGGCTGAGATTAGAGGCTGTCACCATAATTACTCAAAAACAATATTTGATTAAAGGATTGCTCATATTAATGCATTTACCGTGTAACTATGTGACATGTTTAAATGGGTTAAATGACAGTGCTGAAAACCAATACCCATTTATATATCATCAAATAGTTGTTATTAAACATGATTGTTTTTTGAAAATTGACTTCGTTTTAGTTTAAAACTTTGTTGTAATATCCTCTGTTTAGCTAATACAAAATAACAGCACAAATAACATGGTAAACCCTGATATAAAAATTCTTAGTTACCTGAGGTAAAAGATGATAGCAATGTGACATACATTACACATGCTGTGTGCCTTTATTGATAAACAAAAGCATTGCAAAACAAATGTATATCAATCCTACCTTTCTATTTCAGAAACAGTGCTTTTCCTATTTTGTTTCTGGTTGCTAGATCTTTCCAGTTTTCTGGGCTGCCTGAGATGAAATGGGCCGGTAAAGAAATGAACAAGAAAACAGAAATAAAAATGCTGTAATGATGAATGGATACCCATACTTACAAGCAGTCAGTATATCACAGATTATGAAATGAGCATTGACAAAAAAAACAAAAAACATGTATCTGTACAGATGGGTGCTTACATATCCCTAGCCATTGTGATATATAGCTGAGAGAACAGTTGTTGTTAATGGTAGCCATAAACAAAGCAGATTTTCTTTTTTTTGGGCCCAGGTCCCTTAAATAATTTCATATATTTATGTTAAGAAACATGAACTCTGGTCTATAAGTGACCACTTATAACTGGAGTTGTGATTGCTTTTGTGACAAACATACTTTACTTGCCAGTGACGGAGGTGGGTAGGGGGGACCACGGCGCTAGTGCAGAGTGTGCAACTACACCCCTGGTAACCCGGGGGCCGCTGCCACCTGAGGCGAGTGCCTCAACTCACTTCATTGGCGGAGTGCCCCTGTTCTGATATGTGGCAACTATTTATTTAAACTGACTACCTGCTTGTAAATATGTATTTGCAAACTTCAAATACTGGGGTGCATTACATTGCTTAGGTGCCTGCATTTATTGATTACGTTTTTATTTGCCAGTTCCCTATATCAGTGTTGTCCAAACGGCGGCCCGAGGACCAAATGCTGCCCAGGATGGATATGAATGTGGCCCAGCTTTAAACTCAGTTCTCAAGAAAACGTCATGTTGCAAAGGATATAGGAGGAGAGGGACTCTGCCCATTTCCCAGTTAGTAATAATAATATAATACACAAAAACTGTGAATATCTTGTAAATTATATCCTTATAGATGGTGAGTTCTGATGTCATGAGTTATAAACGGTGAGTTCTGATGTCATTTCTCTCACATGACTCACTGAAACTTGTGTATCATATTAAATAAAGTACCCCCAGTTGCAAAATATGAGGATATTAGAAGTTACCTCGGAGTTTCATGACCAGATAAAAACACGAGGCCGAATGAAACTCTTCGGTAACTTATATTATCTGTGAGGCTACTCACTCCAGACGAGTGAAGTCCTGTCCACTGCAGCGTCCGGTTCGGCGTGTGCACGCCGATGTGCGGGTGTGCGCGGGCGTCGAGTTGGACGCGCGTATGTTCTGACGGCGTCGGTTCGGGCGCGCGACCATTGCGGCGCAGGGCGACGGATTGTGTGACTCGTTTGGTGCCAAATAGGCCTATTTAAGGATCTTCCTGGACTTGCTCTATGCCTGGTTATTGGGTTAATTTCCTGAAGCCTAGCTCTGCATGATTTCCTGATTTCCTGTTGTGACCTTGCTAACTCCTGACTCTTCGCTGATTGCCGCATACCCTGACCTTCCTGCCTGTTCCTGATCTGATACCTGCTGCCTGCCCACGACCCTTGGATTGTCTGACTACGCCTCTTCCTGATCCCTGGTACCTCGCCTTCACTAGTCTCACCGGCTACTCTCCACTCAGTTTCCTCCCTGTTCACTCCTCGGGGCGGTTCGTGTTGTGTGAGGCGCTTGTGAGTCCTCTCATCTCAACCTTCCTCGCTGGATCTGACGGTAAGCCTGACAAATATCCTTATATTTTACAAGAGGGGGTACTTTATTCACTATATAATAATGTCTATTTAATATCCAGGTGTCCCATATTCAAGTGTATAGCTCCATCTGGTTATCCAACTGGTATTGTAGTTTTTTTTGTGTGTGTATTTTCTTTACTTTTTTAAATCATAATTGTTTGTGTATTTCATGTGTGGCCCCAAGACAATTTTTCTTCTTCCAATGTGGCCCTTGAAGCCAAAAGTTTGGACACCCCTGCCCTATATCAATTGGTGTACTTTCTACCTGAAAAATATTAGCCTTGGGGTGATGCAAAAATTCTTCATAACATTTGCGTTGTTTAGAAACAGGGATGCTCACTTTTTTATTAACGGGATGCTAATCACTGCTGCACTGCACTGCTCAACCACAATTTACTCTGTTGCTGCTGGACTACAAATACTAGAGTATTTACCTGTATACATACACATATTATCAAGGCATGTTGGGGGCTGTTGTCCAGCAAAAACAGATCTTATTTGCCATGCTAATTTTGCTCATTAATGAGGGTTCTTTTTTTAATATGCTGCAAAGCACAAAGAGCGTGCCACAAATCTACATTGCATTTACCCACAAGGAACAATTTTACCAGAGTAAATGCACCCACCTCAAATTAGTGCAAATTTCATTTTCCAGGCACAAAGATTTGGTCATGGGAGTGAATTGTTCCATTTTTTTAGTGCAAGCTGAGCCTACAATATAAGGGTAAGCATGGGATTGCCCATGGGCATCCACACATTCACCCCTACTAGCACAATGCTCACTAGACACAGCATGAGCAAGACTCCCTTTGTTCCACAGTGCCCTATGTATCAAGCACATGATATAGAGCACGGATTAGGGGCAGATTTATCAAGGGTTGAATTTCGAGTTTATGGGAGTTTCTAAAAACTCCTATAAACTCCCATACACTTGAAATTGGAAAAAAATGACCAATTGAAATTTTTTAAAAATTCTAATTTTTAAAATACAAGTGAATAGGATTGACCTGCAAATTCAAATCAAATTTTATAAAAAAAAATTTCACCAAAATTTTTTTTTAAAATAATCGGCTCCAAATTAATTGTAGGAGGCCCCCCATAGGCACAAATTTGGCCGGTTTTGGATAGCGAATAGTCGAAGTCGAATTTTTGAAGGGACAGTACATGATAAATTTCAGAATTTGAATTTTTTTAAATTCAAATCGAATTTGGACTATTCCTTAGTCGAATTACACTAAAATAAACTCAAAACTTAAAAATTCTAATTTTCAATGTGACCCTTGATAAATCTGCCCCTTAATGTAACAGGTAGGAAAAATATTTTGCCTTTTGATGGATGCACTTAGCACTTTCGGCTACTATCATTAAATGAGCATATGCTTTGGTGGAGATATTTCAACATATAAGATTCCTATAATTTCTTTAACAACTTTTCTCAAACAGTGCAATTTAACTCAGAATGTTAAACATCAATGGTGATGGGTGAATTTATTCACTGCAGCAAATTCCCGCGATACGCGGCTGGAGAATAAATTTGCAGAACGCCAGCAAAAGTTAGCCTGGCGAAAATTCACCGGTGTCTCATTTTGGATGCCGGCGTCCATTTTTTTCGACGCCGGCAATGTGCGCCTACGTTCAAAAACGGATTCCAGCGTCTAAAAACAGAGACGCCTGCGAGGTTTCACAAATTTTTTTCCATTTCATAAATTTCCTGAAATTATTTTTTTCTTTTTTATATTAACCCCCCCTTTCTCTGCATTTTGCAAAATTATTCTTGATTGGCAAATATTAGTAATGTGTCAATTCAACTGTTAGGGCCCATCCTAAAGGAAGCACTTTAAAGCTAGGGCCAGAGGATTGCAGATCTTGGCCTGCATTTCTCCTCAGACCAAAATTGGCTCCCCAGCTGCTTCTCAGCTCCTGCTCTGCCAGCATCTAGAAGCATTGTCTCTGCTCAGTTTCAGACAGACTTGATGGATTTCAGTGCCAAAATGCAACATTCTTCACCGAAATCCACCCTTCCTTCAGAAGGCATACTAATATTGACAGAGTATTTTCTTTTTTTGGTGCTACTAACCAAAACAATTTAAATTCAGTTTTCTTCTTTGGCACTAGAGGGATAACATACTGTACATTATCTCTACAACATACATATCTAATATAAAAGATACCTGCCTTTTACTTCCAGGTCACCAAAATGATTATCTGACCAGATTTTTATTTTGACCTATGTATACCAACAATGGGATCTTATCAGATTTCGGTCAGTCTCAACAGTATGTTGTTATTCAATCTGGCTGAAAATTACTCAATATCTATATCATATAACAACATGTGCCCCTGGCTTATGGGCTAAAAATGGATGTGCAGTTTATTGACATACTGTATTAGTTACATCATTACCTGAAATAGCACAGTTCAATAAAGTAGAAAAATAGATAAGTAGTTAAAAGGACAACGTGTGTACATCACTAAACTGCCTAATAATAAAAAAAGAAAAAGTGTTTTTCTGGTTTTAAAAAAACTAAGCATGGACAAGACACGACATGACACATTAATAAAAATCATAATTACAATGACATGACAAAAACAAAAAAGCACAGGCACACGGGTTAAGAATGAATATGTGTTTTATACCTTTCTCGTTCTGGTGAATGCAAAATAGTATCTGGTCTCAAGCAGTTGGTACTAGCACTTCTAGCCCTGTCAAGGGAGGGCTGCAGTTCACTAGTGCCAGTGCATTGCATCCAGTGGTAGAAGAGAAAGAGGAATAGGAAAGAAAAACAAAGAGAGGGGAACAATGTTAGATAGAAAATCATAAAAAATAATGCTTTCTTTGCATTAATGTAAAGATGTAACGTTAGCATGAATTTACAATTTCAGTTCCTAGGAGTAGGAACATGATGGTGCTCCATCCTGAAAATAAATATTCTTATGGAGATCTGAATTTTTGAAAGTTGAAGCCTAGATCTCTTAAGGGCAGATTTATCAATGGT
>CM044440.1:76158965-76172832 GCA_024363595.1 Xenopus borealis
TTTTTCAGACCTGCCAAGAACAGGTCAATAGCAGATGCCCTGGTAATAACTGGAAGATGTTCTGTGTTGCACTGGGTTTGCAAAAAAATTGTAGTTTTCAGGCAATTTTACAAAACAAATCATAGGTTTTGAGCGCAAAATCCAGAAAAAAACCACATGATTTTTTAAAATTTTTTTATCATGACTTTTTCCACACGATACAAATTTGTAAAACTTTATTGATGAATAGCGGGAAGAGGTAGGTCTGTGCAGATTTAGTTGGAGTAGTTTTCAGAAAATAGTGAGAACTATTCGGGTTTTGATAAATAACCCCTTAAGTGTAATGAATATGTTTGTTGTTAAATGTTTCATATCAAATTATCTATATTAGTCAAAGCAAAATACCTTTCTTGTTCTGACAAATACTGACAGTCTGAGTCCCTTGACCTGCGATCGACAGGACTGCGGGAGGCATCATGGTGTCTTGTTGGAGATCGTGATCGTCTCATTTGATGGATTTCATCTAGGCTTCTAAATATTTCAAGAAATAAAGATCGTATAAGCAACTTGTGCCCTTTATGTTACTATATATATATGAAAATATCACAATATTGTGCAAATATAAGCAGTAACCCACTCCAACACATCAAGGGGCAGATTTATCAAGGGTCAAAGTGAAAATTCCAATTTTGAATTGGAATTTAGAATTTCAGATTCAAAATTTCAAGTCTTTTTATGGCCAAAATGGTCAAATTTGACTAGGGAATTGTTAAAATTTGATTCCAGTTCGACTTTATCGTATACTTGCCCTTTAAGAACTCATTAGACTAGTTGCCACCTAAAAGCTGCCGAATTACTGTTCTAGTAAATTGAACACATCCTGGGATCAATTTGGAGTTGTTTGCAGCCTTCCTGATATTCCGTTTTTTTCTCGGAGACAAAAACGAATTTCATGGATACAATGCCAGTCACACATTATTGTTTTTTAACCTCATTCTGCACTTTCTCAGCATGTGCCTTTTAGCCATATAGGCTACTTTATTAGATTAAAACATTTTTAAATTTACTTATTCATGTTATTACAGTTCTAATTAGACTATTTGCCACCTAAAACATGCCAAGTTCATGTAGACGTCAATGGCCGAGGTCAGTTGAACCATTTGAAGATGTTAATAACCTTCAGGACATTCAAGTTTTTTTATGCATTTGTATTCGATTCAAATATCATACATAATTTTTTTAGACTTTTTAAAAAATCACCTCCCATTCGAGTTATGAGTACATTTCAGTTAAAAAGTCATATAACTTAGACTTTCAACCTTTAAATGACCCCCTAAGACAGATGCTTTCAAACTTCAAAACAGAATAAACTACTTGTTATTATTAAGTCCCACTGATTAAAAAGTTCATTTTTGTTAACATGGGGAATTTTTACACAACAGCACAACTGAAAATGATTGGAATTACAGCAAAACTTTTGCTCATACCTGTACTACCATGTGTCCTGCATATATTAAATATTTAACAAAGCCAATAGTCATTAACTAAAAAGACAATTGAGTCCAACTGATTTGCTTGGACAGTATAATTGATCAAAACTGGCATTTAAAAAAAATCCAGGAATTTGAAACTGAGACTTAATACCTGAAACTTAATATTCATCCACTTTTCAAATTAGAGAGCCAATGCTCTTTCCTAGATGGACCTAAACAATTTTTTATGAATGTATAAAATAGAATTACATTTTTATACAAAATAATTCATTATTTGAACATCCTCATACAGTATTTAATTAATCTGGCACTCAGTCTTAAAGCAAGTAAAGATCTGATATAGCAGGTTTTTCTAGGTATAAACTCTTTTAGTACAGAAAGTTTTTATATAAATTCAATATAATCCTATAATTACAAATCCAGCCTCAAGAATACTAAAATAATGGACCTGATAAAATACATCACTGTTGTAATTTATAAGCTTAACAACACCCTGCATTAAAACCGAATCTTTCCTGCACATGTAATGTGATACAGCCATTGCATACCTCTGTAATGGCACATTTGGTAAACGTGAACGGGTCCTGCCCTGATCGTCAACACGGTGAGGAGATACTGAGCGTGAACGGTGATGAGTTGGTCTTTGATGCTCTGGCACTGTTAATGTAGCAGATCTACTTTCTCTAGCATTAGACCTTGAGCCTATCAATAAATGCCAAAGAAAATGCACAACAAATGATTATTATTTTCAAACTATGTTGAATAAGTGACTTGATCCACAAAAGCAAATAAGAAGATATACACGCTTTTAAACATTGCTCTTTGAAAACTTGGATACATGGTGGAAAAAAAAAATACATAGAGCTGTCAAGGTTCTAATAAATGAGCTTGATGTTTATTGGAATAAAAATATGTTAAGTTCTGTATTAAGAAGCAAAATATAAGCTGATCAGTAACATACAGATGATAAAAAAACTTAGGACTCTTTGCTTACAAACCACATTGAACAAATAATTTTAGCTAGGAATTTCCCAGTGTGACTATTATCTAGACCACGATCTCAACAGGTTTTTGCTGTTGTGTGTCTCAGTTAGCCTAAACTGTTTGGCTTAAACCTTTCAAGCTTTTAAGAGAAGTACTCTCATAAAGTATGAGAAACATAATAATGTGTTTGAAATAACAGTAAAAAAAAATAATACAAATAAGTCTTTTTTGTAAAGACTGTGAAATAGATAATAGCGGCAACAATTATGTAATTATTATTAGGGATGCACCGAATCCACTATTAGGCCGAATCCCTGAATCCTTTCCGAAAGATTCGGTCGAATACCAAACCGAATCCGAACCCTAATTTGCATATGTTACTATGTTTAAGACATATATGTTGCTAGCTAGTGCATTCTAGACACAGGAGCAAGGTGAAACCACACATTCATATGATATACTCTAGAAATAGTCATTTTTTGTATGGGCTACCTTTATGTCTACGTAGCAGGCTACAAATAGTAGATTAAATATTTCATGTCTCAAGACTACATTCAGTCTGCATGCCTACATACAGACCATGTACGTTTTTAATCTATGTAACAAGCATCTCTTTAATGTAATATTGATTTTGTAATTACTTATATACTAATTATTGGGAATTCTATTGTAACAGTGACCACTTCACCTGTAATGGACTAAACACAGGTGTATTCATATTTTTCCCAACTTATTGATTAATGACAGCCATTCAAGCACAGGATACACACACCAGTTTCACCAGAGCAGGACAACGGTACATTGTATTTTCATTACTTTAAAACATTTTAGTTTTGGTGTTACTGTTCCTTTAATGAATTCTGTAGAACAGCATTTGCATTCATTTTAGCATGACTGCACTTGCGTATGTGTTTGAAAATGGCTATTAATATGTAACATGTTTTTGTACATTTATAAATATTGTATCATATATTTATAAATACTGTATAGAAATCATAACTAAAGGATGACCCTTCACTTATTATATGTACAATCAATTTAATGTTAATTGTGGCATATATGCTACTTTACCCATTTCTATTTACAGTGTGCACACAAACATGTAGTACAAATATAACATAAATAGATTATACTACAAAGGTTTCATAATGACAATAAATGCAGCATAAGACAACAGGAAGCACATAAAGCCAAAGTTAGCTTATGAAAACCCACCATGGTCAATCACACAGTGAATATAAAGAAAATCACCATAAAGTTATGAGCGTAAATTATGTTTTTGAATTTTTTGTCTCATTAATCATGGAGCTTCTCATAGCCTCTGTTGGTGTGGAGCTACAACTGACTCCATGATTTTAGGGTGCTCCACTATTTAATATGCCATTGCCAGATTTCCTGCATTATGCAAAACTTTTAAATATGGGGGACATTATTTGTATCTTTTGCCTAAATGCACCTTGGGCAATGCACTCTACATTCCCTATTGTGCACATGCTCCTGGGACACAATCACACATATTTATACAACTATTATTATTATTAGATTATAATTAACATACATTTACCTGGCATAGTATCTTCCTATAAATCTACATATTGATGAGGCAAATAAAAGCAGTCATTTGGGGAACATAAAAACATTGTCTTAGCATGGGAAACATAAAAACAATGGGGCAAATTCACTAAAACACAAAGCATCTAATGCTAGCTCTAATTCGCCAGCATGACGTTATTTCGCAACTTCGTCGATTTACTAACAGTGTCCCTGGTGAAAATTCACTAGCAAAGTAGATAGACTAGTGCAAATTCGTACCCTTACGCCAGGCGAAGTTGCACACTGACAAAGGGACATAACTACACTAATTCACTAAGATGCCCATTTTACTGAACGTAACTTCTTGCGCTAGACTTTACTTCGCAAGGGTCAGACCTGGCGAACTTCAATACAATAGACAGGAAATTGAAAAAAAAAGTTGAAATTTTTTTCTAAGTCCCCAAAAAACGCTGGCGTGTTTTACTTTTTTAAGGGTTATAGTCTGAAAAATATAAAATTTTCATTAGGGTAACCTCCTTCCCCCTTACATTTTCTAACATATGGCAAACCAACTATAATACAAACTAACTATATAAAACTTTTATTTAAGTTATTAAAGGTTTCCTGGGGTTGGGTAGTGTAATGTAGTGGCTGCAGCATATAGGTCTATTTTACTTTAACTTTGCGCCGTATGCAACTTAGGCATCGATAAAATGCGCTTTGCCTGGCGATGTAATGGCAGCGCAACTTCGCTACTTTATGCCTCCCTGAGCACAACTTCACATTTAAGTGAATTTGCGTAGCACTGGCGAAACTACGCCTGCCTTAGTGCACAGACTGCTAGCGAAGCCAACGCAGGTGCAACTGCACAGGTTAATGAATTTGCCCCCTTGTCTTAGCAAAGTGACAAAGATACAGTTTCTGGTGTTCTATGTGCTTGTAGTCAATAAGATCTCATGGGCAAATGTATTACATGAGACAAACTATTAACAGTTTGAGGCACTTTTGTTTGGTCTTATGTTTTACTGAATTGATGTTGACAAAGATTTTATCAACAGTGAAGGACCAGACATTAAAGGATAGACACTGTCAAAATGTTTTATGTGTCTCTAGTCTTAAACACTTTTAGAATTTCAGTAATATAGTACAGATAATTTATTAAGAAAAGTCTGCATGGCCTAAATTACTGCAATTTGCATGTCACACTTAAATAAAACAGACTTGGATATATATATATTTTTTTATCTTTAAATTATTTTGATGTTACACCCAGTTCTGTTATTTGTTTGTGGCCACATACAAACCTAATAGCATTAAAGGAAAACTATACCCCGAAAATGAATACTTGAGCAACAGATCTTACCAAACTGGTATATATATTCTCTTATGCTGCCTCAGAGATCACCTGAACAGAAATATTTCAACTCTAACTGTAACAGGAAGAAGTGTGGAAGCAAAAGACATAACTCTGTCTGTTAATTGGCTCATGTGACCTATCTTTATAGTTTGTTTGATATGTTTGTGTGCACTGTTGAATCATACGATTCCAGGAGGCTGTCCTTATCTTTTAAAATGGCAATTTTCTATTTAGGATTACCCAATGGCACATGCTACTAAAAAAGTATATTATTATGAAAATGGTTTATTTACATGAAGCAGGGTTTTACATATGAGTTGTTTTATGCAATATCTTTTTATAGAGACCTACATTGTTCGGGGGGCATAGTTTTCCTTTAAAGGACACATAGAGGATATGTTAAAAACAACACCTACTTTTGTACGCAATAATGAACAATACACAGTGCTGATTTTACATGGGGCTACAAATTAATATTATCTTCAAAAAAGCCAATCACTACACTGCAGTCACACAAGCAAAGACAGGCTTCAGTTCCCTATCAGGTCAACCTAGCTTTTGATTGGTTCCTATACTACAATGCAGTGTTCTGAGTACCAGTGGTTCCCTTGCACAGCAAGAGAATTCAGCAGGCAGGAAGTGAAACAGATGGGTAGGGCTAGTCAGGTTTTGGAGGAATTTTCAAGCCCCAAACATATTTTTTAAGCCATTCCTTCTATAGTTAGAGTAAAATGCACTGGAAGATTTTTGTTTTTACATAATATGTTTCCTTAAAGGACAACTTTACTCTGTTACATAGTGAAATATGACCTCAAGGAAGTTGTTTGACAAGAAAAGGAAATTCTTTAAAATAAATAATTTCTAATTAAATAAATGTGAAGGGGCAGCTAATTAAAAATTCAATTTGTTGCCAAATTAATGTTTCCGCATATGATGAATATGTGCTGACAGGATTATGTTAATTACTAGAGTTCTGTAAAAGTTAGACTGTTAGCCATGCAGCATGCACTGTTACTACTACCGTGCACCAGCAACATTTTATTGGAATTGCAGACTATTTCGCTTTAAAGCAAACAGAAACGAATAAGTCCATGTGCCTGGAGACATTAATTAGTTATATGGTGTTTATTTCCATAATTCAATGTTGCATTTTTTATTGGCTCAGAGTATTGTGAAGTTAAATATTTTATAGCCATGTATTTAACAAGTTTCATAGGAATTCAGTACTACTGTAATCAAAGTTTTCTGGAAAAATACTCTGCATTTTTATACACTATGGAAACTATCCTTTATTATCCGATTTATCTCCACAATACACTGAATGCCTAAAATGAACATCCCACTTGAGTCTGTATTAGCGGAACAAAGCGAAAGCAAAGAGAAGGACCATGCCATTCAACAACGCACCTGGAGGAACTACTCCAATACCATCATCAACATCAAAATCTGAGATGTCACTATCACTGACTCGTTGAGATCCTGTACAACAGCAAGGCAAATAAATACCAGTACATTTGGTCATTTCGTGGAACATAAATTAGTCAAAATTAATGCATATGAAAAGCAGAGAAGGCTTTAGAAAGGCATAAATAGATTTGTGCTGACAAACCCATGAACAGGAGATGAGTCTCCACAAATATGCAGAGCCCTTAGACTTACTTTGTAATTTTTTGCTAGAATTTTCTCCATGAACATGTCTCCTTGGCATGAAAGGTGATGGCTGAGGCAGAGGTAGTGATGATTCATCATGAGTCTGTAGCTTATACCAGTGAGGTTCATCATCTAATAGTGCAGTCTCTAGTTCTATCAGAATCTAAGAGGGAAGTTGCATGGTATAAAAAAATGTCTGCATACTTAAAAATTTTATTCACTGGTCATCCTCCCCACAAAAAAGACATAAAAGTCTAAAAGACAAATTCAAATACTGAATGTCTGTAGCTTTATAATTTCAGTGGTTTCTGAGAAGGGAAGTTGTTAAAACTGTATCATAAAGCAATTTACTATTTTGTGTGTACATTCCTTTAAATATCTGATTAGGGGTATTTTATTTGCAGATCTTTCAGAGGAAGTGGTTAAAACTGTCAGGCTAATGCAAATAATCAATTTTGCTTTAAAACAATATTGGATTAATAATACCTCGCCAAGAAACTCGCTTTCCTCTTCCTGTACTCTTGGCTGATCCCACACAGTTATTTCTAACATTCGCTCTCTAAAGTCTCTGCGGTGCACATGGGAATAAAGAAATGATTGGTTCCATTTTGGTTCTGAGCTTTTCTTCACTGTTTTGGTCCTCCTTTTACTTTTATCACTGCATTAAATAACAAAGCAAACAGTGGTTATATACTGCCATCTATCAACATTTTATAAAATTGCACTTTATTTCCATAGCCAGATAACAATAAATGTTTTGTGAATGTACTTTCAATATGAATAGTCTTTGTCTGTAGGACTATTACCTTCTGTCTGGAAGGAAGTACATTTTTACATAAGGGTTCCTAGGTCTTCCATCTGGCCGTGTTGGCAGGTCTCTTGCTTGCAAGACATTAACTATTAGCTGGTGGCCCACTTTGTCGTACCACAATTTTACCTACAACAAAGATTTTGAATAAAATGTGGACTGTTACTGCAAATATAAATATCAGGCTATTTGTCATTTTCATAACTAAAATGTAGTCGAAAATAAATTATAGAAGCATATCATACACATTATTTATTTCTATACTACAATGGTCTTTTTTCAGCTCGATTTAAAGGAGAATTCAACCCATAAAGAAAATAAAACCCCCTACCCCACTACCCTACGTAGACCCTCCTCCCTCCAGTCTAGCTGCCCTCCAGGGAAATGCCCCTTTTCACTTACCCCTCAGTGCAGATTCAGGGATCGCAGTTCACAGCAGCCATCTTCTAGGTCTTGAGTAAGCTGAGACTGAGACCAATGTATCGGCGCATGTGCAGTTGGGACAATTTACCAGTTTGCGACAACTGTGCAAGCGCCAAAAGGGACGGAAATTACTGAAGTGCCGGAAGAATATACTAAGACTTGGAAGATGGCTTTCGTGAACTGTGATCCCTGAATCTGGCTAGGCTGGGTTGGAGGAGGGATGTTGGTCTATGTAGGGTGAGGGGTAGGGTTTTTTAGTTACTGGTTGAATTATTCTTATACAAATTCCTGCCTGGTCTAAGAATGTAACACAGTACAGCTATAGGATCTATTATCCAAAATGCTTGGACATTTTCTATCATTTACTATAATGTGGAGCACTATTCTATAATGGTAATAAAACATTTATATATGAAAAATGAATTGACTGAAACAAGACTTCCTTCCAGTATTTAACAGTCCAATGTCATATTCTTTGGCCCCTGCTAAATGTTTACACTTATTTTATTGTCAATACATTGGTTTGGATTTTACTACCCTCCTATATGAAAGTCATTATGGATTGTTGAAAAGTTTGGCACAGCTGGCCACCTTACATGTTTAGTCAATTTTGTAATTTAAAAGTAACAAAACAACAAATTTGTAAATATTAATACTGAGTTACACATTATTTCATGAAGAGTATTGAGGCATATGCAAATATTTAAACTCTCCATCAGTTCTCCAGTATTAAACACTGTTTTTGCAAGGTCCCTGAACTTAATTACCTCAATAGGCCTTAACAGAAATTAGGAGTTTTCACCTGTTGACAACATTAAAACCAGCCCACTGCATTAACATTTGCTTATATACTAATATATATGCTTATAACTTATGAGACAGGGGACTTTAATACATTTTTACTTAGCCCTAGGAGTGCTCCCCACAACCCCCCTTTTTTTATATGAGAACCACCCCATTGTTGTCACTCAACAACCATGGGCTCCTCTAAGTGTGTGTGAAGTGAGCGAGTGAGCATCTAAAAATGGAGCTAATTGATGCCTATAAAACAGGGGAAGGTTATTAAGAGAATGCAAAATGATATCAAGCTTGCAATTTCCACTTTCTGTATTGTAAACAACAGATGGCAATTTTGAGGAACTGTGGAAGTCTAGAAAAGATCTGGAAGACCAATAAAACATTCAGAGAGAACTGCTAGTTTTCTGGCAGGAAAGACAATGACAAACACTCATATAATTGCAAAGGACCTGCATGAAGGTTTGACTGACACAGGAGTAGTCAAGAATCGCAGCACTCCTATTCTGTAAATGCACCAGAATTGTACCACTCCCATTACTATTCAATATCTTCAAGGGGTGCTAGTAGAATGGTATGTTCCCCCCCACCTCCAATTTAAATGCACCAGAAGTGCAGCACTCCCATTAATTAAATTGCTACACTCTAGGCAGATGTCACTGTTGTCCACCATTAGTTCCTGCATTTTAGTGATGTGTCAACCACCCCATCACACCATATTTAGTATTAACTTGAAAAACAAAACTCTCATTTATTAAAAAATGTACAAGGAAGAAATTACTAATATATTATATTCTTTGGATTCTATGTGGATTTTAGATTATTTAAATATCTAAAGTGAATGTACTAATAGTAATTTAATTACTTATCATGTGACTTTTACCAGCTGTTTGTTCCTGCCACAGTGTATATTTAAGGTGGTTTAATGTTCAGTTTGTTACTTTGAGAAAGGCTAGGGACCTAGCCAAAATGTTAGTCATTTATAATAAATATTATGATTTTTATAAGTCCTGAGAGTGCGGACCTTTTTGTAGTAGTTATGAATAATTTACTGGCACTGCACCCAGGCAAATTCAAGCAACTTTATCGAGAGTGCTGGCAACCCTTGGACTTTATATATATATATATATATATATATATATATATATATATATATATATATATATATACACAATAGCAAAGTGCTGTATTGCATAATGTGTACAGTAAAACCTTTTTACAAAATTAAATAAAAACAAATTTAACTACAGAATAATTAGCTCTACTGCCACATAGGTGGCAGACGTATTCAACTAAAAAAGGTAAACAAAAACTACATAAGCAGTTATTTGAACTCTGTGTTGGTCTCAGATGAATGAGTCCAACACATGATTTTCAGATCACCAACTTGATAACACAATCAGAATAATCAAACCTCAGAATTGCTAAGAAAGCACATTTCAATACTGCCCTTTACAAGAAAAGCTGAATTTTGCTTGATTTTGTTCTGTTTGTGTTCATGTAATCCACATAATACATCATGTGAGATAAATGTGACAATATGAAACTTAGCCGGTTTTCAGAAATAAAAAACACTTTGTGTAAGAAGGGGTCACTGTACTTTTTTTGCAGCTTTTACCATACATAACATTGGCAATGTGTTCAATTAGTGTTAATATAAGTATAACATTTGTATGCAGAAGGTAAATTTTGGGTATGCTACATACTTAGGTAAACCTATACCCATTGGACAAAAAACTGTTCAGTGGAGCTTGGCATTCATATTTAGGGTGATTTATCTTGGTACCTAATGATACTGTATGTGGGATATAAGATGCTGCAAAGTGAGGTGATTTTCAGAAAGATTTTCAGTTTGGTACTTTGGAGAAGAAAGATGTATTTACCCATTTTGGATCTAGGGGAATGTGTACTTTCTAGGAATATACTGTAAGACTTTCTGTTGTTATTGCACTTTTTTGTAGCTTTCATAGTGGCTGAAATACAGTAACAGTGGATGCCAGGTCATATGGGATGTCTTCCTTTGGGGCACCAAAAGCCACATACTTAGGTAAACCTATGCTTATTGGGCATCAAACTATTCAGTGGAACCCTGGCCTTCATATTTAGTGTATTTTATATTGTAAACTAATGATATGTGGGAAATAGTATGCTGAAAATACGAAACTTTAGAGATTTTTTGAAATTTCATCAGAATTGCCAAATATAGGAAAGATTTGCAAGTTTGGTACTTTGGAGTAAAAAGACATATTTACCAATTTTGGATTTGGAGGAATGAGTACTTCCCATAGATATATGGCATGCTTTTTTGTAGCCTTAACTTACATAAAATGCAGTAAATGTGTTGATTTTGCAGTAGCTTGAATGACAGAGATGATAAAGTATATGGGGTGTCTTCATTTTGGAGCCCCACATTGCACTTCAATGTTCAGAAAAACCCCATGCCTTCATATTTAGGGTCTTTTACCTTTTTTACCTAATGTTATGTGGGGAAACTGGAAGCTTTGAGTCCATTTTTCAAATTGTCAGAAATCTTTATAAAAAACTGTGAATTTTGGAACGCATTGAACAGTGAATTCAGTAAACATACTGTTATTGGAGTTTTGGGCCTTGAAATCAGTAGTATGCAGGTTTCCAGAGCAGCAGCACTGCTGGGAGTTTTTGACTTATCAGAAATCTCCATAAAATTATAAATAAATGGTATTGGCATGTTTTAAATTAAATGAGTTAAGATAACTTTAGATAACACAGTTTCTTCATTTAGCCCTGAGTCACAACGCATTTAACTTACAAATCCAAGTTACTGCATCTGTATTTTTAAAGCTTAGATTGTCCTGAAAGAAACTATATACTGTATATTGTTTTCCTGGGTAAACCTTAAATCCCCTCCAGGAAAAGTTCCTAATGTGAAAGAGCACAAAAAAAGTCTAGCAATAAAAGTTTGCAAGTTACCAAAGTGACCACTTTGTCTGGCAGTGAAAGGGTTAAATGGCACCTATTGCCCTAAGAAATCATTCCAAATCCTATTTATGGTGTTAGTCAAGCAAAATAAACTTCACTTACACTATATAAATTATTTAAATCTAATTTCTGTTTGCCCTGAAATTCTCATCACATCAAGCAGGCAGGTGTCAATCTGTGGACCCTGTTTTTAAGGCAAGCTTTGCATCATACCAAAATTTTATTTAAACACCAGGATTGGGTAACTGATGCCATGCCCATGTTCATGCACTGTATAAAAATGGATGTATAAAATGGAAAATGAAAGTAATTGCTAGTTATAGTTAGGGGCATTTGCCTGGGGAAGGGAGGTAGGCCGGGGGAGGACAAAGGGGGAGGGGGGGAGGCTTTTTTGCACAAAGGGGTTGAATTCTCCTTTAAGGGATAGAGGAGGGGCAGGTGATATATATTATTGACATCTGATTAAACAAGCTTATAACAGTTATGAATGTTTTATTAAAAAAAATGGGTTTCATGTTTAACTTGAAAAGGACTTTTGTTATACAGCTTTTTAGGTCTGGGTGATAGGTCCACTTTAAACCTGTTGCTCAAGGACTTTTCTTTGGAATTTCAAAGATGTCATACATTGATTACTTGTCATTGTCACCAGCAGAGTGTACTAAGGTGCACAATTAGTATATACAGTAGTCTGTTACCTTTTTTAACCAGCGCCAAACGTGTATCTGGATATTTTCAAAACTAAAAATGTTTGCATCTGGGAACAATCTATTGGCATACTTACAGAAAGCTGTCCTGGCAGGACCTGAGGTGCATCTTTTAGAGCTCCAGGACTAGTTGGAGAAATGACAGATATTGAAGGCCGATCCATCTTTTGAGATTCAAAAGAACTGGAACCTAAAATCAAGTGATACAAAGTTTATAAACACCTATCAAATAAAATTTGAAAAGTTAAAAAAAAAACTACTTTACAAATCTACTGTATAATCAGAACAATTTTAGCAACGTTCCTTGCCATGAACATGAAATGAGCATCTGGTAACGTGCATCATGAACTGACAACAGCACTGCACAATCTGTTGGCACTCTAAAAATACATGTTAATAATTACTATGAGTTAATAGTATGCATTTATTCCACTGATGCTCCATTGATCTTATCAAATGTATTTCAATAAAAACATTTTTTTTTACTTTAGTACCTGTAAGTATGAAACAATTCTGTTGCTCTTATTTCACTGGTATATTAATAGCAACAAGGTGAAAGAATGGGACAGGGACATAATAAAAAAACAGGGTCCACTGCTTTTTATTCTTATTACTGACACAACATCTACAAAAAGACATGAAGTGAAACCTCCCTAAAAACTCTGTATAGCACAAAGCAACATATTCCTAAGAAAATGTTGTTTCCTAGAAACATTGTGTACAGGATTCAACCACAGATATAGCTATACATTAAAAAAAACAAAAAAAACTAATGGTGATAATATTCACAACTTGGTCAGATTCTTCAAATAATATACATATTACTTACTAGATTCTAATGGTGGATGAGAGTTTTCTGGAATCCTTGGAATGTCGCTAAGATTTAGAGAAAGAAAAATAAAGTAAATACATTTGTTAAAAGAAAGAAAAAAGAAAAAGTAGCACCAACAAGCACTCATGTTTATAAGATGTAGGTATTGTTGCTTTTCAATCTAATCGTTTAACTCTTCCCTTTCTTTAAGATCATCATCATCCCTACCACTGGGGGAGAAAGGGAGGGTGGTGAGATCACTCCAACTTGCAATACAGCAGTAAAGAGTGACTTAGGTTTATTATAGTCTCGAGCTTTAATAAAAATTAATGTAAACAAGGCGCCAGGGCCTGATGGTATACATCCACGAGT
>CM044440.1:76176155-76212491 GCA_024363595.1 Xenopus borealis
TAAAATAATGTTGTAAACATCTTCATTTGTTGCTCCTGGCAAAGGTTTCCCATTCCATTCTAACACTTCATCCCCTGCAAAATTCAATCAATCAAGCAATAAAAATAACATCTGAACTTACATGGCCAATTGTTAATACATTTTTGAAACTGCAAAAAAGATGTAAATTAAAAATTATATATCAAAGGAGAATCTTCCTAGTAGGTTTATAGATAGATAGATAGATGGATACCCAAAAGTCTAGTTTTACTTCCAAAAAGGATTAATTTATGCCTTAATTTCCTTTTCTGTTTGGGGAAACGGGCAGGGCAGGATAAAGTAATTACATAGGCACAATTACAATGTAGCAGGACAAAGCAGGAGATTGTATTGGCCTTGCATTGACCTTGTCATTGCTCATATCTGCTAAATGGGATGTAATTTCCATTATTTGGATATTGGTTGGAAACGGCAGAAAGCAGCAACTCAGCAGTGGCGCAACTGCACATTACTAAGTCCCACAGCCACATTTTCAGGGTCAGCCCTGAGACAGCTAATTGTCAAGCTAAAGAGTACTACCGCAGAAGCAGTTAGTTAGGCAATTCTCATTACCTGATTTTTGAAGGACAATTTGTTTTATCATACCATCTTGTCTGGATCTGGAAACTTGGATTGCACCACGATATATAGTATATTTATGTATACTGTACCTGCTCTTAAATGGCCAACAACATCTGCCAAGCTCCCTTTCTTTACTTTGGTGATGAAGGCACCAAGGCGTCCCGTTTCTGACATTTTGCCTCCTACAACCTGAATAAATAAAAATGCAAGCAGGAAAATATAATACAAAATATCACATTGGTGAGTTATTAGTATTTGTTGACCATAAGAGGTTATTCAAATAAGAGTGATTAAAAAACTTAAATTTTCATTTTAATATACTGTTTGTTGATTGGGATTGTTGATTCAGAAACCTTGTCTATCCTATTCTATCTTCTGATATTTGTGAAGGTCATGCCCAGCTACAGTGACTCTTGTTTGCTAACCAATTGCACTGACTTTTCCCTGAATATGGGTCTGTTAGTTTGTATGCAATTGTGCAAAATGCATACAGGAAAGCCTGTGGTGGCACATAGGAGAAGGAGTCCTGAAAACCATTTAAACAACATCCTTCCTTCATGCCCATATGCCATCAGAAGAGCAAGCTTGGGATGAAAGTTATAGACTATAGAGAAAGGGTTCCTGCAAATTATAGCAGATTATTTGGAAACTATGCATATAAAGTAAATGCATCTAGCATTTTTCATCTTAGCATAAAAAATGCATTTTAAACTTGCGAACAATTCTAAATTCTGAACCTTCAATCCCAGTGTATGGGAGGTGAAAGAACTATGTCTGTGCCTTTTGGACCTAAAAAACTGCCAACTTAATTAACCAGAAAAAACAATAATACAATGGAATTCTTATGAGAATTTTGTAACTGCTGGCCTGTTATATTGCTTTCTCCTGCATGTATGTATGTACTGAGTACATGGAAAATTTTGAAATGTTCATGGCCTTTTGAAAAACCCTGAGGGCAGTGGGAGCATGTAAATCTGAGCAATAGATCAATAGATCAGGCCAGTCCTAGAAACAGAAGAATTTAGCACATACTCAGTTGTGATATCGAACACAGAAGCATAGTACTGTGTACTACTTTACATATATACTTCTTGTCTGTCTGTAAGTTTTAAACATAGTTTATATCCATTGCAGATTTAAAATGTATGTATTGTAGTTCAGTAAAGGTCACCCAGAGACCATCAGTTGGTTTGGATCAGAGTACAGTATATTCTGTTTCTTTAAACAATATTAGTAATGAACACAGGACATCAAAGAGATAATTGGATCCATACACTGTTTATATAAGTTATGAATGTTTAAATAACGTGATTTATGAGTCGACAGAATGGAAAATATGGGTCAGTGTTCTTTTCCAAGATACGAATAAAGTTTAAACCAAGCTGAGACAGGGATTTCAACTAAAGCCCTTGAACCTTTTTCAACCTTTGTATGTCCCTATACTTAGAAACTTGAGATTTTAGCTATCAACCATAAGCACAAGCACAATTTAATCTCACAACATGGCCTTGGCAGAATTTCAACAAAAAGATCTTCAAAAAAACACACTTGTAGAGGAGTGTAAGAAACGATATATAAATAAATCATGCACCATAAATCATCAAATTATAGTCACATTTATTTTACATTTTTATACTGTATCATGCTTACTTTCAAACCCAGAAGTGATCCGGATTCTTTTGGCATACTTGTTCTTTTATTTAGAATAACACGACCAATTAAACGATCCCCTTCCTTAGACGGCTGCCAGGTTACTGGATGCTGGGCAAGGACATCAAAGACAAAAAATGCGCACTTGGTGATGGATGGCTTCTTCCACAACATATTAAATAGTTGTTGCATGTGAACAAGATATAGTACAGAGTTTGTAGTATGGCTTAATTTACAAGCTATTCTGCCTTATTCTAACAGGTCAACATCAGCCGGAAGCAAAGAGACACATTTACGTATAATGAGCAAAACTGCAAAAAAAATAATTAATTATATTATATAATATATATTAATATATATTAGATATATAATAATATATCTAATTTGCTGCAAACTTCCTCCATGCTAGTAAATGAGCCTGGCTGTCATCACACAAGTCTGATGGTTAAATTAATATATTTGACTTTTACAGTTGAATCTGAATAAATGTATCCATCAAAGCTGCATATAAGCATATATAAAAGCATTTAGAGTGTTTAAAATATTTAAGTATTTGTTTATTCTAAATTTACTTATCTCTGTTCCTACAACCTACCCTCCATTATATATGTTATTTCTATATGAGAGTTGCTTGCACTCTTCTACAGCTTGTAGTCAGTAGTAAGTCTGCTTGGTTGTTGGAAACACTCACTGAAAGCTATAGTAGGTAGAAGGGAGAACATTCCAAAAGTTTGTGCTTTTATCAGTGTTTCAGATTTTGAATTGGCAACTTTATGTGTACATGGCATGGATGACCACTTTTAACTGAACCATGATTTGAGCCAAAATGTTTCCCAATCAATATACATTCAAACTTAATAACGATGAAGCAGCAGAAACTCTTAATAGAAAACTTAAATAACATCTACCTATCAAAATACACAAAGAAACAGATACAGCAATTTTTACTGAATACTATAGGGAACAATCTGCAAGTACTTTTTAAATACTATTATTTGAACATTTAAAAAAAGAAAATTTTCCAATTACAGAACCATACAGATATGCATAACAAGAATATTGGTTTTGTGTTGCAGGTTTCCATTTGCTTTATGTTGTATAGCTACATTTGCTTAATGCTGTAAAGATGTAAATAATAGAATATTGAGGGATATCCCACTAAGATCTATTTAATGAGGAAAAATGAGCCTCAGGGGAAAACAGAGTTCCATAAAACACCATTAGACTACTATTTTTGTTTCCAACAAAGCTGATGTAAGCAGTGTTGGAATAAGATTTATGAGACCTGCAGCAACAGCACATTATGGACAGCTGATCGCCAGTGCTGTTCTCCTTAATTGTATTAGCCAAGACTAAAATCACTGTTGGCTAAAAACAGATGTATCCTTGTAAAGACGACTCCAGCAGGATACAAAAACTGACAATACATAGCCTACCCATTACTGTGGGCACATGAAAATAATTGTAGCTGTATATTTGAGTGTGAGATAAAGCATGATGAATAGAAAAGGAAAGTGCTTTTAAGTTTTATTATAACTAACAGAGAATTATAAGGAAGGCTATCCCCATACTAATAATTGTATACTATACTAGTAATTCAATGAACACAACTTTTTCTTGGTATATTTCATGCTGATTTCCAGACTGTTGGAATAAGTTTTGGAGTGGAATTTAGTTATTTATATTAGTCGTGAGAATTATTTTGAACTTACTGTCTTGCAAGTTTAATTGTAATTGCTAACGATCATAATCATAGGGCAACCGGGGGACTTAAAAACAAAGCTACAGGGGGTTTCTAGGTGTTTTCCCAACTGCATCTGCTAATTACTTGTCATTGCAACGAATAGGAAGGATTTCATCAAATTCTGTTACTAATCCACAATCTGAAAATGCTGAGTATGCCATTGCTCTTAGAAGTAATGTATTACATTACTTTCACTGCATGTACTGTAGCTGGAAGCACATTGTGGTAACTTAGAGGCACATTTATCAAAGGTTGAATTTTGAATTCACGTGATTTTTTAAAAAATTTGAATATACTAAAAATTTGATTGGGGGGTTATTTGATTAAAAAAATTGGAATATCTAAAACAAATATTACCGACCCGAAAACTCAAATCGAATTTGACTAAACTCTAGTTGAGTTTTCTCCAAATAAAACTCCAATGTCAGGAAGGCTAGTAAAATCTTCAAATTGGTCACTGGACCTCTCCCGTTGACTTATACATGAACTCGGCAGGTATTATGTGGCCAATAGTCGAATTCAAATTTTTAAAAAGGGGCGAGGTTTGCTAAATCTCGAAATTTGAATTCAAATTATTCACAATTCGAATTTGAGAGTTTTGACCATAAAAAAATTTGAATATCCTTAATAAATCTGGCCCTTAGTCTTTTGTGTTAAACTAACTTTCAATATGAAAGGAACATTAGTCATGTAAAAATATAATCTATTTTCCATGCTGCTGACTTGGGTGGACACAATTACAGGCCAGGAAATTCGGAGGTTGAAAAAGAACTGATTCAGAGGATTTGTTAAAAAAACAAAGGGATCAATGAAGCATTTTGATAAACTTCTGATAATATTGCAATAAACAGTTGTACATTGGAACAGTAAGCATTTATATATTTTTCCTAGTAATGCTAATTTTAATGTTCTTCAAAAATTCTAAATTATATTGAATTTAGCTCATGATGTTCAAATTACATTAAAGGGATACTGTCATGGAAAAACATGTTTTTTCCCCAAAATGTATCAGTTAATACTACTGTTCCAGCAGAATTCTGCACTGAAATCCATTTCTCAAAAGAGCAAACAGATTTTTTTATATTCAGATTTTGAAATCTGACATGGGGCTAGACATTTTGTCAATTTCCCAGCTGCCCCTGGTCATGTGACTTGTGCCAGCACTTTAGTAGGGAACTGCTTTCTGGCAGGCTGTTGTTGTCACAGTGGGAAATGAGTGCTGTCCTTAGATCTAACAAGCAGCTGTTATCTTGTGTTAGGGAGCTTTTATCTGTTTACCTTCCCATTGTTCTGTAGTTAGGCTGCTGGGGGGGAGAGGCGGTGATATCACTCCAACTTGCAGTAAAGAGTGACTGAAGTTTATCAGAGCAGAAGTCATATAACTTGGGGCAGCTGGGAAATTGACAATATGTCTAGTCCCATGTCAGATTTCAAAATGAAATATAAAAAAATCTGTTTGTTCTTTTGAGAAATAGATTTCAATGCAGAATTCTGCTGAAGCAGCACTATTAACTGCTGCATTTTGAAACAATGTTTTTCCCATTACAATATCCCTTTAAAAGGTATGGTCATCTTCACAAAATAATATACTGCAAGTTATGATGTACTTCAGCTGGTTTCCATTTTTAAGGTTTTTTGGTAAGCATTTTAAAAAAAAATATTACATTTTGAAAATTGTTTCTCCCTTTATGTTTCAGTAATAGTTCCGCATTTCTGGTCTCTGATTAAAATACACTATTAATAGACTCTCAGCGGTAGCACCTTCATCTTTAACAGCATGCTCCCTGAATTGAAACTATGTCAGTACTGCTTTGTAACAGACTCATTCAACAGGCCTATTCATCATGCTATGTAAAGAGTGAAGCGAAGCATTACCAGTGATGTTGCCACATGGTAAGCAATCAGCAATTAGATTTCAACAGTTAGGTGGTTATTTACTAAACTCCGGTTGGGCTTTTTGGGTCAAAAATCTATTTTTTTTCAGGACACATTTTTTGAGATTTATTAAAGCCCTATGCAGCAAAAAGCCCAAATTCAAAAATCTGCCATCTCAGATCTGCCGAGGTTGTGGTTGTTTATAAATCAACAGCAAAGGTCCCTATCTTATTTTGAGGTTTCTGTGGTCTGCACTGGAATGTTTTCGGAAAATCAAAAAATTTCTGGACTTTTGGGGAAAAAGCCCCAAAAAAATCAAGCGATTCTGCAACAAATCTGAAAAAAAACTCATAACTTGGGTTTTCGCTCACTTTTATTGAGTTTTTACCAGAACCGTTCAAATCAATGTTTTTAAATGATAAATGAGGTCAAATAGTGGATTCTAGTTTGGTTGGATTTTTTTATATAAAAAAATCTGAAAATATTGGATTTTGATAACACAGAAGCAAAGATCTGATTTGTTGCTTCTAAGCATACAAAAACTTGACTGTAAATGTGAGAGTCTAAGTTTGAAGAGGGTCAGTTTCGAAAGGCAAGTAAGATGGCAGTGTGACGTGGCATGGTTAAGCGCTGAGGTTGTGCCTAACTGATCACTCGTGATGTATAATTTAAATTGTGATGTGAACTACCTCTTTAATCATATGTGAAGAACACAATGGGCAACCACAGTAAAGATCTGTTTCTCCAAAGATGCCCCAGTAGCTCTCCATCTTCTTTTCTGCTGATTCACTGCACATGCTCTGTACTGCTGTCACTTACTGAGCTTAGGGACCAAATCAAACTATACAGTACACATACAAAATAAATGTCCCAATATAAGGCTGATTAGTAATTAATACAGATAATTACTACATGACCGCACAGAATCCAGTGCAACTAGCATCAGAATTTAATCAGTGACAATCCCTACGCTTAGTTTCTCAACAGCTGGTCAGAGCTCACTGAACATGTGAGTATCGCAGACAATTTCCAAGATGGCGATCCCCTGTGACAAGTCTTTTAGGCTGGTGCAATAAATTGATTATGTAAAATATGACATTTTTAGCCATATTCATATTGCTCACTATCAGTTATACAACCTGAAAGCAGAGTCAACAACAAAATATTCACACAAGCATAGATGTTTTTGTCTTACCGTCCCAAGGGGTGATGTTTCTCTACTATGCCATGTAGCAGGATCCAACCAAAAACAGTCCAAATCACCTACAGAATAAGATAAAGAGTGACAAATATATTACATTAAATATATTGTTACAAAACAGCTTTTAGTTATGACTTTCTTTCGAACAGTTATAAAACATAGGCCTATCCAGTAGGACTCCAGCATCTAGAATATTAGCAGTGCATGAGAGGTTGACTAACTTGCCTATTAAATATACTATAAGGAAAATTCCCTTGGCTCAAAAGAAGACCTCACTTGCCTCCAATGGGATAATGCATCTTGTAAGCTCATTTATGTGATTATAAATGTGAAATCAGCTCTTGCATATAGAAGGCAATAGAGCATTAAGTGGCATTCTTTTCACAGTTATATAATGCACGCCTATCCAGTAGGACTCCAGCTTCTAGAATATGAGCAGTGCATGGGAATTTGACTAACTTGCTTATTAAATTTACTATAAGGAAAATACCCTTGGCTCAAAAGAAGAATAAAGCATCTTGTAAGCTCATTTATGTGATATTTAATGTGAAATCAGCTCTTGCATATAGAAGGCAACAGAACATTAAGTGAAGCTGTATGGCTCAGGTATATATAAGTATTCAGCTGAGTTAACAGCTTCAGAGGTGAAACTGTAACCCCTTAGAGTTTGTAATAGGACACCACTAGTTCTGCTGACATAGATGTTATCCTTCTGAAGTAAGAGGCACCCTATATTTATGCACCTTGGGAAGGCTAGTTTGGCAGAAACTATGGATAAAATTGCCTTCATATTTTGAATCTACAATATAGAGGTAACAGAAAAAAATGCCTTATATTCAAGTTATACTCGACAAATAATCATTAAAAAAATCATTAACTGATTTCCCTTAATTAGAAGGAAAAGCAATGGCTTTCACGAGAGATTTAATGCCTAATGCCTGTGCTCAGTAGAACTCAATACCTTCATGAATCAACAATACTATATATAACTGAAGGGCACTAACTAGATTCCACTAATGGAAGATTTCTTGAAGATCCTATCCTGATTTTCCTAAGGAAACCATTTTTGTCTTGCACCTAATGAAGACATACAAGAAGCACTCCATACCACCCATTCTACTCCATATTACAATCCAAAACAATCCATCTAAGACACCATCAGCAAATGCAATAACTTTAAATACTGTTGAGCTGCTTTACCTGCAGCTTAGTATTTAGTTCTATGGCAAAAGCAAATGCTATAGAACACATAGTTTAGGGTTTATTAGATAATTACTGTTGCGTAAAACTGCTTTACATTGTCATAAGGTTTTCACTTCCTATTGATTTTTAAGCTGTCTTGCATACACGCCAAGATACAGTATATTAAAGAAAACAGGAAATATGTACAGATTCAAGTTGAAATTCCTTAACAGGCAAAGATGAAGGAGACCAGCAAGCACTGTCACACTTATAATATCCATTCTTACTTTTCTCAAGTGCACTTTGGAATATTTCACTTTAAAGTACTGTTGTGACATTCTGTTAAAATGTATTGTTAGTTCCAGATATGACCTTTCAATCATCAAGATCTATGGACTCATCCAACACAATGCTTTGCATATAAGTACAGGTATGGTATCCCTTATCTGTATATCCCTATTGGATTGACATTGCAGCGGCCTCTAATCATAACTGGTATTGGATCTTTCATGTGTCTGTTATATATCACGTTGCTGTGAATAGAGGTTATTACATAATTTGCATTTCATTTATTGATTGCTAAGTGCTTGCAGGTCCTGTGTTTTATCTTGCATTATTGCTGGTGCTTGCATATTCAGGTTAGCAAAAACTTGTGTTTTGTAACAATGTCTATGTGTAAGCACAAAGTGGGTGTCATATCCAGTAAGAAGAATATCTTCTAGGAGTTGTTATAATTCATTCATTAATTATTAACAAATTTCACATCAAGCATAGGAAAAGACAGATAAGGAATTTTACTAAAACGACATTTTACCATTCCTATTATATCATCTTTTCATAAACACCAGAAAACTAATTTTACACCAGGGATCCCCAACCTTTTTTGGTTTGCCCGGGGGAGCGGTGTCCAATTCTGGTCGCTTTTTTTTTTTTTGGCAGCCCAGTTCAGGACTGTCTGCGGCCCGGCGGTTGGGGAACCCTGACCTAGCCAAGACTGCATGAAAAATAGATATTACACTGGTTAATTTGTGAGAAGGATAACAAGTCAGACATAATTAGACAGCAACAGCATGAATAAAACCACCACCAAAGACAGAGAAATACATACACAACAGCACTGAATTCTCTTTTATTCTCTGATTCTCCTGGTTATACATACTTCTTTGACAATCGGCTATTGTATTTCTTTCCATTATATAAAATACTGTAGAGAGATTGGAATGCATAATGGCTGGATTTCAGGAATGTGAGAGCATGTGACATTCCCAGTCCATATAAATTAGTGGTTCTATAGCTTTACAATAAACTGTACAGGATCCATGACATTGGGTAGGCTGGTAACTTTTCAGTGGGGGCTTAATTCTTTGAGTGAAGTTTGAGATCTTACACAGTAAAATTCTGCCGATCTCCATTCATTCAAATAACATTTTTAAAAGAGTATTTATCAATGGGTGAAAGTGAAAGTTCACCCTTTGATAAATATGCCTTTCAAAATGTCATAGAAATGAATGGAGAGTGGCGGAATCATTCATTACTGAGCCTAGGGGGAAGATTCACTAACGGGTGAATTTTCAGCAGCGTCAGCATCGCACCCATCGCAACACTTTGCCAGGTGCAAATGTGTTCTGAATACGTTAATTTACTAAAATGTGAAGTTTTGCTACAGGCGTTGAAGGCTGGTGACCTTTCACTAGCGTTATTCGGCAGTGCGAACATTTCATAGCGAAGATACATTAGTGTTCATTTGTGCCTAGCGAAAATTCGCTAGCGATCTTAAGCTTACGTCAATTTGCAGTTGTATGGATTCCACTTTTTAAAACACATGTCCAGAGAACCTTAAGACAAGAGAGTTATTATAATGTCCTACACGTGCCCACTGTAAAATTAATGTTCCACATGTTTGAAAATGTCTGAGGAAAACCGGTTAAGCAAAAAAAGGTTGAGTTTAAGAGTTTTGCAGGCAATCCCGCTGAAAAAAGGAAACGTTTTTTGGACTTTGATGTATTTTCATCTCACAGGCTATGATGTAAGTGACAGAAAATTGAGGAAAATCTAGCTACTTTATTGCACTTATTATTGCCTGGTCTGAGGTGGTGAAGGTAACTCTGACGAAAGAGGTAACCTTTAGTAGAATCCGCACTTGAATTTGCTGAGAAACGATAGTTTGCCAGAGCGAAAAGTCGCCTGGCGTTAAAGTGTGAACAAATGCTAGCAATGGTCTCTTTTGTTAGTGAATTGGCGTTGTCACTGCGGTTGGCAATGCTGGCAAAAAGTCACTAGCGTTAGCCACTTTAAATTGAGAATTGGAATTGAGGCAAAAAATGGAAAACTGTGACACAAATTCTTTGTGATAAACTGTACAGATAACAGTATTGAGCACAAGTCTATGAATGATTCAGCATGCACAATCATGCAGCACAAGGGGAGGTTTTAGCATTGTTATGCTTTCAATATTAAAACAAATTTTATATGATCTTGACCTTATTTCCTCGAGAACATAAAATACTCTAACTCTAACACAAACCAGATGTTTTATTGGAATCAATTCTGCATAAGATATACCATGGAAAAAGATGCTCTAATCACAGACTTCTAGCAAAGCGTAACAGTAGCCACACTATCACTCAGTAGCTTGAACGTTAATTGCAGCACAGAAAGGACACTTATTGCTATACAAAAGGCTTTTAAAATGTACTAACCACAGCACGACTCAGAGGAGACAGGGCACTCCAACTGTCTTCTGCCAAAGAGAGCAGCTAAAAATAACCCAGACAAAACTGCATGAATTTTATTCCATAAAAATCAGTGCATGCTATATAATAACTTAAGAGAAATAAAGTATTCAAATGAAGTATATACTACAGAATAAATTTGTTGTTAACTTGAGGGTCTGCTAAATGAAATTCTATACACTTTTTTTTAAAACAGGTCCAGTTGACATCAATAATTAATAATTAACTACATTACTTTAAGACTCCAATAGAAAAGTGAGCACTGCAACATTGTCTAGCTCCCTACCCTGGACAAGGTGCAGCGATCACTAGGTTTTACCTGACCCCGAGTGCAGCGTCTGCAGGAGAAACTGAAAGAGTCCAGAGAACATAGCAGGAGAAAGTGATGGCTCATAAACTGCTCTTCCGTGAACTACGTAGTTGGTGATCAGTTTGTGCATGTAGCAAAGCAACAGAGCAATAAAATTATCCAGTTTCTTTTTCAAAACTCTGCACAGGAACACCATCAGGCAGTGTTTTCTTTGATGCATGAGCCAAAATATTCTGCAGTATTCCCTCAGCAGAGAGAGGCTAAAGCAGCCCTATATGCTCCTGTCATTGAAACAAATCTCTGCAGCGGATTGTCCTCATTGATTAACACATGAATCAATAGGTACTCAGGACAGTGCTAACTAGGTCTCCGTTTCCCAAGACACAACAAGCCTGATGAGTTTTTGAATTAACAATGCCACGAAGAGGGATGCAAATGCTGGCTATTTGTACAGGAACACAGTGCAATAAATGTGGCACCTCATAAAGCTGACAAGGTAAAAAGTAAGTACACACTCAGGAATAATGTCAATCAATAGGGGAGCTGCGGCTATAAGTCCTTCATTCCCTGCATAAATTGCTTTTACAGGACTATATGTACCTTGCAGGCTAGGCAAATCAAAATTTCATCTTCAGGAAAGGAACATTCACAGTATTCTGCATGTCAAGCTACATTAGTTAAAAGAGGGTTAAATCAGGGCTGGGTCATGAAAAATCCAAACTGCAGATCTGCACGGTGATCCACCTCTAATGCAACCCAGCTGCAGACACTTTTATAATCCTTAAAATCTTTTTTTAATATATTGTTTGATCTTCAAAGGATGAAAATGGGCAGTTGCTCAATAAAAGCTTTTGCCTATGCACACAATTAACTTTGTCTGTTTATCAGTTGGGATGTGTTAGATATATGATGTGGCCATATTAGCACAGAGGATCTGAGCTGAATTCACAGCTGAGCTGAGTTAGCCCAAAATTTACTCCAAAACCATAAACATGACACCCAGAATGAAAGTTTACCACAAAAGTGTACAAAAATGCCTTAATAAAAAAACTGGCGAGAGACTTTTATGAATTTGGCATTCTTACATGTATGGGATCTATTACAAGTATAGGATCTATTATCTGATGAGGCTTGGGCCTGTAGTTTTCCACATAAGTGTGTTTTCAATAGTGATGGGCAAATCTGTTGTCTCGTTTTGGACGCGCGTGTCTCGTTTTTTTTTACGCCGGCAAATTTTTACCAGCCGAATTTTGACGGGCGTTTCACAAATTTATTCGCCTGCGGAAAATCGCAGGTAGTCGTTGCAAATTCAACCCAGGCGAATAAATTCCCCCATCACTAGTTTTCAATAACATACCTTAGGCTATGGAGACATCTCCGGTAATGTTGCTCATAGCATAAAATCAGATCTTTGCTTTTGTTTTCTAACTTGTAGGTTGAAATTGGTTAGTGCTGATTGATTGCTAGGGGTGACATCACCTGTGATATTTGTCTCTATTTTATAGTTACAGAGAAAAAGGAATACATTTACAAAATCAGGCTATATAAGAGATGGATTTCAGGTAATCCAGATAAGAGATCTCACTTCTATAAAACTATGCCATCTCCCATACGGTCTAATTTTCTAGATTATTCCTTTTTCTCAGTAATTGTAAAAGAGTCTTGTATATGATGCTAACTAAGCTGCACAACATTTCTGTAGTGTTTATTTAACACATTTGAGTTTTCCACTATTAATCCTCCTTACACTAATTTTACTTTACATCAAGTTTGTAAATGTCCCCATGGAGACAAATTAATGAAAACTTCAGATATGAATAGGGTGGCTTGTCACGTTATATATTAATTATCATACTGTATCAATACCAAATGCTTCTTCTATCGACACTACTGTTTGTTTATGACTAAACTATGGCTACACATACAAGAGAAAACCAAACTATCAAATACAAAAATTACTACAAAGCAATTTCTCACTATTTTACTAAAGGGTGAAGTTTTGCCTCAGAAGGCTCCGCCAAATTTTGTGCAACCTAGCTAACA
Source organism: Xenopus borealis (assembly GCA_024363595.1). NCBI lineage: Eukaryota > Metazoa > Chordata > Amphibia > Anura > Pipidae > Xenopus > Xenopus borealis. The sequence continues at coordinate 76,189,493 of CM044440.1, forward strand.
TTAATTCGCAGTGAATATGCTTATCAAAATGTCCAACCAAACAAAAGAAAGAAGGCAATCACAGATCCCACAAAAACAGGCTTGTAAAAGAACTGAGAACATAGGCTATGTATTAATTTATGGCCTAAACTAAAGTTCTTGGTTCTTTTACAAGCCTCTTTTTCTGGGATCAGTGAGTGCCTGCTGTCTTCTCTTTGGTTTGAAAAGGGTAACCTGCTGAAATGTTTGGAAATCCTGAAATGTGCACGCACTCCTGGGACACAACAATTAGGATAAAATTTGATCTTTATTCCATGCGTTAAAAACAGATGTCATAACGTGTTTCGAATCTAGATATATGTAACCATAGGCACCATGCGCATCTCTTGTTTGCATAATGAAATTGTAAGGAAAAGCTCCTTACCAGCGCGGCGGGGACGCCCGCCGCGCCATCCTTCCCCCTCCGTGCCGGTTCCCTAGCGCGTACTTCCGGCTTATATAGGCGCATGCGCGCTGGCGTGGTGACGTGAATGGCGCAAAATTCAAAAGGATTTAAAGGGACATTTTTACTTTTTTCATTGCCCGTGATAGATTTTGTTCCTGGTGCCTCGTACTTGTGCTGTAAAGCTTCTGATCTGTCTGATACCTGTGTTTGACCCTGCCTGGCTGTTTTTGACTACTCTGATCTCTGGAACCTGACACTTGCCTGAAACCGACCTTGAATTTGCTTAACCCTCCTGATTGACATTCTGGTTTGACCCCTGCCTGTTATTGACTCCGATTCTGCCTTCTGCCATCTGATTGATTACCCGGATTTGACCCTTGCCTGCCTGACGAAACCTAGTTATCCGCCTGCCTTGACCCAGCCTGTCTGACTACGCCTTTGCCTTATCCAATTGTACTGTGATCTTCGGCCTAACTGACTTTATATACAGTCGTGCCCCATTGCTGGCCAGAACTCCTGCCTTGCACCTCTCGTTTAAGTCCAGGTGGCATCTGAGTAGCTGAGGGCTCCTCCCGAAGCCAAAGGCAGTCACACTACTGGTGAAGCACGAGCCTAGACCAGGGTGCTTGGTACTTGTTCTGGTATTTGGGTGCCGACCGTGACAGAAATGTTTGCATGATCGTTCACCTAAGTGAAACTTTGTTAGCGCCGAGTTTTCCTGCTAGCAAATTGTCCTCTACGTCTGCTAGTAAACTGACGATATCCCTTGGAATTGCCATATGGTGGATTTTTGCTAGAGACGATTACTTTGCCTTTTACTATATCTGACCCAATGAGTCAGAAGGTTTGGGTTTCAGCTTAAGGAAATGTTATTTAGGCATTACATCATCATTGTGGTGCTCACATACAGGGTTGGAGGACAGGACTCCTCCCACTCCCAGTGTTAGAGGGGGGGAGCAGGAAGCTCTAGTGCCTAGGTCCCAAACCTTTTGGACCCATGAGCAACATTCAAAAGTAAAAGGCAGTGGGGAGCAACACAAGCATGAACAATGTGCTTGGAGTGCCTAATAAGTGCTGTGATTGGCCATTTGGTAGCCCCTATGTGGATTGTCAACCTACACTGAGGCTCTGTTTGGGAGCGCACCTGGTTTTTATCCAACCAAAACTTGCCTCCAAGCCTGGAATTGAAAAATAAGCACCTGCTTTGAGGCCACTGGTAGCAACATCCAAGGGGTTGGAGAGCAACATGTTGCTCACGAGCTACTGCTTGGGGATCACTGCTCTAGTGAGTGAGAACTCTTCAATAAAAAGTCAGCACTGCTGTGGAAAGGAATTAGCAAGGTTTTTATGTTTGTGTTCATTCACCTGTCAATACATAGGGACAGCATTATCAACACCTTAGCCAAAAAATCTTGACTTTTATGTTTTTGAAAAACATGCTTGAGGAAAACAATTCCTTGAGCCCAGAGGCTCGAACATTGTTAAATCAACTCATTACTGTTACACAAAACTGGCAGGGGATTATTTGGGGCATTTTATAAAGAGTGAAGTTCTTTTTTTTTTAAGCAAAATTCACCAAAATGACAATGCGTAGCCTATTTTGACAGGCACTGTTTGGCAAATTGATAAGATGAAGCTACATTTTCAACATAATGATGTCAGTGGCATCATATCCCCTACTCCATTTGAAGCTCATGCCACATTTTTTTTTAGGGTGTGTTCATGTCTAGGACAATAGAGGATCTCATCTGTCTATATTTTGCTTCCTTGGATATTTTTAATAATAAGTGTCCACTTTAAGCATTTGCACCAACATCACAAATATGCATATATATGACTTTTGTGTAGCCACCTTACTTAAATTAACAGTGCATTTCTGCTAACGAAGTTTTCTAGGAAGAAAGTAACACCAAAGAAAATTTGCTAAGAAGCTTTGGCAATGACAAATTTTTGCTGATGAAAGTACGTCAATGTTCATTTGCCACAAAATAACTTCTGATGTATTGCCCCTTTGTGTATAAGTATTGTGATGCAAATAATTGAGTAGAGGTATCAGTGTCACATTCTATTGGCACTTTTTGCTGTAACACAGTGGTCCTCAAACTTGGCCCTCCAGCTGTTAAGGAACTACAAGTCCCACAATGCATTTGCCTGACTGTGGCTGTCAGACTCCATCATTGCATTGTGGGACTTGTAGTTCCTTAACAGCTGGAGGGCCAAGTTTGAGGACCACTGCTGTAACATATAATATGCTGGACATGCTGAAATAGTGGGCCAAATTCAATTCAGTGAAAAAAAAAATGATCATGTTAAATTTTATGTAGGAGATTCAATTTGAGGAGGAAAACTTTTTTCCTAATTCAGTTTCAGGTTTTTCCCAAAGACTTCAATAGTTTTCAAATGATACATTATGAGATAAGTTGTTCTATCTAAACTGAATTGCAAATCAAATAGAATTCCTGCATTATGTGTCATTATACTGAATTGCAGCCTCCGGGCATAATAAATCACGAAAAATTCGGACTTCCTATAAAAAAAACTTCTTAGCAATCTTCACTATGTATCACTGGGAACGATTTTAATGGAAATGTACAGTATGGGGTTATCCAATCAAAACGAAACAATATATTTCATTTAGTTACAAGTCAGGCTTTATCACTAGCATAATAGCAGGGCAACCACACACAAAATAATATGTAAACCATGAATCAACAGTTGCCAATGCAACTTTTTGCATTTGTTTTAGTGTTCTAATATTCATGCAGGAAATGTGTCTACCCAGAAGTGGTGGAAAGGATAAAATGCCTCTAAAATAAAAGAGGCCCAAACAGAAGACATAAATGCTTGGATAGCACCAAGGAGCAGAGCCACCATTAGAACTCACGGAGACCTGTCAAACAACATTTTCTGGGAACCTCCCACCCCCGAAGCCCCACCCCAGATTCCACACCACAGTAAAAAGGCAACACAGACATCTGCACTAAAAATGGTAAACCCCCCCCCACACACAAATTATAAAAAGACATTGATGGTGAGGACCCCCTTATAAAAAAATATTGGTGCCCCCTACAAGGTACCAGGACCCCCCATGAATTTTTTATTTTAAATTTCAAAAAGTGGAGCACAGCTGGGCCCCCCTTTAGGCCTGATTCAACAGTACCCCCTGCGCCCCCCTGATTGTGGGCCTGCACTGGAGACAGTATAAATCAGACAGAAATATTGCTGCTACCTGCAAATCTTCTTAGTATAGATGTCTATGTGGCTGCCAGTAATAAAAGTGCATTAATTAATGGATTATGTAACCTCCAGGTTGGTGTTAGTGGAAAAGAAGTAAAGTGTAAAGGTTAAAAAAGTCACAAGTATGCTGAACAATTTGCCTTATCATGGGAGTGAGACCCACATTTCTTTACTTTCTGGGATTGAGCTAATCTTAGCACACGAATTGTTTTAGTTGAAAATACCTAAAGCTTTGTAACAAAAACAGGAAAACAGGGCATAAATATGATTTTCTGTGCTGCTTTTTTCTACAACACATCACTGAATGAACACTGAACCACAATAGCTATACAAACTGTTTTCAATCATGTGAAGAAATAAACTACATCCTGTACTTGAGTGACATCTAGGGGCAGATTTACCAGAATTCTAATTCTTGGATGACAAGCAAGATGCCTAAGAAACGTATCTTTTGCTTCACATTTTCCCATGGACTTTAAAGTTTGAGCAACTCTAGAATTCTTGAACACCAGAAATGTGTCAAGTAAGTTGAGTGTTTGAGATATTTTCATTCAAAGGCATATCATTGCCAAACCAATATCTGCAGCTTTTTGCTCCCAAATTCTTTTTGACAGTAAAAATGATCAGTATGTTTCTACAAAGCTCAGTCAAGCTTGTGAGCAACATGTTGCTCCCTGACTCCTTGGATGTTGCTTCCAGTGGCCTCAAAGCAAGTGCTTATTTTTGAATTCCTGGTTTGGAGGCAAGTTTTGGTTGCATAAAAACAAGGTGTACTGCCAAACAGACTCCTGTAACTTGCCAGCTCACATATGATCTAGCAATAGCCAATTATAACCCTTACTTAGCATGTTTATGTAGCTCTCCACCTTATTAACATTTGTATGTGGCTCATGGGTAAAAAGGGTTGGGTCCTCTGACCTATAGCCAGGGCAGGTACTATGGGTAGGCAGAAGAGACACCTGCCCCCAAACATGTGGGGGCACTGGGCAGGTACCTATTCAAGAGTTCGATAGAGATAGGGGGATAGAGACTGTGAATAAAAAATGGTGAGGAGGTAGTTTAATCAAAGATACACTACACCACGAAAGTAGATGGATACATACACTTGGAACATTAGAACCCCATGGTTTAAACATTGATTTTAATTTGAGGGCATTTTTATAATCTGATATCCCTTCCCCCCTCCATTCCTCTTCCCGACCCACCAATTATGTATATGGTAAATTATGTAGGTTGAAATTTAGATTTGTTATAAAATGAGTGGGGAAGTGAGTGAAACTGTACAACTGAAAAATCCCCCTTCTCTCAGTGCCCCTCCCCCCTCCTTTTCGTATTTGTAAATATTTAAAATAAATCAATTTATTCCAAATATACATTACAAAACATAAATTAATGAAGATTAATTAATTACAAATTGATGGAGTAATCCACATAAATGACTATAACAATTTTATATTTCATTGGAGAATTATCCAAATATATGTACAGAATGATCTACTTACGTAGTCATTTTATATTATTTATGTATTTGCTGCAACAGAAAATTGTAATTATTAAGTTAAACAGAAACACTGAATTGTATAAAACAGCATGGTTGCTAGGGAGACGTACGCCTCCCTGAAACCAGGAAGTGAAGCGAAAGGACATGCGCATCGCCATGACAACCAGCTCTCTTAAAGTACGGAAGGCATGTACAACACTACATTGAAGCCTCTGAGGAAGTCAGAACAGATGAAACGCATAAGGCCAGAGCGTCTAACGTCATCACTAAGAACCAAGCAGGACACATGAGTTTAGGAAACAACGCTGGCCGCTGTTATACCGATCAAAAATCTGGATTATATCCATGCTGGCATTTAAAGGGGACTAGATGCATTTTTTTAACTCTACAAAGTGTGAGTGTAACCTTTAATTAGTTTTATATGTAATTAGTTTTGCATGGTGCACTATCTGTGCTCCATATCTTTATAGCAGCAAAGAAAAAGACAAGGAACCTTGGATTAATCTGATGTGCTGAATGGTAAAATACACATTTGTGAGTACCCATCGAATGCTAAAAATTAAAAGATTGTGAACAAGGGGGAAAGGTTGTAGGAGTTTGCTGAGCTACAACATTGTGAAAAATACTATACTATATTATTTTCTATTTTCTTTTTCCTTCTCCCCAACATTCCCTGCATGCCATGTCTCCTGAGCTCTACTATCGCTGACTCCGAAAAAAACCTTTGACTTTATTAGTTCTCCTTTAAGTGGCAGGTCCCTTGTGTTTCAATACTTGCAGACCAAAAAATGAAATCACTGATATTCATACAATCAACTTATACAGTCATTAATGGGGTTGTTCACCTTTAAACACTTTTTTTCAGTTTAGTTGGTTTTAGTTAGTTCACCAAAAATAAAAACCTTTTCCAATTCCTTTTCTAATTTCTATGTGTGACCGTTTTTCTAATAATGAAGGTTCTATTTTTCACCCTCTAAAGCAGCTCTGAAGAGGGGGTTGATACATTTAGTTTATTTTTTATCTTTGTCCCTGCTGAGCAGAATCCATGAGTAAAGGCAGCGGTTAGAATTGATACAATAGTTGCTAAAGAACTGCTGAGAAATATATCAATTAATTATATCAACTAAATGTAGCAAATTGTAACAGTTCAAAATGTTCCTGGATCACTGAGCTGCCATATTGAAGCACTAGAGACAGGAACATTAAACGATAAACTAACTTTTTGGGAGAATGGTAAAAAATAAAAGACGGAACACAATTGAAAAAAGTCTTTGTTTATGGTGAACTGACCTGAAAAACATGTTTGGAAGTTGATTAAATATCCATTACTGGGTAAAATCTTACCTTTTTCACTGACACTTTCACTTTCTATTTCTGCATCTTCACAGCTTGTATATTCGGGAGTTGACGCTCCTTCATCATCTGAGCTGCTAACTGACATCTGTCTTTTTTTCCCTCCTCTTTTTGACCTGTGGGGCTTTGGTGGGGTTGGTCTAACAGATTCTGATTGATCAGAACTAAGGGAGTCATTTCTCAACAATGTCTCCATCTTTTCACGTTTAGCTTTCCTTAGAGCAAAACTGGGGTCTAATCTACTCTGTTTTTTAAAGGAATCATGGTTCATAGAGTCTATATGTTCTGAAGGACCCAGGTTGTGTTGAGAACTATGGAGGCTGTGATTGGCAGATTGTTTTGGCTTGGAAACGAATACTTCCCCATTTCTGTCTACAGAATAAGACCTCTGATTCTCGGATTTTTTGTCCTGAGATGCTGATCCTTGTGAGTTTTTACCTAACTGATTCTCAGGTACTTCAGCTTCATCTAACTCTGTATGTGGTAAAGATGCATCACTGTGCCGTCTTTCATGCCTTGCCTTTGAAACTTTTGCATGCATGCGCATTTGCTGTTCTTCAGGTTGCGGTTTTACTGGATACCTTGCTAAATTAGGATCACTTCTGTATCTCGTTTGATACTCATCCTCTGTGCTTTGTTTGTCTTCTTCCATGTTTGTATCTTCCTCTTCTTGCTCTGGAATGTCCTGTGACCTTCCTTTCCCTAATCTTCTGCTTTCTCTCCTTTCTTTATGTTCTCTGTCATCCACATGCCCTTCAGCTTGTTGGTTTAAACACTTCTGCACTCTTTTGCGATCATTTTTCAAGACTTTTCCATTTTGCTCTGAAATCGCTAAGATCTTCTTCCTAAAGCGTGAATACAGAAATGGTAGGATGAAGAATAAGTCATGATATTATTTACAGCGTGATATAAATAATAAATAATATTAGTTATATAATTATTTACTATATTACATTTGCTATATAACATTACAACAACTATACAGAAAGCAAAAGATGAGCAGATTTCTTTACCAAAGCAGGTCTGACCCCTATACACAGTAATAGGAATTTTATCAAGATAAAGAATAAGCAGGAGAAGAAGTACTGAAGCAGTATCTACGAAAATAGACTAAAAGCTCAAACCGAACTCTGCTAATATACTTTACAGAAAATAAACATCAAAGCAAAGCCTAAACCTTAAACAAAGCCTAAATATTTAATGGTTTGAACTCTTTTCATTGATTTTCAGTAACAATACATTTAACATGAAAAAATACCTGGCTGCCATATGAGAATGTTAAACAAGAAGTAGACTATGAAAAAATGAAGAACAAATAAGTTTTCATTTTATGACATAAAAAAGTCTACTTAGTCATTATTATTTGACATTATGACAAAACGATTCCCATATCTTAGATGGCTAAAAGTATTAAAGAAAGAAAATGGCCTAGGTGCTTCAAAAAAATCTACAAAAGTGAATGGATTCTGAGCATGTGTTAATACACACACACCATTGTCAAAGATCTCTCATGCCTCACTGTTATCACATCCTTTTCACTTAGCATGGTACCTTCAGATCTTTGCGCTGAAAAGTTTTCAGAACAGCATAAAAGAAAGACTTAAAATAAGAAAGCTCTTTCATAAAAAAGAAGACAATGGAAAATAGAAAAACAGACTTACTATCAAAGCAATTTTGTTTTCTTGCCAGTGTGTTTCTGTTACAATACACACACATTGTACAACATATCATCATTCCCTTTTATAACAGACAATGTGTAGCGATGCTGAGCTTCAATAAAATCTTGCAGAAAATATCCTTGTAACAAGAGAATCACACAACAACACCACAAAACCTCTGCTGGACTGCTCTCTTTTTATGCCATACTGACTTTTAATAGCTAGCGGTTACATAACCATCTGCTGCTGAAATTCTGGCCAGTTTTCTCTATGCTTTCTAATTCATATATACACACAAGCATTATCTTTCTTACAGCCAATTAATCAACTCTTAAAAATGGACATATATAGTTTAAACATCTCGGTACAGTAAATCCTCAGACGCTGAGTTCTCAAAACAAATGAATACACGCTAGTGCATAAAAAAGTCCTGTATCAAAGTAAGTTTGACCAAAATTTCTGGTTTTTATTTTTTTACTATAACATCCCAATTTATATTGTGCTTTCTTTAATAATAACTAAGGGCCAATCGTGGATTCTAGTTTGGTTGGATTTTTTTTTTAATTTGTATTTTGATAAATATGCACCTAGTTATTTTTAGGGATGCATCGAATTCAGGATTCGGTTCGGGATTCGGTCAGGATTCTGCCTTTTTCAGCAGGATTCTGATTCAGCCGGCTGAACCAAATCTGAACCCTAATTTTCATATGCAAGTTAGGGGCGGGGAGGGAAATTCATGACTTTTTGTCACAAAACAAGGAAGTGAAAATTGTTTTCCCCTTCCTACCCCTAATTTGCATATATAGGGTTCGGTATTCGGCCGAATATTTCTCGAAGGATTCAGGGGGTTCGGCCGAATCCAAAATAGTGGATTTGGTGCATCCCTAGTTATTTAAGTATTATATGTCTCAGAATGATAGCAGTGAATAGTTGTTTGTATTACTACCCCAGCAAGACCTGTAATAAAACTGCACAGCCCAAAAGTCTTACGATGCTGGTAACTAATGTTCATCCCTGTCTTATATATTTATGTTGTAGAAAATTGTTACAATAGATGAGTGGTGATATCACAACTGCAAAATATACACAGATAATAATAAATAAGTTATGATATGGGCATTTAAATAAAAATAGATGATAAAGTATTCTGATCGGCTAGATTGCTAGCAGAAACATCAGTATCCACCAATAAATGAATCTCATTGAAGTGCTCTGAGTGTGATTGCCCAGCTATTGGATTCCCTAAGGACTGCACCCAGGCTAGTGTTATACTCTAATACACGTAAGTGCTGAATGTTAAATTGGTTCAGATAGTGAAGTACATACATAAAAATAATTTTTTTAATTACACTATTGCACAAAAATAGAGGGTATTCAGCAAAATCTTCATTTAGCCAGGCCAAATTACATTTGCAAATATTTATTCTAGAAAATAGTCTTGTTTTATGCAATTTTTACTGTGACATTTATGGCCAGAAATGCATCTTTCAAAACTCATAAACTTTACTGACTGATGATTATACCATCCAACAGCATTACAGAGTGACACCAATCAAACATGTATGTATGATATAAACCCATACTTCATCCATCCACGCACACACCCTTCTGCCAATAGAATCCTATGAACAAGAAATCATATCAGATATCTCTTTGTATCATTTAAATGCACATTTTAATGAGAATTAAACTCCCATTAAGAATTTTCTGGCCAAAAAATAAGTTACTCTATAGATGGCGGTAAAATGTTGCGAATATTCTGGCGTTAATTTTGTCTTTCACACATTTCGCTGTTTAGTAAACCAGGCGTTAATGTGTATGTAGCGTTATTTTCAGCGGATGCGATAACTGGCGAACACACATTCTTGCGCAAGAAAATTTGCAAATTTATATTTACCGCAGGTTAATAAACTCGCGAAAACATATTCTGCGTTAAATTTGTCTATATTTTGTGCACAAATTTTTACCGCACTTTAGTAAACGGACCCCCATGTCATGATTTTATGATGTAGTTTTTATTTCTAAATTACACTGTTTACAATGCAAATAATTCACTCTACAATACAAAATTTAATTTCAAGTGTATTTTTTTTTTATGTAATACTGGTGTGTAGGCAGCTGTCTCATGTCATTTTGCCTGGTCATGTGCTTTCAGGATGAGCCAGCACTTTAGCATTGAACTGCTGTCTGGCAGGCTGTTTCTCCTACTCCTAGTGTAATTTGTCACAGTGGAACCTGGATTTTTCTATTGAGTGTTGTTCTTATATTTACTGGGGAGCCGTTATCTTGTGTCAGGGAGCTTGTTACCTTCCCAATATTCTATTGTTAGGCTTCTGGGAGGGTGATATCACTCCAACTTGCAGGACAGCAATAAAGAGTGACTGAAGTTTATCAGAGCACAAGTGACATGACTGGAGGCCACAGGGAAACTGACAATATGTCTGGCCCCATGTCAGATTTCAAAATTAAATATTAAAAAATCTGCTCTTTTGAGAAACAGATTTCAGTGCAGAATTCTGCTGGGGCAGCACTATTAACTGATGTGTTCTGAAAAATGTTTTCTTTCTCATAGTTACATAGTTAAATTGGGTTGAAAAAAGACAAAGTCCATCAAGTTCAACCCCTCCAAATTAAAACTCAGCATCCATACAGACACCCCCACTCTTTCACACAAACCATATATGTATCTATTTAAATTAGAGAGGAAGCTGAAACTCATGGTTAATATATAAATTATCAGAGGTTTAGTTGGGATATTACAGATAAACTTTTTCATGTACTCCCTATATAAAACAAAGGTATAACTAGGGTATATACTGTTTGGATGATTACATCATTTTAGGACATGGTTATTACCTCCCTGGACCCCATGGTCACATCTGCATGAGGTCAAAACCCTGCAATGGGAATCATTTTGTGCCCTATTGTTTATTCAACCACATAGTACTATCAGAAATATACTGTATGTAGCCCCTTCCTACTTTTTTGTATACAATTTTGAAGAAAACATAGACCCTCTCCTTTTAATGATGAATTTTAAACTTTATAAAAAATATCTTGAAAATCCATTTTTCAGCGGCTTACATTACTAATCACAAACCTGTCTTTTGGAGGTTCGCTTCTTGATCTTGATGATACTTTTGGCTCTTGGACTGAGGATTGTAGTGATGGTTCTGAGCTTTTGCTCCTATCAGACTGCAAAGTAGAAGGAGGGGATCCTTGTGTAACTGCTGCAGCAGTGCTTAAAGGGGTTTGAGATCGAGACCTCTCTTGAAGTCTTGCTTTCTTTTCCCTTGGTGCATCTGTACTTGCTCCTGTAGCAGTGTCACTTAATGCCCCATCCTGAGAAGATGGCTGCGGCGTCCCACTTCCAAAGAACCAGTCCCCAGATTTTGTCAAAATTTCCTGTTGCTTCCGACACAAATTGCAAACCCACATAACCTAATTAAAAATAAGGGGAAAAAAATGCGTAAAAAAAAGGAGGACAAATAAAAAGCTTATTTTTCATATTAATGCTAACTGTGCCAATCAAGACTAATTAGAAACTTTAAAGTTTAAAAAAAATATCCAGCAATACAGAGTTGGCATTTCAACAACTTTCCAAAACATATATGTAGGAATTAAAAAAAAAAATGATAATGACATGGATTAGTTTAGACAGATTACAATAATGATAAGGAATATAAATAAATATGCTAGTTATCCTGCTTGAGAAAAAAACATTGCTCCTCCCACAATGTGATAAGGCTTTTTAAGATATTAATAAGTCAAATACCACATAAGCCAATGTATGTTGTTGGTGACCAACAGCACTACATTAGTTACTCTGCTTAAGTGATTTTTTGTTGGACCACGGACTGAATTCCACTTCCACTAGCCAAAATTGGACAATTCAGTTTGACAAATTGAGCAAAGATTTGGCTGTTTATAAATGTGATATTTATACAGTAAGCTTTATTTACCTAATCACTTGTTTTAACATGTACTGCAGTACTATTTCTATGTTTGTTTTGTTTCTACAAGAAGAACATAAAGATTGATAAACTTTTTCATTTACTGATGTCTTGATTTACAGTAAAAAATGATGCCACATTTGTTTACTGCCAATTTGCAAGCTTGTGAATCCTAGATTAATAAACTGGCAATGGCAAACTAACTCTACTGTCTACAACTTTATAGAACTACTATCTCAGTAAGTGGGTTGTATCTACATGTATGAGTGACAGCCGCTCATTCCTCACTTTTTATTATAACTATTTGCAGCTTTCAGCAGCTAGCAGAGATCAGATGTACTGATTAAATCTATATAGACATGTTTATTCAAGTTGCAGCATTTTATACCCATTATAATTCATGTGGTTCAATGTGTTATTTAATTTAAAGGTGAAGGTTGTTGGTAGGGTTACCACCTTTTACAAAATTTAATACCAGCAGGCGGGGGCGGGGCCAAAAAGGGGTGTGATGTGACGCATAAAGAGGCGTGGCGTGATGCAAAAGGGGGCGGAGCCACGTCGAGCGATCACCTGAAGACGCGAGAAAGGTAAGTTTTAATAGGATTTCAGGCAAGGCAAGGGCCTTTTTTAAGGGGTATTACAAATTTACCGGCAGCTACATTGCCGGTAAATTTGTAATACCGGCCCCGGCCTTGGCTGGTGTTTTACCGGCTAGGCGGTAAAATACCGGCTGGGTGGCAACCCTAGTTGTTGGTGATGGGAGGGGACCATCAATTGCCCATCAAGAGGGCAAGAAGCAGTGAAAGCAAATAACACAGGAGAGGGTGATTTATCAAGATTTGAATTTTTTTGCACAAAAACACACAAATTCAAATTAGATTTTCAAAAACTTGAATGCTTGGTATTTTTTTTAAGTAAAAAAACTCTCAAATGTAAAAACAGAAATTGGCATCTAAAAGCTGCCAAGTTAATGTAAGAAGTCAATGGGAGTTGTCCTAGGCAAAATTTAAGCCATTTTTTAAATTAGTGTTTTCGAGTTTTGTAAAAATCACAAATTCTATTTTTTTAAAGCCTACAAACTTGAAAAAGTCGAGGTATTCAAGTTTAATGCATGTAAACGAAAAACATTTGAGTTTTGTTTTAACTGTATTGAGTTTTTTTACATGAATAAGCAAGCATTAAAGTTTTGTTTTTTTTTTATTGTGAGTTTATTTGAAGTAGAAAAGCCTAGCACTTCACAAATTAAATTTTTATAAATAAGTCCACAAGATCTATACTTTTGGCACTTTTCCTTAAATTCCTTCCACTGTGATTTGTGCTTTTGACAGTTCTAAAATCCACATAAAGCCTCCAAAAAATAAAAAGTTAAAATGTGTGATGATATCATCCTTTCCAAATATTATACAAGCTGTAGCTATATATATAGCAATTCACACAAACCCCTGTCTTGCACAGAATAGGGTATATTAACCAGAGAGCTCTGAAATATGGGAAAGCCATCTTTCACAATGATCTATTTAATTTTTAATCTTTTTAATGTTAATAGATTGTATACCTTTACCTTTGCCCCACAACCTGATAAAGAACCTTATAAAGATTTAAGTAGACCATTTTCATGGTAGAGCCACGAGGGAGGAAAATAGCCTTGGTGAAAACATAAACCATTTTGTTGAAAATGCATATTAAATTTAGCTAAGATTTTTTTTTTTATAGAATAATAGAAAAATGCTTCCTAGACACACTGTAAATAAACTGATCAGCCAAGCAAACACTGAGCTAGTGAGCGTTAGAACTAAAATGGACATTTCTAAGCTGGGATTTGAGCCAAACCCAACTAAAGCAAGTCTGTGAAACAACGTCTTTTACAATTCACAGATGTTAGTCAGCCAAACAAATACTTTGATGAAGGATTAGACGGATCTTTTTCGGCTTCTGGGTTTTTATAAGAACTGTCAAAAGAATAAAATGCGCAGGGATATTTTTATTCCAGTCTGTCATTCTATTATAACATTTTTAAGCCCTGATTTACATTTATTAAGTAAAAGAAAATGCGTGCCAGTGAAAATTTACAGAGCACATAGTAAGGTTTACACTTTAAAATCCAGCACAGGTATGGGATCTATTATCCAGATTGCTCGGGACCTTTGGTCTTCTGGATAACAGATCTTTCTTTGTAGATTTATTAACGGTTGAATAGTAAAAAAAAAATTTCATGGTGTCAGAAGTCACACATTCAAATTTTAATCCCCCTATTCGAATGTAAATTTGAATTTGACCATCGAAAAAGTCCTAATTTGAATATTTTCCACCAAAAACCTGACGCAAGTCTATGGCAGAGGTCAGTTGAGCCATTTGGAGATGTTAATAGCCTTCCTGACATTTGATTTTATTTTTTTGGAGAATTTGATTTGTACGATTTGAATACCATTCAGATATGATTCTAATTTTTGGGTCGGAACAAATCTATCGAATATTAGACATTCAAATTTTTTTTTGAATAACCTCCCCAGTCTAATTAAATGTATATTCAAATTTAATAGAGTAAAAAAAATTTACATGAATTTAAAATTCAATCTGATAAATGGGCCTCTGAATTTATTAGAAAATTGTATAAGCATTAAATAAACCAAACCTTTGAATTTTCAGGGTCGGAACTATTCAATCGCATATTAGACATTCACACTTTTTCTTAAAGGAAAACTATACCCCCCCCCCCCCGAACAACGCAGGTCTCTATGACAAGATATCACATAATAAACTCATATGTAAAACCCTGCTTCATGTAAATAAACCATTTTCATAATAATATACTTTTTTAGTAGCAGGTGCCATTAGGTAATCATAAATTGAAAATAGCCATTTTAAAAAATAAGGACAGTCTCCTGTTGCTCAAGTATTCATTTTGGGTATAGTTTTCCTTTAAATTACTTACCCCAGTCGAATTAAATATGTATTCAAATTTATTAGAGTAATAAAAGTCACATGAATTTGAAATTAAATCTTTGATAAATAGGCTTCTAAATCTATTAGAAATTCATGTTACATTAAATAAACCAAATAGACTGATTTTTGCTTCCACTAAGGATTAATTATATCTTAGTTTGGATCAAGTACAAGGTACAGTTTTATTTTTAGAATGAAAAAACTAAATCAATTTTAAAAATCTGGATTGTTTGATAAAATGGAGTCTATGGGAGATGACCATTCCCTAATTTGAAGCTTTCTGGATACTGGGTTTCCAGATAATAGATCCCATACCTGTACTGGCTTTCACTTTTGGTTACTTATTTTACCAGAAACAAAGGGGCATGTTTACTAACATTGGAGATAAATATCTGGCAAGAATTCTGGTTATCAATCAGCAATTAGATTAAACAGCCACCTATATGCTAGAAAACAAAAGCAAAGACCTGATTGGTTGCTATGGGCAAGTTCTCCAGAAATCTCTCCAGATATTTATCTGCAATGTCAGTAAACATACCCCAAAGTCCATATAAAAATATTTTGGCTGAGGACCGAAACATGGTTATAGTCAATGCTAAACTCTTTCCTCCTCCCCCCTCTCCTCTTTCCTCTTCCCCTCTCCTCCGTCTTTGTTCACTTGTGATCATTTATATAATGCGTAATATACGTTGGAGACAAATCTGAAGACAGAATTGTTACTGTTTGAGCTGCGTTACCACGCTACTGTCTCCATTTGCTTGGACTACTTCAGAATGTGTGGTGTTTATACAAATGGCCTGCAAAACACAACAGAATGCATGTACAAACCCTATCTGTAATGTCTCTTTTTCTCCACAAAAAATAAAAATTATAAGTTATAAAAAAATATATATATTATGACTGAGGGCCAAAGATTTCAAACCCTGGCACAGAAACAAGATAATGTAGATCTGTGGTATATAGGTACATACTGTAGATATATGTGAGTACAACATTCTTGAATATTGAAATTTAAAAGCAGAAATTGCCTACACTGTAAGTTCCATTTTACCAAGGAAAACTCAATGTGCATGAAACATGTAGACATTTGCTCATCTGTGGCCTTTCTTGTGACTAGGAAAATACAGGCATGAACTTATGTATGTTTTTTTAAGAACATTTCTGCATTATTCATTAATTTAAGTACAATATTAACCCTGCTGAGGTGTAACAAACAATTAGGGCTAAAGTAAGCACTGTAAGTTCTTCTGTCCAGTCTGCATTGAGAGCAGTGATGGCTAACAATAGGGAATTTTCTCAAGTAAAAGTTGTATGGGGCATTATGATTCTGATCACAATACCTAAAGCGTTTGATGCTTTTTCCCCATTCTGCTGAATATCAATCCTGCAGCGTAGGTGGTTCTTCACAGTGAGGACAGTGAGGTTGTGATGGCTGATTCTGTTGATGCTTTTAAGAGGGGCTTGGATGATTTCTTGGACAGACATAATATCAAAGGCTATTGTGATACTAAACTCTATAGTTAATATATGGGCATATATATTTATGTGATAGTATGGAGGGGTGTGTGTGTATGGATGCTGGGTTTTCATTTGGAGGGGTTGAACTTGATGGACTTTGTCTTTTTTCAACACAATTTAACTATGTAGCCTATGGCACCTAAACACCATTTTGTTGGAGGAGATTTCTTGTGATTTATTAAACTCCGATAATGTTAAAAGTTCAAATATATAATTACTTCAACTCAGACCTGCCAAGATCATGTTGAAGTCAATGGCAGATGTCCCATTGACATTCTGAAGATATCCTGATCTGCGCTGGGTTTCGTACAATAGCTGAAGATTTTGTGGTTTTCGATAATCCAAAAAAGTCTTAGTATTAATATACATAACTTTAGAAACACAGGAATTCAAACAATTATTCATTATTATGGCACTTTAAGAGATTTTAATGACCCAGACTACTCAATAGTTCTTTTGACCACTTTGGGCAACATCATCATTTTATTATACTATGGCCCCATAACTGGTCCACTATTATAGGATACAGTTAAATATTACTAAGGATACAGTTAGATATTCAGATATTTCTCAGAGACATTTAATTGATTGCAATATTTTACTGAACTGCAGAAAATGTGACTACTGTTAGTAATTGAGCACTTTTGTCAATAGCTCCAAACAATTAAACAATTGCAGTAGTTTTTGCTAATTCCTAGTTCTCCTAAAATATGATGGTTGTTGTATGCTTACTTTTTCCAAACAACAAAATAAACCCCTATCGACAGACACAAAAGGTCCTCTGCACTCAACCCATTATCAATATATTTAAGACATTGAGACATTTTGTGCATACAGTTACAAACAAAATGCCTTAATCTTTCAACAAAACAGGGATTGTTTGTCCATATATTGCAATATATTTAAGATGGCCAACTACGTCCTAATAAACCCCTATAGTTATAGATTTTTCTCAGGACTGTGAGCTAATCTGGTGCCTTTTAGTCTGGAAAATCAGCCTCGGAGCAACACTGCATACCTATGGTACAAAAGCATGCATACAAAAACATAAAAGCACATAGGCACGCACAAACACACTCGCACAAACACACTCGCACAAAAGAAGAGGTTTCTGCAACTAGGTCACATCATCTCTAAAAATAATCTGTATTTTAATCCTGCTGTGGATTGCAGATGTCTAAGTCAGCAAAGAGAATACTGATTACATGCATTCCCAGCAATAATTCATTGCCTGATCTTACCATTCCTTTAAATTGTGCCTAATGCCTCATACAATTAATAATGAAATATGTTTCTTACATTAGTAAAACTGCAATATAAATAACATAACTACTCTAAATTCTCTGACAATATTCACTACAATAAAATTATAATTAGGAAATGCTGTAGTATAAGAAAATGCTGAATGGCATGTTTACACATTTTTTTTTTTACAATCAGATTGGCCTCACCCTTCCTTAGGGTTGCCACCTGACCAGTATTTTACTGGCCTGGCCGGTATTTTTGATGGTTGATCCCAAGGTTATTAATAGGAAAAAAATATAAATATATAGGAAGGCCGGTATTTTTTTTCAGGAAAAGGTGTCAACCCTACCCTTCCTGCATTCAGGCCCTCTGTTCCTGTCCACCTACTCTAATTCCTTCCCATGGGCTGGAACTACCTCCTGTGGGCAAATCAGAGAAATAATGGATTCTTTATAACTGTGATCAATTACTAAAGTTGCACTACAAGGGAAAGTGTTTCTACAATTTATGCTTAGCAAAATGCCAGCCAAAGGTGGGCTAATATTACAGATTTACTAGCTACATTTTTAATTCCACACCTGGCCCACCTATGATCCACACTAATCCCTTCCCTCAATCCTCCTTCTATACCCTGCCACCTCTATAATCATGCCCTACTCATGTAATCTGCACCTTTATGTCTCACATGCTCCCACTCATGGCTCTTCCTTACCCATGCCTCATCCCTCATCCCCTTTTTCCTACTGGCTGGTATATCCTCTAACAAAAGGTGGAAACCCTAACTGTGTTAGATGGAAAAAAAACATTCAATATTGCAGTGATCCCCAATGTTGCTCTTGAGCAACATGTTGCTCCCTTTGATTAATATTAGTCTTGTGTCCCCACCATTGTGGACTCTGCTTCCTTTACAGTTACTCCACTGGTGGTCAGTGCAATTACTGAATAAGATATTGAAGTGCAAGAAGTGCATTTTGATGCATGTAGCTTTACTGAAAGGGATTTTATGTCCACCTGACTATGTAATACAAGTTCTTAACACACTTGGTACACAAATAGATGCATGTAGTTCAAAGAGAAAATTCTATTTCCTGGACAGGCTAGTTCAGTGCTGGAAAACTGTGCTGAAAGTTTCCAGCTCCAATTACAGGAACAACAAACAGAGAAACAGATTGATACAGATCAGCTGGGATTCTCATTGGAGGATTTTCTTGTATTTTACTGCAGCCGCTGGCTGTGGAGATTTGGTGAAAAATTTTGGAAAAGTTTTATAGTGAAATATTGCTTTAAGGACAGAACTACACAGATGATTCATGTCCGTTTTCGGTGGATGCAACAAGTCGGATGCGTCAGGAACAAGGTATGGTAATAGGAAGTTGGATGGTGTCGCAGGGTTGATCCGATGCGACTGTCAGATAAAAATGCTGCAAGCTGCGTCTTCATCTGACAGTAGTGTTGCGTCAGATCAACCCTGCGACACCATCGAACTTTTCTATTACTTACCTTGTTTTCCGTCGAATGCAACATTCGTTTTTGCACACAGCGTCTCATCCACTGAAAACGGACGTGAATCGTCCATGTAGTTCTGTTCTAAATCCTGATGTTGGTGGACTACAGCTCCCAGCATGCCTCAACCTTCAGTATATGATACATTATTCTGGGATTTATAGTCCAGCAACAACTGAGTAAATTTGGTTGATCAGTGCAGTGCAGCAGAGTTTACTACCGCTTTAAAACAGAACTGGATCTGGCCCATACTGGAAAAATGTAGATTATTAAAATCTTCCATTTGCAACAAAGGGCACAATATCAGTATTGTATGGTATTTTAAGTTAAATATGATTTCATACCATTTTGAAAATATGAGGGACAAAAAGATTTGGCACATGCAGCGTGTCAACATTTTTTGACCACTCCCATTTTATGGCCATGCCCCTTAATTACCTTGTTCATTTTATAAAATTTGGCAGGTTATTGAAGGTTTGAACACATTTCTGGGTCGGGTTTCATGTGCCATAACAGTTTTGCTAATAAAGGTCCTTTAAGCTGCAAGTCACAGGTTCCCCAAGAGACCTGCTTACCTTAAAGTTATCTTAAAGTTACTATTGTTTCTTTTCTTATCTTAAATTGTTACAAATGTATTTAGGTGCACCTGCCAGTCCAGGTCCTAAGCATTTTGGATAATAGATCCTTTACCTGTACAGGTAAGGGATATTTTTATTATTTGGAATATGGAATTGTTGCATATGTGAAGTGTTTAATAAATATGTTCTTAATATACAATGATAATACTCCTACCCTATGTACTAGATTCATTGTCCAGCTGCACTATTTCAGGAGTTTGTTGGATATTTCTTGCCAAATCTCCACTCCAGATCCACATTTATACAGTGTATATAGCCACTATTGCTTAAGCACCCTTCAGTTTCTGTGCTATATAAATACCAGAGCACTGCACTGGAAATTTCAATAGCTGATACTGAAAACTGTAAATTTCAATATGATAAAGTTTCTGGTATTTCTCAGCCGCAGCAACTTCACCTTTTACTAGAACGATGCTCCCTTTTTGGGAAACTAAACTAAAGAGCTACATATGATCACTCAATCAAAATGAACCTTAGCTGTATTACTGAGGGCTTTTGGCTTTTATCCTAACAACCCTAACTCATTGCTGAAATATTTTTACATTACCCCTGTGCTTGTATCCCACAAGGAAGAAGAATTTCAGCAATGATTAATTACTGTTGTTCAATAAGACTGCATTTGCCACAAAAAAAAATCCAAGGGCAAGTAGAGATTCTCTCCATGTGCACATGTAAAATGCAATTTTCATAAAGACCTTGTCTAACTTCTTTTGTGTACATCGGCAGCTTCCATTCAAATTGAAATGTTAGCAAGTTAGACCTTAAAATAATTATTTTGTACATAAAGGTTTATGGGGTAGTTACTGGTCTCCATCAAACCCTTTATTGTTTAGTTAAGAATAAACTGATCCACGAAGCATTTGTTAAACTCAAGAGCCAGTCTCTCAATAACTTCAACACTTATCAAAGTTGCTCATACAGCCTTAATTATAATTAAAAAAAACAGTGCACCCTCCTGAAATACTTCTTCCTCAGGGACCCACATGGCTTAATGGGTATCCAGTTTAGGCTAGGGTACACACCAAAGAATACTGCCAATAATATTTTTGAGGGACTAACAAGTCTTGGCCGAAACAGAAGTGCAGCTGGGGTACACATCCCTATATACTCACTGGAGAGGCCAAAACAGATTGCCTACTCCTAATCATTTAAGATGAGCTCAACAGAACCTGCACTGACACTAGCTTACCTTACGTTTCGAACAAAGCCTAAGAGCC
This sequence comes from Xenopus borealis, assembly GCA_024363595.1. Classification (NCBI taxonomy): domain Eukaryota; kingdom Metazoa; phylum Chordata; class Amphibia; order Anura; family Pipidae; genus Xenopus; species Xenopus borealis. The sequence continues at coordinate 76,210,683 of CM044440.1, forward strand.
TTGGGTCACCACTTGCCTCTGTTATATAACTTTCCCAGGATTGTCTCCTTTCTCTGACTGAAAGTGGAAAACTTCCTCCTGCTAACGCTTTCAAATCAAGTTAAGTTCATAAACCATTTTGCTATTGTTCAGAATTCAGCAGTTCCTGGTTAAAAAAACATTTCTGGGCCAGGATTTTGAGGCATTTGGGAACATTTTTAAAATGTTCTTTCATTTAATAAGATGATATCATGGTTCTCCATATGGTACTGAGACAAAGCCCCGAATAGTCTGTGGATTAATTAGTTTCTGTTTCCCTATGCCATCTGGATAAGACAGGTTGAAGTATGTTTTGTGCAGTCAAAAACTCATAGCATGAGTAATATATATATCAGTCTAACTTTAGTATACAGGGTTATTTTAGGTATGTTTCTTAAAGTGTTAGGTTGATAAATAGAAGATACATGTAAAATGTGGGTATATAAAAGTATATTTCTGGAACGTTTTGCTAAGCACTTCCACTTTTTCACAATGTGGTGCTGGATGATCTATTAGTCACTGTGCTTTTATAATGACGACAAAGTTGGACTGTGCATTTGTCAAACCTTATTGAAGAAAGTCAAGTGTTAGGAATGTGGCAGATATAAGATGATAGGTTAGATGAGTTAAATCAACATTCACATATATCATGCTTTCTGGAGAGTGTAAGGAATTGTACATAATACATTATTTAACAGCTGATACTACAAATGAGTAGGGTGTTGAGTAACATTTTTCGGAATTTTAATGGAGGACAGCACCATACCTTTACTGGTTTTCCACTAATGAATTTTGAAGGCCTTGTAAGGAAGTACAAATACATTTGGTTAGAACAGGGGTCCCCAGCCTTACCTGTGAGCCACATTCAAATGTAAAAAAGAGTTGGGGAGCAACACAAGCATGATATGTCCTTTGGGGTGCCAAATAAGGGCTGTGATTGGCTATTTGGTAGCCCCTATGTGGACGGGCAGCCTACAGGAGGTTCTGCTTGGCACTATACTTCATTTTTATGCAATTAAAACTTGCTTTCAAGCTTGGAATTCAAAAATAAGCACCTGTTTTGAGGACCCTGAGAGCAACATCCAAGGGATGGAGAGCAACATGTTGCTCACTAGCTACTGGTTGGGGATCAATGGGTTAGAACAGGGGACCCCAACCTTTTTTGCTTGTGAGCCACATTTAAATTAAAAAAAGAGTTGGAGAGCAACACAAGAATATAAAAGTCAATGGGGATGTCAAATAAGAGCTCTGATTGGCTTTTTGGTAACCTCTATATGGACTGGCAGCCTACAGGAGTGAATGTTTGGCAGGACATCTGTTTTTTATGCAACCAAAACTTGCCTACAAGCCATTAATTAAAAAATAAGGACCTGCTTTGAGGCCACTGGGAGCAACATCCAAGGGGTTGGAGAGCAACATGTTGCTCACGAGCTACTGGTTGGGGATCACTGGGTTAGAAGAACCTTGGCCTCTAGAAATCATGTCAGATCCTCCTGTTGGAAAACACTGAGCATTAAGAGGAGCTTTCCATTGTTTCTGTAATCGTATTGTTACTGCCTAAACAACCAAAGCTGGTTATACATGGGCCAATATTAACAGCCAACTTGGGCATCTAGACTCAGCTGGCAGCTTTTAGCTTGTGTATGGTGGCTCCAGCTTGTTTGAAAACTGTGTGAGGATAGCTGAACGACAGAGATGCTGTTCTCACCGTTTTGTGGGTAGTTTCTTGCAGATAAGTCTGATATATATATATATAAGTATTACTATATGTATTATGGGAGGTGGCTCTCC
>CM044440.1:76215463-76229086 GCA_024363595.1 Xenopus borealis
ATATATATATATATACAGCCCTCTCAAGAATTAACATTAAAAATGTGTATGTGAAGGTATGATTAAGGGATTTTGGAGTAACTGGAATTATTTCTATTACTGATCTATACATTTGACAGGCTCCAGGGGCTACTACTTCCCATTCTACCATATCGGAATCCACTGTACGTAACATAAATACATTCTGCAGATACCAGATTGCCCCTTTAATGAATGTCTTGGCATTAAGATTGACAGCCTCGTTTTAAAGTCTCATCTAGTCATAAATAGTAAATATCCATAATAATAAAAACTGACAAAGACAATTATCTGCAAGGCACAAATACACTGTACCTTCATCCAATAACTCATTTAAATCAAACCATGTTTTTTTTTAATGCAAGCTCTGGTTGTGCAGGAATGCAGAAAAGTGCAAGATGGAAATCGTCTTGCGAAAAAAATAAAAGATTATCATAATATGATATTTTTCCAAATCGTATCTATATTCTTAATAGTCAGTCACAGGTTTCTTACTGAAATGTCCCAACTGTCTCTTTGATCTCCTGCATTGACTCAAGACAAAATACAAAGTTTCTAGAAGAGCCCAGAACAGCCCAGCTGGACTTGGATACATTTGTAACAATTTAAGATAAGCAAAGAAACATTTGTAACTATTTAAGATAAGTAGGTCTCTTGGGAAAACTGAGACTAGCAGCTTAAAGGGCAATTTAATGGACAAAAAACATAAAACACAAAAACACGTTATAACACATAAAACTGCAAAAAAACTCCCAGAAATGTGTTCAAACTTTCATGACCTGTGCAATTTAGTAAAATGGACGTGGTAATTCAGTTCCTCTGTACTGATTCTGTGCAAGAAGGGGGAGGAGCCCCACCCTCTGTGAGCTGAGAGGAAGAAAGAGGGAGAGAGGAAATGCTGCTGGGAGAGAGAAAGGACTGCTGGGCAGGGTTGCCAGGTTGGTGGGTTTAACGCAAAATTGGGCTATATTTCAAATGTAGTGGCGGGTTTTAAAAGTCCAAACCCGCCAATTGCTAGTTTTGGGCTAGTTTTGATATGTGCCGTGGGTTTGGACTTTCAAAACCCGCCCAAATATTTTTCTGCAAATTTTACTCATAGGCTCCCACTGCTGCTGCTGTGCTGCTTCATGCAACGCCCCTCCCCCCCTCACTCACTCACTCACTGACTGCTTAGGGACGTAACTACGCTAATTCACTAAGATACCCATTTTACTGAACTTTACCTCTTGCGCTAGACCTTACTTCACCAGGTCAGACCCGGCGAAGTTCAATACAATAGATAGGAGTTTGAAAAAAAAAGTTGAAATATTTTCTAGGTCCCAAAGAAATGCTGGCGTCTTTTACTTTTTGTGTGAGGGGCTTCCCCCCTATGTATTGTTTATGGAACATAAACTATACAGTGGGCATATTTGTAGGGCAATTCAGTTTTCTTTAATTAAGGTATATGTTACAGTCCTATTGTCCTATATGTGTCCACTGTATAGTTGAGTTGCCATATGTTAGGAAATGTAGGGGGGGGAGGAAGGAGGGTAACCCCCCAAAAATTATGCTATTTTTCAGACTATCACACTAAAAAAAGTAAAAGACGCCAGCATTTCTTTGGGACTTAGAAAATATTTCAAGTTTTTTTTTTCAAACTCCTATCTATTATATTGAACTTCGCCGGGTCTGACCTGGTGAAGTAAGGTCTAGCGCAAGAGGTAAAGTTCAGTAAAATGGGTATCTTAGTGAATTAGCGTAGTTACGTCCCTTTGTCAGTGCGCAACTTCGCCTGGCTTAAGGGTGCGAAGTTGTGCTAGTCTATCTACTTCGCTAGCTAATTTTAGCCAGGGACACTGCTATTAAATTGGCAAAGTTGCGACATGACATCACGCTGGCGAATTAGCGCTTGCGTTAGACGCTTCACGCTTTAGTGAATTTGCCCCTTAGTGTTCTGCCAAATAAATCCATCAACCTTTCCACTGTGTATGTGTATTGTGGATCAGAGAAGTTCCCAGGGAGGGGCATTACAGTTCAGCCTGTCCTGACCCTGGGTGGAGGCACGCTATTTCATAGTGTACCTGCTCTCCCATATATCGGAGGCACAGGACTCCTGTAGCATCATATAAAAGTAAATGTGACATAGATCTCATGCAGTAGCAGAAGAGGGCTATAATCGTAAAAAAAAATGTTTTGGGGTACTCGGCTTCCCCCCTATGGATTGTTTATGGAACATAAACTATACAGTGGGCATATTTGTAGGGCAATTCAGTTTTCTTTTATTAAGGTTTCCTGGGCTTGTATAATGTAATGTATTTGCTGTAACATACGTTCATTGAACACTAGTGCAACTTCACTAGCGTTCAGCACCATGGACGCAACTTCGTATTTTAGTGAGTTAGCGATGTCCTGGCAAATCTACGTCCGGTGAAGTTTTGCGAGGTGAGCAAAGCGGATGCTGGCGAATTTGCCCCTTAGTGTGTTGAAAGAGTATGTCACTGTAGTAAGCAGAATGCTGAGTACAGCATTTCTGAAAAATGCTTCTAAACATTACAATCAAATGAATAATGAAGAAATATGTAGCTCAGTCCATGAGAGTGAAATATTGCAAGACACCAGAAAAGAATATCACTGTAAGGGAATCTACTGGCACAAGAGATAACAACTATAAAATGTTGCGTGGGAAGTGTAGATTGCAGCAATTAAACACATCCAAAATAAGTCAGACCCTGTTTGTAAGGTGTTAAAAGTCATTATTTTGCAATATGCTTTAAATATCTTCTTCAAACTAGTATGTTGTTTTGCTAAATAAACACAGAGAGTAAGCTACAAAAGCCAGAAAGGAATTAAAACATCAAAACAACTAAATTTCTAAGTAATTTTGGGCTACTTCGACTATCGAATAGCCCAAAATTCGATTTGAATTGAAAAATTAATTTCAAAGTACTTTCCCTTTAAAAACCCTTCGACTTCGACTATTCAGCAGCTTGAAGCTGCTGAATTGCCATTTTAGCCTATGGGGGACCTCATAGAACCTGTCCTGAAAAATTTTCTAAGTTCCAAGAATTCGAAGTATTTTGCAGTCCAATCGTTAAAGAAAGCCCTTTAAAAAAAACTTTGAGGGTCGAATTTTGAAGTTTTTTACTTCTAAAATATGGCCCTTAAAGTAAATCTGTCCCTTAGTTTGTAAGCCAATAAGTCATTCATGAGCAGTGCAACTAGGCAGTAAGGGAAATGTGTATATAAGCTCCACATTCATTAGAATTTCCAGTGGAATAGTAGCCCTGGGTCCCACAGTCAGTGTCCTTAAAGGAAAACTATATCCCCCTGGACAATGTAGGTCTCTATAAAAAGATATTGCATAAAACAACTCACATGTAAAACCCTGCTTCATGTAAATTAACCATTTTCGTAATAATACACTTTTTTAGTAGCGTGTGCCATTGGGTAATCATAAATAGAAAATTGCCATTTTAAAAAATAAGGACAGCGTCCTGAGATCATATGATTTAACGGTTTACACAAACATACCAAACAAACTATAAAGTTAGGTCACATGAGCCAATTAACAGACAGAGTTGTGTCTTTTGCTTCCACACTTCTTCCTGTTACAGTTAGAGTTGAAATATTTCTGGTCAGGTGATCTGAGGCAGCACACAGACCATCACAAAATGGTGGTTCAAGGCAAGAGATGTAAAAGGGCAATATTTGCTTAAATATATATTCCAGTTTGGTAAGATTCTTTAATATGTAACTTAATATGATATAATATTATCATATTATTCGATATACTATCTGTTGCTCAAGTATTAATTTTGGGAGTATAGTTTTCCTTTAAGCCTCTAACATGTGGAATAGCATAGATGGAGAATGCATACTGCTGTCATCAAATACTGAGCATACATGCACTGCTTATGCTGCTAGCCCTAATAACATCCACACTAAATATTGTCTGCTGTCCTTACAGATATTTACTGGTGGAATGTCCTATTTAGAATCTGTGAGCAGCATGAATATTTGACCGACAGATGGAAGGAGAGCTCTGAACTGCTTTTCTACTAACACATACAGGTACTGTTCACAGATTCATGCTAGCTGCTCAAGGTTGTATATATCTAGTGTTGGCAGCCAATAAATCTTAAAGAATATGAAAGGCAAGAAATGGAGATAAGGCATAACTCCTAACATTTTGGAAATAAAAAAGGGACAGAAAAGGTTGCCATGCTGCACATTTTTTTGACCATGCCCATTTTGTGGCCACACCCTCTACTTACTATGTTCATTTTACGAAATTTGGCAGACTGTGAAAGTTTGAACATATTTATGTTTTTTTTTTCTGTTCAGTGCAGAGAAAGTCAGGACTTTCAGGTTGAGCTGTCAAAAACGGGACTGTCCCGCTGAAAACGGGACAGTTAGGAGGTATGGATAAGGCATTTGAGAAAACAATGGCAAAGAATGGCAGAACAGATTAGAAAAGCTAAGGGTATGGAAAGATTGGATGTGAAGTTAAGAAGGTGAAGATATGTGAGTATAATCAGAATATGTGAAGAAAGACTAGGTAAGTGTCAGACTAATAAAAAAGGGTTAGAGAACAGAACAAAAGCGTGAGGTGTGAAGAATGAGGAGTAGTGATGGGCGAATTTATTCGCATGGGGCGAATTTGCGGCGAATTCCCGCGATTCGCCGCTGGCGAAAAGCCAGCGAAATTTCGCCTGGCGAAAATTTGTAGAAAAAAAACGAGTCGCGCATCGTTTTTGACGCGACGAAAACAACGCGACGTGCGCCGAAGTTGACGTGACGCGCGTCAAAAGCGTGCCGCGACTCGTTTTGCGAATTTTTCGCCAATTTGCAAATTTCTCTGGAAATTCGCTGATTTTTCAGCAAAGCGAAACTGGGGAGATTCGCCCATCACTAATGAGGAGTGGTGAACTAGGCCAAAATACAAGATGGTAATATGCAAGAAAGAATAATTTAGAATGACAAACTATGGTTAGAAAAAGGTGTAAGGAGAGAAATCCAAAGATGGGAAAAGTATGAAAGAAATCAAGAGAAGACTCATAAGGAGACATTAAAGGTTTGAACACAAACGGTATCAGAGCTAGAGCATTAGAAGAGAAAACAAGATACCATAAGCAATAAGAAAAATATAAGCAGTGAACTGCACATGATATGGGTATCGATGGAGCACTGCATGGTTGTGGGCTTGTACCATGTCTTCTCCAGATTTAACAAAGCCACTGCCAGTTTCATTGAAGTTCACTGCAAATTTGAAGGGGTAAAGGCAACTGGCTGTTACTTATACTGACTAGTCATCAAACACAGCTACAACACTTGAGTACAAGATCACATCAGGCTGAGCAATCCTCACATACTTTCTCAAATCTCTTGAAGATTGCTAGTTCATATTGTCTAGAAATGTAAATATCCCAAAATACAGTAGAACCTCGACTTTATGTCCTTGGGGTTTTTACAAATTTCCCAGAGTTGGTGCGTTAGAACTGTAAAATCAGGGTTCCACTACAAACAAATAGCAAAATATAAAGAGGGGCTGCTCAAAAGCAAACATACATTTGTTAGACAAACTGGTATATATAAACTGTAAGATTTCAAAATCTTATATATATTATAAATTGTTTTGCAAATATTCTGTCAAATTATTCTTGGAAACAACACAAAATTTGGAATTTCAGTAGCAACTAGTGATGGTCGAATTTACAGCGAATTCCCATGATTCGCGAAATGCCAGAAAAATTTCACCTGCCGAAAATTCGCTGGCGTCTCTTTTTGGATGCCGGCGCCCATTGCCAGCATCGGAAAAATGGACATCGGCGTACAAAAACAGATGGCGGTGTCCATTTTTGGACACCGGTAATAGGTGCCACTGTCTAAAAATGGATTTCCACGTCCAAAACGACACGTGGCTGCGTTTCACAAATTTTTTGCGTTTCGCGAAGCAAAATGCCCCAGATTCGCCCATCACTAGTAGCAACAAATATACTAAATCAGTAATATTAAAAATTAACCACAGCAACTGTCATCAGAGCTTTGTCTCATATTTCTCCACAATGATTCAATGTTTTAAATATATATATATATATATATATTTATTTATATATTCGTGTTACAATTTTGGTACCATAACACTTAGGGGGAGATTTATCAAAGTTCAGATTGGTATACCTTTTATTTTGAGTTTTACTGGTTAGTTTACATTTTATGAACATTTTCACAACTTTTTTGCCAAGTTATTGAAGCTTTTTCCACTTCCTCATCGTTCTCAACCTTGTAAGTTGGTTTCCAAATCAGTTACAAAGCTGAGAAGTTGTAAAAAGTTTTTTTAGCCGCAAGAAACTCCAATGCAATTCTATAGGCAAGTTAGGAAGGGGGAAGAAAATGATACAAAAGAAAGAAAGAAAAAAAACGGATTCTTTTTTTACTAATAACAAAAAACAGAATGATTTTTCAGCCTTTGATAAATCTGCCCCATATTCCACTGAATAACTTAAGAGTAGCTACACAGCTATAATAAATGAAAGAAAAGTTTCTAACCACTTTGTCCTCCTTTTGGAAAGCATCCAGGGAAGCAAAAAGAAAGAAAATTAAGAAAATAAATGATAAGCAAGTATCACTAGGCAAGTTAAAGAGAGAGAGAGAGAAAGAGAGAGAAAAAAAGAAAGAGAGGACACTAAAAGAAACTGCATAAATACAATGTCTTCATTGTAAAAACAGTTTGGTATTTAATGAACTGAAAACATTTATTCAACAAGAGATTTTTAAAAATGAAAGCATAAATTATTAAATAGTAAAAGAAAACAAAACTATTTTTAGCCTTAATGGAAAGACTGGCTATAATGTGTTACAGGTATGGGACCTATTATGCAGAATGCTCAGGACCTGGGCTTTGCAGGATAATGAATCTTTCCGTAATTTGGATCTTCATACCCTAAGTCTATTAGAAAATGAGGCAAACAATAAATAAACCCAATAGGCTGGTTTTGCTTCCAATAGGGATTAATTATATTTTTGTTGGGATCAAGTACAAGCTACTGTTTTATTATTACAGATAAAAAGGAAATCATTTTTAAAAAATTTGGATTATGGTATTATAATGGAGTCTATGGGAGATGACCTTTCTGTAATTCTGAGCAATCTGGATAACTGGTTTCTGGATACCTGCACTATGTTACGATTAACTCAGATACATGATATTTTATGATGACTTCAGGCAAGGAGTGAAGTTCATAAACAGACACATAGTGCCATCTCTGCACTTTGCACCACCAAAATTATGCTTGATGCCAATATATTAATATGGTTGCCACCTGTCAGGATTTTAACCTACCTAGCTTGGCCGATATTACAACTCCTTATGTCATAGTTGCACACTAGTGATGGGCGAATTTATTCGCCAGGGGCGAATTCGCAGCGAATTCCCGCGATTCGCCGCTGGCAAATAAATTCGCGAAACACCAGGAAAAATTTGCCGCCAAATATTCGCCGCCAAAAACGAGTCGCGCGTTGTTTTTGACGCGACACGCCGAAAACGACGCGACCCGTCGAAGCGTCAAAAACGACACACGACTCGTTTCGCGAATCGGCGAAAAATTCTCGAATTTCTCTGGAAACGCGGCCGTTTCGCCCATCACTATTGCAGACCACACGCATCATAGATCTTCCCACTCTCAGCCCACCCATTCCATTGGTAGTGTTGCCACCTGGCTGGTTTTTGACTGGCCTAGCCACTATAACATATTGCCCAGCAATGTACCTGCCGGTAAATTTGTCCTCCTCCCTGGCCTGGCTCCAATCCACCCCTAGCATGCCTGTGATTCCCTTTACAGCTCCCTGACTACCCTGCAACTACCCTTCCTATTCACTAAATAGTCATTCCAATTAATGGATGATGTCAGGACCCCGTTTGGTATCCCAAGGTTCGCAACTCATGCTTCTGCCTGTAATGGCTGCTTTTAACGTTGGGAGGAGCCCTTTTCTACTCCAGGTCTCTGCCCCATGTCATGGCCCTGACCATTCATGTATCCGCCTCGCCCAAGCCAGTATTATATTTTTCAAAAGGTAGCAACCTTAGTCCTTGGCTGGTAAGGGCCCAACAAAAACGTGGCAACCCTAGTCATAGTCAATAGAAAAGAAAGAAAAAAAAACTATATGAAGGCCACTTTTTTCCAGAAAAGGAGGCAACCCTAGGTGTAACTTCAGTGTCTTGCATATATATGGTAGGTGGTGTAAATGTCTAACTTGATCACCCAGGCTCCATTTCAAAAATAGTTTGGCTCTCACCTCAGTTTCCATTTTCTCCTTATGGCCAGGAACAAAGGTTGAACAAAAGATGTAAAATAGGCAAAGATATGACCTAATGGGGTAGGGCCAAGGCATACAAGGTCAAAGAATTGTGAGGAGGCATTTGGTGGGCATGATGCAGGCGGCACAGTGAGGCAGGATTGAGATTAAGCAGGCTGTGGCTGGTATTTTACCAGTTAAATTGGTGAAGTAATGGCCAGATGGCAACCCTACCTGCTTGCTTGTATACTTTTGTACCACTGATGCTGATTCAGGGGAGAAGAGGACTGATATACAGTAGCAGTGAGGTCTGCATACTGTGCATTTACAGAACACATACACAGTTGTTCATATGTTATTGTCAATGTTTATGTATGGTTTGTTATATGAGCTGATTATAGCACATATTTATTGAGCATGTTTATACTAATACAATAACTTTACCTACAGGAATTTTGCTTGTTGCCTGTTATGAGATCTAATGTATATATCTTTAAAGGCAGGGCCAAAACTAGGGGTAGTCAGGAGAGGCAGGTGCCTAGGGCGCAAAGCTTGGTAGGCTCCAGGCACGTACCTTCCCCTAGTCCACTGCTGCTGCACGCCTATCCACGCATGCACGCTAGCGAACAGCCACACAAGCTCATTTGCACATGTGAGCATGCTCACTGCACGTCTGTGTGCTGCGGTGGCAGAAGGGGCCATAGGCCCGGCACTGTTTAAAGGAGAAATGCAGGATATGTCTGTCTTTCATATGTGTGTGTCTTAATGGTCCCTCCAAGAAGCATAGTAGGAGGGAAATTGCCAATCCCAACCCTGTAGCCACACAAGCAAAGACAGGCTTCAGTTCCATATCAAGTCAGCTTAGTTGCTGATTCGTTCCTATCCTACAGTGTAGTGTGCTGAATACTGCTAGCTCCCCTGCATAGCCTGGGAAAGGAGGCAGTGAAAAATAGAACAGATGGGAGGTATTTTGCATAAATTAGAAACATACCTTTTCTTAGCACATTCCTTCTATATTCTATATTTTTTTTACAAAATATGTCTTTCATATAGTACGTATATTCACAGTGTTTTCCCTAACCACATAAAAACTACTAGGAATTGTTATACCTTTTTCATTATTTCAGTATGAACTGAACATATTTATCAAAATATGGCTAAAAGAAGGGGTTACCTATTTTTACAGGACATGTATTCAGTGCATATCACTATAGTTTACACACAGTGACTGAAATCTCATTCCATTTTAATTACACTCACGTTGTTTGAACGAAGGGAAACACGACCTCCACATCGGGCACAAAACTTTGTACGGCAGTAGGAACATAAATGGCCACAGCCATCAGCAAACTTTGTTTTGTGGCAGATACCACACGTTGGTGCATCATCCTTGTGCTCTCCTGGGTAGCGGCGTGTATCCTCATCTATTTTTCTGATTTGCTCTTTATAGCTTTCAAATTGTTGATGGAGTCTCCTGAAGAGGGAAACATAAATTTCATGAAAATGGAGACATTACATAATACAAGCATTCAAAACAATTATTAGAAAAATACTTTGCATACTATGGTGATAAATTATTTAAATGATTTATTATTCACTGAAATGAGGAAAATATTTACTACTGGTAACAGAGTAAGGCCTAAACAGATTGTGGCTGCAGGGGTTGCAGGGATTCAATTATTAGAAAAGTGTATAGGATAATCTATTGTCCGGATTGCTACAAATGAACAATTTGCTGTCTTTCTGGTGCCAGGGTTCAGCGTGTGGTTGATCAGGTGGACAAATTATTTGGTGGTACTGGGCATGACCAACTGTCTTAGTATATACAGTATTGGTACTAACAACCAAATTAATGGTAGATGGAAGACCTTAAAGAGTGAGTTCAGGGATCTAGGCTCTAAGATTAAGGGAAGGTCTTTCATTGTCATTTTTTCGTGCCATGTGCAAGTTTCGGAAGACAGTTAAAGTACTGGTATAAGAAGGAATGGTTTGGTTTCCTAAACCCTGGGATGATTTTTCCTTGGGGTACAACCTATATAGTTGTGACAGATTGCACCTCAATGGAAGGGGGTCTACTATGCTAGGGGAAACAATGGCTAAAAGCTTTGAGGAGGTTTTTGTTTTTTTTATAATGTTTTTATTTCTATTATGCTTGACAGTTCTTTGAAACAAATCACACATACACTCAAAATAAATGAAAATAACAAATAATAGTCAAAATAAGTCAAGTAAACATGAGTTTACAGATAATAGCATTTCTGGATTTTACTCAAGTGGCCATCATATAACAAAGGGTATCTCCAGCTCCAAAGTAAACTTTATAAACAACCTTTATCGAATAAATTCTGTAGGTGGTAGTATTGAGTCATGAACTTTTATTCATATGTGCAGTCTCTAATTTAATAACAGTCTATTAAGGTAATGACTCCTGGGGGGTTCCATTGTAGTCTGTAGATTTGTAGTGTTCATAAGTAGTAATTCCAGTTCATACCATGTGGTGTGTTGAAATGTTTGTATGGTTAGTTGTCTTGTGGTAGTTTATAATGTGTTAATGTGGAACAGGTGTCAAAGAATTTTGACGTGTATTTTTCTTTATTTGTCAGAGTTTCTATCCGTTCTATATGAAAGATGTAGTGTAACTTTTGGAACACTGAAGATAAAGGTGAAGAGGACTGCAATAGCCATTTATGAAGTATAGATTTTCTGGCTGCTGCTGCTAAGCATTCAGCCAAGGCTTTTTCTGGCTTGGAAACATTAGTATCAGGGTTGGAATTTGCTGAATATGTCCCAAGCCACTGTAGGTAGCATTTTTTTCCCTGATACAATATCCCCCCAAGATTTTTGAATGTGTGGGCATGACCATAGACAGTGAATTCGATCGGCTCTGGCTTCTCCACATTTGAGACACCTGTCTGAAATTGCAATACCAATATGACCAAGTGCTGGCTGGTACTTTCTTCATGGCTCGTGTGTAGAGTTGGAGGATATCTGAATTATTTGTTTGTGGTATTATTGTGGTCCATTTTGTAAAATTGAAATTGGAGTTATCCACATCTCAAGTGGATCTGAATTGTTTGTGGATTTGAGCAGTCGATTTAATTGTGACCCTTCTGAGCCATAAGGATTCTATCGAGTTATTTTTGTCTGTCAGTAAGTTTGGCCAAATGTTGTGTAATGCAATGAGTCAACTGTAATAGCGGAAATTGGTGAAATTGTAGAAATGCGCATTTCTGTATTAAATCTGCAATTGGCTGTAAGGTGAACTTGTCCGTAATCAGATCTTTGATGTTCTGTAAGCGTTGTGTTTGCTATTGATTAAATATAGTACTATTTAGACCTGGGGTAAAATTCTTCTTACAAGTGTGATGTATGTAGTTGAAAGGAGATACATTTTGATTTTTTGCAGATTGCGTGCCAAGTTTTATAAGAGTGAATGAAAAGTGGGTTATTCTGCATGTTTTTCAGGATATCGTTAAATGGCGTGTGTAAAAGAGAGTTGAGAGATGACCCTTCCGATAGCACTTCATCAATGGGTGTCATGGTGTATACGTTCCTATGATGGAGCCAATCTCCCACAAATCGTAAAAGAGCTGCTTCATTATATTCCAATATGTTTGGGAGATAAAGTTCCCCATCTTGTTTTTGTTGTTGGAGTTTAAAGAATTTTGAGGAGTGTTTGCAGGAGTATGTTTTTATGTAAACCCTGAATTAAAGCCATGCTCTAAAGAAAAAAAAAAGAAAATAAATAACCGGATTTAACTACACAATTATGTAACATCATCATCGCCGATCATCAAAAATTCTGAAGTCTCTATTTACTATCTACAGACTAAAATTCCCAAGATATTTACTATAAAGGAGGGCAGCTACAGCAGAGACAGTTACAATTAGGCCATGGTTCTGCATCATACTATATGATGTGAATCAGAATAATGCTTTGGAATCGGTAACCATAAAACAATACAAACTCAATAATGTCCAATGAGGTCTTTCCATATTGTCTAGGTCTAGGTATTAAGGTTTTTTTTGGGGAAGACATGGGGGGGTATACATGCCATCCAAATCCAATAAGATTCTTTTATTTTTTTTGATCCAGGGACCACTGCCATCTTGGAGTCAGGAAGAACCAAACTCTGAGGCAAACTGGATAGGCTTCAAATGTTTTTTTTTTTGCCTTCCTCCGGATGAACTTGCAGTTAGGCAGTTTATATATAGAATTAAAAGTTTGAACTTGATGGACTGTGTCAGTCTATACCATTGGATTAATTTATAGTAATTTAAAAGTTCTACCTTAATTTATAGGGAATATAAGGGCCATTTGATTTTAGAATTGCAATTCACACATGAGCAGACTAGCAGATTTTAAGGCAATGTTAGCCATTACTGAACTGGCTCAAAGAGTATGAATGGGGAAATTAGTGCTTTATAATTTGCTATGGATACACTTCCTCTCTAGCGATGGGCAATTTCATTCACCTAGGGTGAATTCGCGGTGAATTCCCGCGATTTGCCACAGACGAATAAAATTGCGAATCGCCAGAAAAATTATGCCTGGTGAAAATTTGCTGGCCTCTCGTTTTGGATGCTGGCGTCCGTTTTTGGACATCGGCAATGGGCGCCGGTGTCCAAAAACAGATGTCTGTCTCCAAAAATGGATGCCAGTGTCCAAAACTAAGTTTCTACTATAAATTTGCGAAACACCCCAGATTCGCCCATCACTATTCCTCTGTACTCTGTGTCACCTTCAGGGAGAACAGCAGTTTCTTCCTCTCGGTCCCATGTAGGAGCACTCAGGTGAGGACCACAATGCACCAGCAGCTCTGAACTCAGCTGCAATAACTAAAGGGCTAAGGGTGAAAGTAAACTTCTTCTCCACTAGATGGTTCTCTGCAGCCCCTAATGTATCGTTTAAAATTACTATAACGGTTAATCTTGTACATGCAACAAGGCACCTACTAGGTAGATAACAGAAAACTAATTAAAATAATACGTTTTTTACTATTAAAATATTTTGAAAGCATCTGAACTAGTGGAGTTTGTGTGTATTAGGGGCATAGATGGTCATAAATGGAGTGGACCAGGGAGGCCGTTTTAATTATAAAATATGTTTAATTATGCTTATTATTATTATTGGAACTTCATACCTCAAGTCTACTAGAAAATCATGTAAACTTTAAATAAACCCAACAGGCTAGTTTTGCTTACAATAAGGATTCATTATATCTTAGTTTAGATCAAGTACAAGGTACCATTTTATTATAACAGAGAAAAAGGAAATAATGTTTAAAAATTTGCATTATTTGGATAAAATTGAGTCTATGGGAGACAGCC
>CM044440.1:76262017-76276081 GCA_024363595.1 Xenopus borealis
AAACATGCATCTTTTTTTCTAATGCTCTCTTCCTTCTTGAAGCACATGCACGTGCCCTTATTGACGTGCATAATTTTTGCTGCCCCTGGTAATTGGCCGCTCTATGGGACCTGTTATCTAGAAGGCTTGGGACCTGAGGTTTTCCAGATAAGGGATCTTTCTGTAATTTGGATCTTCATACCTTAAGTTTGTTAGAAAATCATATATGCGTTAAATAACCTAATAGGCTGGTTTCACTTCCAGTAAGGATTAATTCTTAGTTTGGATCCAGTACAAGGTGCTGTTTTATTATTACTGTGAAAAAGGAAATCATATTAAAAAATTTTGAATATTTGGATATAATGGAGTCTATGGGAGAATATTTGGATATATGTGGAGTCTATGTGAGAAGGCCTTTCCGTAATTCAGAGCTTTCTGGATAATGGGTTTCCAAATAACTGATCCCATACCTGTACTAGCATACAATGATACTCGTAAAATCATTCCATGTAGGAGTAGAAATTAGTACTTGTCAACATTAGACTGTAAGCTCTATGGGGCAGGGACCTCCTTCCCACTATTTTTCTTACCACATAGCACTTAAGAGATTGGTCCTTATATGATTCTGTATTTATTAATTATGTGATTTGTCTTCCCCATGTATACTTAATATTATAATATATATTGTACTTTTATGCACTGTACAGCGCTGCGGCTGCTTAACTTTACAAATAAAGTTTTACTGAAATGTGGTAAGTAAATGCCCCCTAAAATGTTACTAATAACATATAATGTTGCCATGAACACCCTGACATTGGTTAAAATTTACATATTTCGAACCTGCAGAAACTAATGAGCTGCAACCCCTACCAATATCAATGGCAGGAGTTGCATAAGTTGGTTATCTTTGAACCATATACTAAAAATATCTAACTATTGCTATCAATATAATATGTGCCTCTGACCATTTCTACCCTGCCTCAAAACCAACCCTACTTGTTCCTAACAACTTGCTGCTTTAAAGATCTTTATTATTTTCAAGTATTCTTAATTTTATGCACGCCTACACATCCTGACATTCATTATCATGAGAAAAGAATAAAAACAAAATGTTGATTATTTTTACGCCCAGCTGTCGCTTGTTATTGCAAAGAACGAATAAAAATATTTTTATTGCTTTTTCCAAATTTCAGCAAAGTTTACATCTTAGCAGGCGTTAAATAAATAAATCTGGATAGAGGTGTTTTTTTATGACAATTATGCTAATGTAAGGCTTAAAGCTTTAATGACACTACAAGTATGGGGACCATCATGTACTTGTACTTGATTTAAACTAATTAATTCTTATTGGAAGCAAAACCTATTCTCTATTGGGTTTATTTAATGTTTACATGATTTTCTAGTAGACTTAAGGTATGAAGATCCAAATTACAGAAAGATCTGTTATCTGGAAAACCCCAGGTTCCAAGCAATCTGTACAGTACAGTTAACCTTGATATACCCTAAAACATTTGTTGCATTTCTGTCCTTCAGTTGCTCTCTCTCTAAATTGGTACTGGCAAAAAAAGCAAAAGCTACAGGTAGTTTGTTTAGATGAAATGCTGTGAATCGGTGAGTTTAGAGGGTTTATATTGTTTTTAGCCTAATTACTTATATTTTTGAGAACCTAAAGCCTCATTCACACAGGCATGTTAGACACAAGTGTAATTAATTAAACCTGATGGCATCACTTCTTGCTGCAAGAAGAATTATGTTACCTTATAAATATCGCTTTATAAATCCTTAATCACTGAGACATAAGCAAAATGAGCCAGTTAAAAACATTCCACAAAGTTGCTTTGGCTTATGGAAATGATACAGCATGCATGAACTTGCAAATCCAGATACAGACACGTATTCAAAAGGCAAATTTCTGGTGCAAGTTTTTCTGGAGGTGCTATGAAGGAAGGAAACGCATACAGAATTCCTGTTCATTTCAATTTTAGAATGAAATGTAAATATGTACATGACAGATGGTTAACCATAAGTCAACTGGTCACATTCTGTTTCAGAACTAGCAGACTGACATTTACAGATTGACATCAGAACATTTGTGCAATTCCAGATATATAGATGACTATGGTTAAATCTTATTAAAGGTTAACTGGAAAGTGGTTGTTCCATCAACTTGACATGCATTTGTAAAATGATGGGTCTGTCATTTTATGACTGTGTATATATATATATATATATAGAGAGAGAGAGAAAGAGAGCGAGAGAGAACATGTAATGGCAGATTTATTAAGGTTTGAATTAGAATTTTGGAGGGATTTTTTTGTCACCTGAAGTTGCCTCACGAGGAAACTTTGGGCGACTTCAGACAACCAAAGCGCCATCCTGCCAGCAATTCAAAGTCTAACCTGTGGGAAGGCAATTTGGGGAGATTAGTCGTTGGAAGACGAGATTTGTCACCAGGTGACTAATCTCCCTAGAATACTACGAGTGCCACTGAATAATTTATTTACATCCTGGTTTTCTTTCAAGTTCTTACATGAAGATCAAAGTGAGCTGCATGTTTCTGTGGCATCTACTGAGTTCTCTTGAAGTTGGGCATATGTGCATAAACCTTGCTACGTGTTCTATTCTGTAATATCAGATATGCCTGGGTAGAAGAGTCTACCCTGTCCAAATTGATTTTTTTTTAAAAGTACTGGCAGGGAGGTGATTGCAGGTCACCATTGGGTGCCTTTTAAAGTGGGACATTCTTGCAGTTTTTAATTTACCGATCACTGCCACCTGGGACTGATAACCTAATGGTTAATTGCTCTAAAGTGTCACTGCCCCACTCCCATTATGTAATTACTCCACCCTGCTATGTAATTGTCCCACCCTTTTGTGCCATTACACCTCCCCCGTTGTTTCTTCACCAACCCCCCTCTTGTATTTAATATTACAAAAAGTGGCAACCTTAACCCAGACCCAGGAAGTAGTCTCTTCATGAACACAGATTACTCTAGCACTTCTGCCCAGGATAGGGTTGCCTGATTTTTACCTGGGCTACCTGCCCAGCTTTGGAAACACTGATCGCCCCTGAAATGTTCTCAAGTCCACCTATAACGGGCCTGTGATGTTAATACCTGCTCCCCCTGCCCAGCCTCAGTACAGCCAGAAGGTGGCAACCATAGCGCAGGGTATGCTTAAATCACCCCTATAGTTTGTATTCCTCCAACCAGACGTTATAGCAACCAATCATTAGTCAGCTTACATGTGTCACATGGCTATAATATTATCTAATTGGTTACAATACATTGTTTTCCTGATAGTTTTCCTGATATTTCTGCATGACCCCAGATATGATGTGTAATCACAGGTCCTACAGAGAAACCAGCTAATATTGAGCCTAAGTCCACCAGGAGAGGAAGTGTTATTGTACAATATTTTGGCAATTCTATTTCTCTAATTCAAATACACCTTTTATTTTTTTTTGTTTCTTCTCTCTAAATACAATATAATAAGGCCTTTCCATGGTTCGGTGCTGAAGTGTAAACAATGGAAACTGTCAATGCTCCATGTCTAGAGACTCAATGATTCTAGAATAGTTGCTTGGGACTACTGGCAAGATATCTTCAGTTCTAACTGAAATATATTCTTTCACAGAAGTCAATCATATCACTGTCAGGAAGCACATTTTCTATGCAAGCTGAAACCATTAAGATAAATAATTTGTTCCCTGCTAGTCTACTTTATTTAGCATAGCACAAATAAAGATTGTAAGCATTAAGTCACACCCCTGTATATTTTACTTGTGAATGTTTTATTAGCAAGGAGTACATTAGCTAGTGTTTTATGGTCTGTTATTTAGTAATTTGAATATTTAATTATCTGAATGTATTTAAAATGTAAACATTTTTTACCTGTTTTGTTGAAGGCCATAAAGGTACAAAATGTGTAATGGTATGTGACCTAGAATGCTTGGAATCTGGGTTTTTTTGGATATGGATCTTTCCATAATCTGGATCTTCATACCTAACTCTAGTAGAAAATCATGTAAACATTTAATAAACCCAATAGGCTGGTTTTGCTTTCAATAAGGATTAAGTATATCTTAGTTTGGATCAAGTACAAAGGTAACAGGAAAACCATTTTTATACATTTGGATTATGTGGATAAAATTTAGTCTACGGGAGATGGCCTTTCTGTAATTCGTAGCTTTCTGTATATCGGATTTCTGCATAACAGATCCCATAACTGTATATAAAAAGCAGCTGTTTCAGCCGGTATTATAGGGATTCAAGGGTACTAGCTTTCAGGCTGTGCATCTAAGTATAGAAAATATGAATTTAGACCACCATTTAATTCTGGGGCTTGCTTGCATATCTGTCAAGGCTCTGTTATATTCCTTGCTCCCAATGCATAGTGCATATTGCAGAAGATAGTTTCTATGAAAGGCTTTCATCCTCAATGTAGGTTTACCACTGAAGATATCCTTATATAATATATATAGGGAAGATGACATCTTATGTTAGTGTAGCAAGGAAAGGCCTTCACATGGTTAAAAGGCAGATAAAAACAAACTTGCATAAAACAGTTATTCATAGTAGAAATATATGTTTTAATAATACCTCATAGCTATCTTCTACTACAACCATGGTTTGACTTCCTTCATAGGCTTTCCTGAAAGCCCACCAACTACAGTCATATGAAAAAAAAATGGGAACCCCTCTCAGCCTGCACAATAATTTACTCCACTTTCAACAAAAAAAGAAAACTGCGGTATATCTTTCATTCCCCAAGAACATCTGAGTACTGGGTTGTTTTTTGGACAAAGATTTGTAGTGAAGCAGTATTCATTTGTATGAGATTAAATCAACTGTGAAAACTGGCTGTACAAAAATGTGGGTACCCTTTTGCTAATTTGAATGCATGTAACTGCTGGTCCCCTGAAAAACATAAAAGGGTGTTCTTTTGTACTGAACCTACCTATTTACCTATTGTAACTAAAACCTTGGAGAAGATAATCTCACTATATAAACCCTCTGCACATATGTATGACTTTATTTCTTTGGGTATAAATGATCCTACATCCCTTAACAAGGATTTGAAATTAAAGTACTGTTCCCAATAATAGTAGTACTAAATATGTAGGTCAACGCTGTTCAACTGCAGGCCTCCAGGGTCTTCTGCTTCCGTAGCATCAAAGTAATGGGATATTTTGATTGATTACCTTGTCTTTAACTAAAGGTAAACTCCTAAGCTTTTGTTTGTGCACTGAAAAAGAAAAATGGTTTTTTTTGTGTTGACCAATAAAGTACTGCAAGTTAGGACCACCCAGCTGAATACCTCATGGTGATAAATGATATCCAGATAGGGTTGCCTCCTTTTTTGGAAAAAAAATACCGGCCTTCCTATATATTTATCTTTTTTCCCCTGTTCAATAAAATTGGGATCAACCATCATTTTTACTGGCCAGGCTGGTATAATACCATCCAGATGGCAACCCGATATCCAGAATGCGGACCTGGGGTTTTCCAGATAACGGATCTTTCTGTAATTTGGCTCTCCTTACCTATACAGGTTTGGGATCTGTTATCTGGAAACCCTTTATCCAGGAAGCTTTGAATTACAGAAAAGTCATCCCATTTTTTAAAACGATTTTCCTTTTCTCTGTAATAATAAAACAGTAGCTTGTACGTGATCCCAACTAAGCTATACAGTAACTGATCCTTATTGAAAGCAAAACCAGCCTATTTAATGTTTTGTAATAGACTTTAGAAATGTAGACATTAAGATCCATATTACGGAAAGATCCATTATCCAGAAAACCCCAGGTCCCAAACATTCTGGATAATAGGTCCCATACCTGTACCAATATAGCAGTCAAAAGTGATAGATGATGAACCCTGCCTTCAGTTGTATTAAATTCATACAGAATGAGTTTCAGGATTACATGCCATATAACAGGTGTAATCAGAATTAAATCGATTTGCACTTCATTTGAATTACCCAAACTGAAATATCAATACAGGCAACAATGGCAGCTCTTTCTTTTTTCACATATAGTAGTTTTGTATACAGCATATAAGCATACCTCCCAACTGTCCTGTTTTTCACGAGACAGTACCAGATTATGACTGCTCCACCAGCAGTCGTTGCTGAAATGTCCCAAATTTCTCTTTGATCTCTTGCACTGAAAAGCCAGAAAAAGATACAGTGTTTCTAAAACTCAATTGGCTTTAGTCAGAGAGCCCAGAACAGTGGCAGGTGCACTTGGATACTTTTGTAACTATTTAAGATAAGCAAAAAAAAAAACAACTGTAACAGTTTAGTTCTCTTGTGGAAACGGTGACTTGCAGATTAAAGGGCAATTAACCTTCATTAGCAAAATTGTGATACATAAAAACCACAGAAATGTGTTCAAACTTTTCATGACTTGCCAAATTTTGTAAAATGAACATGGTAATTAGGGGGTGTGGCCACAAAATGGGCATGGTCAAGAATTATTCATGGTGCTCCACACAACAAATCTTTTTGTCCCTCTTTCTATTTCCAAAATGTTCAAGGCAATCCGACTCCCAAAAAAACAAATAATTGTGATAACTCACCCTGGTGGTCTAGTGGGGGGACGGCAGGGATGCCCGCCACGTCTATATTCTTGTGCTGCTAGCACTGATTCATTAAGGTGCGCGCTTCCGGGTCCCTTAAAGGCACAGGTGCGCTGACGTGATGACGTCAGCACACATTGGCGTGAAATTCAAATATTTAAAGTGCTATTGGGCTAGTGTTCTTTGCTCGTTATAGTTATTTGTTCCTGGTGCCTTGCACCTCTCGTTTTAAAACCTGGCGGCATCCAATTAGAAGAGGGCTCCTCCCGAGGTGAAAGGCAGCAGTTATAGGCAGAAGTACGAGCCTTGACCAGGGTGCTTGGCATCGGTTCTGGATTTAGGGTGCCAAACATTACAATAAGGATCTGTATGCCCCCGCCAGCACATGCAAGCTGGCACCAGGAGGGAGCTCCCGGTGCAAGCCGCCATGAAAGTAGGCGCGCATGCGCCACGCACGCACAAACGTGCATGCGTGCCTACTGTCATGCCAGCTCGCACCGGGAGCTCCCTCTTGCCTGAGCTGGCGGGGGGCATTTAAAAAAAAAAAAAAAAGTACTGGTACCCCCAACCGGAATGCAGGCTCTATCAGCCCGCACCTTTGGTTGGGGGTAACTTTTTTAAATGATAGGTGCCCTTTAAGTAATACAAATCAGTGATAACAATACATTTGTAGCTTTACAGAGCATTTGTTTTTAGATGGAGTATTTCATTCCCATTTGAAAGCTGGAAAGAGTCAGAAAAAAGGCAAATAATTAAAAAAACTATAAAAAAAAATAAACAATGTACTAAAAGTTAACGGAACCACCCCTTTAATATAATAAACTATTATAAAATATATTATAACTGAACACACATATACAGTTCTAAGTACAATGAACCAATCCCTATCCTTAGAAAAGTATTCCTTTTCGGAACTTGCTAAATTCTTTCTTTCCAAATTAAATTAAAGAGTTAAAGCTCAGAAGGGGCATTGAATTTCCTATTTTGCATTTACATCACAAACACGGACTATGAGGAATGTATAGAGCAAAACTAAGACAGAAAGTGCTGAGTAATTCTGGTTTAATGGTGTCACCTGGTGAATAATGCAAAGAAAACCCTCCAGGTCAGGTTTTCCCACATCCGCTCCCAGGGGTCCCAGTGCAGAACGGAGCATTGAGCGCAGGTGGATTTACCAATGCTTGGGTTGTTATGACATATCACCTATGCATTTACCCCTTCACGTGTGGCGTTACTGGGTCTCACAGGAATTAGGCTACATTAACAATGGATTATTACATTCCAAGCATAAAATTATTTACCTGTAAAATTAAAGGCAATTTTTAGGAGTTAAATATATAATATAAAACACTGAAATCGATGGCTAGCCATTCAATATTCTTGGCATGAAATACTCAAAAATCTGTTCTGTCTTATTTTTATTTTGCACATATGAAACAAAACATTTAATTTTTAAATAAGGTCTACAGAAAATGCAGGAAGCTTGTCTATAAAAATAGATCTAACTGCTCATAAGGAATTACATTTATAGATGCAGTTCTACCTGTTGTGGTCCAAGATTTAGTAGTGTCTACTAGTGATGTGCAGGTTGACAAACACTCAACCTGCACCCGAACCTAACCCATTGCGCCCCCCCCTGCCCGCACCTGTTCCTAAAATCAGGATTTATGTGTTGGGGATTCCTGATGTAGGCCATAATGAGATGCACAAGATAAAGGATACCCCCTTACCCTTGGGAACTATTAATTCACAGTAATAATGGTGCCTTGCCTTGTTCCTGTTTTGGAGAAAAACTGCTTTGAAGAAAAATCATTTGCTTGTATTTATCTAGCAATACCAGTTGAATGGAACAATTTTCATTCATGGGAATATTCTTGTTTTGTGGAAAATAAAAATCACCCTCAGCAAGGACCAAAAATGAAGACTATGGGGCGGATTCACTAATATCCGAAAATTTGCCAGCGTAGGCTTCGCTAGCGTTCGCCGCACTTCGCCAGGCGAATTTTCGCCAGCACTACGCAAATCCACTAAAGTGCGAATTTACACTCAGGTCGGCGAACGGTAGCGTAGTTGCGCTAGTTTTACTTCGCTAGGCAGAGCGCTGTTACACTAGCGAAGACTAATTTGCACACGGCGGCAACTTTAACTTATAATAGAAGTATATTTTACAGCCACTACATTCCACTACACAAGCCCAGGAAACCTTTAATAAATAAAATAAAGTTGTCCTATTGCCCTACATGTGCCCCCTGTATAGTTTTGTTGCCATATGTTAGGAAATGTAGGGGGGAAGAAGGGTAACCCCCCCAAAAAAATTATCAATCTTTTTCAGACTATCACCCTACAATGGTAAAATACGCCAGCGTTTTTTTGGGACTTATATATATGTATTGAACTTCGCCTGGTCTGACCAGGCAAAATAACGTCTAACGTAAGTGCCAACATTGAGGAAAATGTTAATCTTAGTGAATTTTCGAAGTTACGATCCTTCGTCAGTGCGCAACTTCGCCTGGCATAAGGGTGCGAAGTTGTGCAAGTCTATCTACTTCGCTAGCGAAAATTCGCCAGAGTCCATGTTAGTGAATTTGCGAAGTTGCGAAATGACGTCACGCTGGTGAATTAGCGCTAGCGTTAGACGCTTTGCGCTTTAGTGAATCTGACCCTATGTATTGGTGGCCAATTTACAATCGAACTTCTGTCTCTTCCACGAACCTAAAAACATCTTAAAAGCTCTAAAGACTTGAAATGTAAAAACCACAAAAACCTCTAATACAAAAAGTTGCCAAGTAAAAGTTGTGCAGGTCCTACAGAAGTCAATTGGTTTTACACGTCTTCAGGCATTTGGATTATTCAGCATTTTTTATCTTTTGTGCTTTTTAATTTGGATTTTATATAAAAATGTAATGACATACCATGGTTTTAGTTAGTTTACGGGTAGAACTATATGGCTGATTTTGCAGCGATTCTGCTGGATCCAATGCTGGGCGACAAAATGGTCGTTGATCCAAAACAACACGACTGTCGGATGCAGACGCAGCTTGCAGCACTGCGACAGCTCCCGACTTTTGTATTACATACCTTGTTTCCTGTCACAATCGACTTAACACGCTCGTTTTGTCGCCCAGCGTTGAATCCAGCAGAATCGGCAGTGTAGTTCTACTCTAAGTAGTGGTTTCAACAAACCTGTAAAACCACTAAAATTAGTATGTTAATAAATAAGCCTCCACATATAACAATTCTTGAAATTTTAATATACAGATATGGGACCTATTATCCAGAATGCTCAGGAACTGGGGCTTTCTGGATAATGGGTCTTTCTGTAATTTGGATCTTCACACCTTAAGCCTACTAGAAAATAATGTAATTATTAAATAAACTCAATAGGCTGGTATTGCTTCCAATAAGGATTAATTATATCTTGGTTTGGATCAAATACAAGCTACTGTTTCATTATTATAAATTTGGATTATTTGATTATAATGGAGTCCATGCGAGACCTTTCCTAATTCAGAACTTTCTGGATAATGGGATAATACCTGTACTACACCTATCCCCGCCCTTCTTGCCCTCTCTGCTCTTTTCCTATTTGCACTGTATATATCCTATTTTGATTGGGAACTTAGTAGATAAGCAGGGTACTAGAAAATATCTTCTCATCACAGAAGAAACTGCAGGGGTCATTATGATCACAAGTGCACTGGCAATAGTTCATTATTTGATATAATTTAGGTACAGTATAATCTTTTCACTAAACTATATTAGGCAAAAATAAAGAATTAACAGGCCTGGACTGAGAGTCAAATTAGGTGTACAGAGGCCCAATCAGCCCACACAGTGGCCCAAACAGATCCCTCCAGCCCACTAAATACTGAATTTTTATGGCACATTATAGCAGTCCCTCTGGCAGATTGCCAGTCCAGGCCTGGAATTGAATATTGCATTGCTGATTTCTGGAGCTTTCTGCATAACAGGTTTCCAGATGATAAATTCTAGCTCTATATAACAATATTTTGTGTTTAGGTAAAAAAACAAACCTAAATATTGTTTCTCCTTTATAGGAGATTATCTTCCAAAAATGGCCCTTTATGGCAGTCTTGGATGCTCACTAACACCAGATGATTTCCACTAAATGACAGTGCAGCAATAATATTGTAAATATAATTTTATTTGTAGTTTGCTACAAAATTCAAAAATCATTTAAGATAATGGCTGAAGCAGTGCAGTGATAAAGCAGAGAATGTGTTTTCAGAAAACATTATGGAAGTATGCTTTCAGCATGGACACATCACAAATCATAGGCTTGGGTTTTTTAAGCCCAGCTGTGCACAGAGATGTTCAGCTGTAGTTACTGAAAAGGGCTTATAGTCTAGGCCACTCTCCATGGTGCTGAACAAGATAAACTGCATTTGTATCTTTATTTTATGCTGGTAAAAACACTGGAGAACTGTTATTTCTTCTAAAGCCTGAAATGCTTCAACTGCCCCACCCCTAAAATCTTAACATTTTTATTGCCACAGAAAAACACAATGAATATGAAAGCAATCAGCTGTTGTCCTACTTGCAGCACATTCAGTTAGCTTACTGATGGAGAGGCCTACAGCTTAATTCTAAGATAAGCACAGTGACTTTTCTAGGAGTGGACAGGCTAACATTTTTCTGGATTTAAAGTGGCTGTTACATATTTTTGGCTTTTTTAGTAGAACGTTTAAAATATAGGTTTTCTGCTTACACCTGGAACAAACTCACATAGCAAGTTTTGTTAGCAGCAATCATATTCGAGGCATAATATTTAATTAAGAGGAGGCATAGACCACTGTGAACAACCCCTTGTACTGAGGCTGACAGAATCAGTTTACTAGTTGACTTAACTAATGATCAAAGTTTAAATATCTTTGCTACTTCCCTTCCATTCTTTTGGCTGCGTATCATGTCCAATTACTCCCTATAAACAATCACTGAGCAGTGGGATTAGCATTCACATTATCAGTGGTGTAAACAGGAAGCAGACCCTGTGGCTGCAGGGGGTTCAGGAGGTATAGGGTGGCCAATAATCACCTAATTAACAAGCAGTTTCAATATATGTTAGTAAGACAGGCCAAATTTGGAATATGTTGGGTCCCTGATATGAATTTGCTGTGGAGCCCAGTAACATGCAGTTATGCCGCTGTTCATTATAGTACCATCACATCATAAGGACATAATGTCCAATTCTGGCCATTGCTGTGGCAGAATCTTGCAAACCATCAATGCTGGCTCCATGGTGCTAAAACACCAAACAGACTAAGGGTTCTAAGCAGTGCATTTCCTCTGTAGTGCAGGAAATATAACCCCATCTCCCCAAATTAGGGGAAACTCCAGATGTTCATGTCTATAAATGTGGGCTCAGATT
The DNA here is from genome assembly GCA_024363595.1 of Xenopus borealis. Taxonomy (NCBI): domain Eukaryota; kingdom Metazoa; phylum Chordata; class Amphibia; order Anura; family Pipidae; genus Xenopus; species Xenopus borealis. The sequence continues at coordinate 76,273,967 of CM044440.1, forward strand.
TTAGATGTCCTCTATAGGTGTACGATAATTCACATTACAAACCATGGTAGTGTAAAGGCACACAAAAAAATCATGATGGCTACAGGCATGCTAATATTATTTTTTCTTGATATGCATTTAACCTCACCATTCCTGGAGGGCTTCAAGAATGCTGACCATATAGAAGGTGAAATTACAGTTTTGTATTATGTATTTATATGTATTAGCCCAAGAGTTACCTATGGAGATAAATCTGGGCTAAATGAAGTTATCTGGGTCAAGAAGGGCAAGGCAGGGTGTGGGTAACATAGTGGCGCATATCCTCTATGTGGCTTATAATTCATGCCAGTCTTTCACACCCCAGCCCTCTTCAGGTTTCTTAACTACCTAAGCATTTGTTTTACTTAAATATGTGAGTTTTTATCTGCCTCAAAATTGTGCCTAAGCCTGACAACATGCCTGTGTGTGCTAAAGGGAGATTAAAGCCATCAATAATTTGTTAAAATGGCTACATCTTGTGTTCCCAATCCTGTCCGTGAGCTAAGAAAAAAAAGTGTGATCTGTTTGATATTTAAAGCCTCACGCCGACCTTAGCAAGTTCAACCACACCCCATGCTTTCTGGACCATCAAGTCAACATTTCCCTGGAAGAATTCAGCCACCTGCTTCCCTTCAATTGCAGGAATTATACACAAGCCCAGACCATCACAAAAATATAAAATGGAGGCAAAGGAAAAAGATGTACACAAACGTGATTCAGTTGATTCCCCGTTGTGTTGTAAATTTGCAACAGTTTTTTTTTTTTTGTCAGTGCTATAAAGGCATTGGTGACCTATGCAGAGTAATGATCAGCGTGAATGGACTGTTTATCGTACTTGCTCTGAAGATCCTATAAACACACAAACTAGCAACAACAAGACTATTCTATACAATAAACCAGCAGCAGCAGTGTTAGTACTGACCATCCTAATGCCTGTTTGCACTATGGTACAAGAATGCCAGGCCCAGCAGTCTGTAAGCTGCATACAGGCAACAGCAGCATCTAGCGCAGGCCACTATAGCATATATGTTACACTGAGGGAGTCATTTGATTGAGAGCATTCAAACAGAGATATCATTCACAGAAATTGTGCATAGGAGGAAGGCATGTATTTAATGGCATTTCAATATTTTGGGAAAAAAGTGTTACACACACACACACACATATGATTTAAGTGATGGCAGGGATTTCTCATACAGGAGCCAATGCACCTAAGCACCTTGTAGCCCTGGGCTGGCACTCACTGTGTTAAGAAGAGTAGCACAGCCAGCAGCAGCAGCCAATTCCTGCATCTCCTATTGAATGGAATGCCACCCTCCTGCCATAGACTTGTCCATACTATGAACACTGTATAAATGCGCCCTTACTTTAGCATGACCTCTTCCTTCTCCTCCTCCTGCTTCTGTCGGTCCATCACTGCCATGATAATTGTCCTCTCTTCCTCCGTCAGATGGCTCAGATCGGGCAGATCGTTCATGGGGGGAGGCACTGCGTTTGCCTGAGGGCCCCTGGGCCCCACTGATGAAGACATTAGACTATAGCGATGAGGGCACCGTCAGCCCCGAGGATAAAAGAAATGGAGTCTCCCCCACCCTAAGCTACCCCGCCGTGTATTCCTAGGCAGGCAAATCTCTCCTATCCAGCTGATTCCCCACAGAGAACAAGCGGGGTTGGTAAATGGGGGGCATCCCCCCAAGTTTTAGGCAGCCTGAGCTATCCGCCCCATAATCCGCAGTAATGACTGGTGCCCCCCCTTCAGCTGAGATGGTTTGTGCTGCTGCTCTTCGCTCCTCGTCTTCTGTGTCCGTGCTCCTTGCAGGCAGCAGCAGCGATAGTAGTTCTCCCGGTGCTGCTGCTGCAGATGACACAGAGGCTGCTGTGGGAGTGGATGAGGGAGGGGATGCTGCTGGGGAGATGAACACAAGCTTTTTACACTGAGGTGTGGGGGAGGGGCCGGTTTTATCCCTCCCTTCCCGAGCAGCATCTCGCTTTGCCTTGAGCATGAGGCGCTGCCTCCTGCGCGTCTAATGAATGGAGTGGACCATGGATGCCGGGAAGTTCGGGGACGCTGGTCTGAGTCACGCATTCCTTCCATTG
>CM044440.1:76330370-76347917 GCA_024363595.1 Xenopus borealis
TTTAAAATAAAGAATACAAATAACAGAAGGGGGTCTGGCCTGGCGGGGGCCAATGAGGGTCGGGGCCCACCAAGTTTTTTCCCTGGTGTCACGCCAGGCCAGTCCGACCCTGTAAACATTAGATTAGTACTTTTACATTATGAAAAAACTAATGTCTCATTTATCACTGAAAGTGAGATAAAGGTTTAGTTGAAAAGTGATTATATATCACAATGCTGTAGGATTCCTTCATTTATATCTATTAGCATAGCCTGGTATAAAAATCATTTTCCTCTAATTATTTTGTGGTTTAAAATAACACATGGAAAATTTTATCAATTAAGAAAGGAGTTAGCCCTTCATTGTGGTGGTTGTCACAACTAAAATGTTAATGCTTATGCTGTCATGGAGATTAATAGGTAAGGTCAAGAGTATCAAGCCAATAATTAGCCAGTAGGCTGGTTTAACAACAGTTTGAGTGACTATAAAAATATCTATATAAAAGTCCTTCAGAAAGTGCTTTGAAATCCAATTTTTTTTACCTACTCATACAGTGAAGATAATGATTCCTATCATACTTGTTCCTTTGGTTTGTAGCTTAACTGGTATTTGGAACTAAGAAAGACTTGTATAAAATATTTAGATTTGTTGTGGCAAGACAAGCCTGGGACAGCACAGAGCCTTTCTTTCACCTCCATGTCCTAACAGGCTTTATGTGGCAGTATAAATTGAGGAAACTAATACATTGTTGTATAAATGATACCTGTGTCTAACAATGCAGTGTTAACAATGGCCAATGTTCAGCTGCCTTCAAAGTTGCCCAATCAAAAATTTCCAGCCTGCCCGATCAACGAGCCATTTATATCCAAGTAGGTAAAACATGATATTTCTGGGCCCCACAGCAAATTATTTTTCAGGGCCCCATTTTCTAGAGGTTGGCTTTTTTTTTATTAATATTTAATGAAATTGTATATGAATTAGGGCCTTGTGGGGCCCAGCAGGTTCTGCTTCCTCTGTAGTTACACCCCTGGTTTGTCTCCCAAAATACATGCGCTGAATATCCTATGAAAATTTGTTTTGTACGATATTATCGGTGCATCTATGGCCAACTTAAGACCTTTTATTCAGATACGGGAAGCTCAGTATTATGTTTATTTGGTGGTTTTAGGGTTGCTACCGGACCGCTATCTTACCGTCCTGGCCAGTAAAAATGCTGGTTTATCCCAATGTTAATAATAGGGGAAAAAAATGGCTGGCAACCCTAGGTGGGTTGAGGGTCACCTCCCCAGTAACTCCAATAATTATATTGTTAGCTGGTTTGGTGCTCCCACAGCAGGTGAAAACTAGGGGTAGGCATAAGAGGCACATGGCTAGGAGGCAATGGTGGGGGCACTGGGCAAGTACCACTTCTGCCTGCATTCTCCTAAGTTTGACCTCTGTGTCTGGCACAGGGAATCAATTGCAGATGCACAGTTGTTTCACTGCAGGGGAGGATTGGTGTGTGACTAAAATCTTAGCAAAGGTAAAGCTGTGAGGTTGTGCTTGTGCAGGACAGGGGCAATATGGGAGGTGTGTCCCACAACAGAGTTGCTGCTTACCTCAAATATGCCTGCAGCTCCATGGGCGCACACATGCAGGACCCAGAACTTTCTTGGTGATTACTGCACTGTGCAACTTTATTTGGCTCAGAAGAATTCAATGGCTTGTCGTTTAGTGAATATATATATGTTGTCACAAAATGTCAAAAATTGTAATTGTATAAATTACAATAGTGGCTATATATTTTATGACGTACAGGTATGGGACCTGTTATCCAGAATGCTTGGGACCTGGGATTTTCTGGATCTTCATACCTTAATTCTACTAAATCTGGTTTTGCTTCAAACAATGATGTGTTATAACTTTGTTTGGATCAAGTACAGGGTACTGTTTTTTTTATCATGAAGAAAAAGGGATTCCTTTTTTAAAATTTGGATTATTTGTTTGTAATGGAGTCTATGGGAGATGTTCATTCTTTTAATTTGGGACCTTCTGGATAATGGGTTTCCGGATGACTTTAGCAATAAAGATCTGTGTCTCCAAAGATGCCCCAGTAGCTCCACATCTTTTTTTCTGCTGATTCACATGCTCTGTGCTGCTGTCACTTACTAGGCTTAGGTATTGACTCAAAATATATAGTACTCATAGAATATAAATTTCACAATATAAGACTGATTAGTAATCAATACAGATAATTACTACATGACAGCACAGAAACCAGTGCAACTAGCATCAAAATGTAATAATCAGACCTGTAGCATCAGCTTATTTGACAGGCCAACCTCATTTTCTGCTTGATAATATGTGACAACCCCTAAGCTTAGCTTCTCAACAGCTGCTCAGAGCCCACTGAGCTTGTGAGTGTCGCAGACAATTTCCAAGATGGTGACCCCCTGTGACAAGTTTGAAGTCCTGGATCATTGCTGCTATTGAGAAGCTGAAACTTTAGACTGGTGCAATAAATTCAGTATGTAAAATATGGCATTTTTAGCCATTTTCATTTTTAGGGTTTAGTTCTCCTTTATAAGGAAAACTATACCCCCTGAACAACAGGTCTCTATAAAAATATACTGCATAAAACAACTCATATGTAAAACCCTGCTTCATGTAAATAAACCATTTTCATAATAATAAACTTTTTTTGTAGCATGTGCCATTGGGTAACCATAAATAGAAAATTGCCATTTTAAAAAATAAGGACAGCCTCCTGGGTTCCAAGGATTCGCGGTGCACATGAACAAACCAAACGTTAGGTCACATGAGCCAATTAACAGACAGAGTTCTGTCTTTTGCATCCACACTTCTTCCTGTTACAGTTAGGGGCAGATTTACTAAATTTGTGTGAATGATTTGAGATTTTCGAATTTTCAAAAAGATTTGAATTTTCATATAGTTTTTGTGGCCACTTCGACCATCGAATTTTAAGAATTCGATCGAATCGAATGATTCAAATAAAAATCTATTCGATCATTCGATGGTTGAATTACTTGACCTTTAATTTTATTTTTTAATTGTATTAAAAAAATTTTTTTAATTCTATTAAAATTCGATGGTCGAATTCAAGGGTTTTTTAACCCTTGAATTCGACTCTTAGTAAATCTGCCCCTTAGAGTTGAAATATTTCTGGTCAGGTGATCTCTGAGGCAGCACACAGACCATCACAAAATGGTAGTTCAAGGCAAGAGATGTAAAAGGGCAATAATTAAATTAAATATATATACCAGTTTGATTAGATTCTTTAATATGTCACTTAATTTGATATAAACTGTAGCTCAAGTATTCATTTTGGGGGTATAGTTTTCCTTTAAGCTAATCTGTTAGTACAATCACTCCAAATCCTTAATTAATACAATTGTTACAGAAAAGTTTTGATACTAAATTAATCATTGAAAATGAAATCCTTTCACTCGTAATATTTATAGTGATAAATTATTCAGCCAAATCTGAACTCTTATATTTGGACAAGGGAAAATACTGTATGTGAATATTTTTTCCAACAGGAAGCTTTTAATATATACCTTACTTAATATTTATTTTAAAGGGTCAAATTAAAAATACCAATTATTTTTTTTTTTATGGTTAAAGCTCTCAAATTCGAATTGTGAATATTCCAAACTTGGTTTGTATTTTAATCCAAATTCAAATTTCAAAATGTATGAAACCTGGCCCCTTTAAAAATCCGAATAAATCTATTTTCCACCTAAAACCTGCCGAGTTCATGTATAAGTCAATGGGAGGGGTCCAGTGACCAATTCGAAAATGCTGCTAGCCTTCCTGACATTCGATTACTTTTTGGAGGAAAAAACTCGATATGGGTTTAGTCGAATTTGATTCGAATTCGATGTTTCAGGTCGGTAATATTTGTTCGAGTTTTAGATATTAGATTTCTTTATTAAATAACCCCCTGATCCAATTTTGAGTATATTCAAATTTATTAGAATTAAAAAAAAATCACATGAATTTGAAATTTGACCTTTGATAAATGTGCCTCCAAATGTTTGTGTTTCTCTGATATACATAGAAACCCTATATAACAACCTACAGACGTAAAAAAGGATGACCCAATGTTAATATTAGTAATAAATTACACATGGATCCGTTATCCAGAAAGTTCCAAAGTATGGAAAGCCTGTCTCCCATAGACTCCATTATAATCAAAATTTTTAAAAATGATTTACTTTTTCTCTGTAATAATAAAACAGTATCTTGCACATGATCCCAGTTAAGATATAATTGAGTTGAGTTTATTTTATGTTTACATGATTTTCTAGTAGTGTTAAGGTGTAAAGATCCAAATTATGGAAAGATCCATTATCAGGAAAGTCCCAGATCCTGAGCATTTTGGATAGTAAAATACCTATTCATTCTTTCACTAAGATGCATTTTGCTGTTGAGTGGTAACAGATTTGATGTGCATAGTCTGGAGAATATACAAGTATCATGAGATCTGTTGAACTATCTCTGCATTAATTGAACAATGGGCTCTACATTGGTCAGAGCCTGTAATGTTTATAGTAATAATATAAGTAATACACAGCAAGCAAACAGAAATTACTGTAAGTTTGGTCAGTCTTGTATAACCAGTGCAATGAGTTTATTTGTGACTGTCAGCATCAGTCACCCTGGGAGATATCTCTTTTGACTAGTTTCCCCCATGGCTGCACAACAGCTTATCTATATAAACAATAGTAGTGTTTCTGAAGCAAACACTGCAGTTTTACCAGGGCAGGGCAACACTGCATTATATTTTTATTACTTTAAAGCAATTTAAATTTTTGATGTTACTGGTCCTTTAAATGCATAGCTGTAGATGCAGTACCATATCAGCAAGATGCCTATGCCAATTCTCTCTTACACAGCTACTCCCAGTCAGTCATTTGTGGAAAGGCCACCTAGGCCCAGGCCTAGGGTGGCAGGATTTTAGGGGGCGGCATTCTGCCCAGCCACATCCACATTGGTTCAGAAACACTGGGGATATGCAGGAGATATGATAGTTTTTTAAAATTCTCCACGCACCAATCCCCATTGCTCCAGACGTGATGATGAAAATTTGTGAACAAAGAGCAGAATATGGGGTGACGAAGACAGTGGGCCTAGGGGCGGCCGCTTTGTAAATCCGGCCCTGCAGTCAGTGAATTGTAGATACATAGGTTGTATAACAGCTTGTTTCATCACAAATCGTTTGCAAAAACACACTTCTAAAGTAGCATATAGTAATATACGGTTTATTAATATACCTGCACCTTCTATCGCTGGAGTTACTTAAGTCCCAGAATAAGGTTTCAAACAGAAGTGATTTACTTTATGTACAGGACTGCTGTTCTAGTTTGAAGGAGAAAGAGCCCCTCTGAAAATGAACATATCCATGTCCTATGGTGGTGACATGACTATGGACCACAGAGTGTACTGATAAACATTTGATGTTCAGTTGCCACATACAAAACACTGTAAAACATCACCAGATTCTTCACTCTCTAGAAAGTCAGGAAACATTGATATTCATATTTTAACTGTTACAGTTATGCACTTTGTATAAGGAACCACCACCATCATAGTTATGTATTACTTACCCTTTAATTTGTCGCCACATTTTGCACATTAGCTTTTTTGTTCTAGAGATCTCACCGTATCCTTCATAAAACATTTAGCATCTGCCAATATATTGCATCATTATTTGCCTCACCTGCCATCATTTTCCTTCATAATTTCATTTTAACATTCTGCTCCATCCTCCCTTAAAATGTAATACGGTGGAATATTCAGGTAGCCGGAACCCATCTGGTCACTACAACACCCGCTTGGCATGCTTGTTATGCTATTATAGGAAATCATGAGCTTCCAACCAAAGGCATGACTATCAATAAGGCCTTTTAAGTATTGCAAAAAGCAAAATGTTGTGGTTACCACCTGACTAACTGAATGCAGGCTTTATAAGCAAGAGTATATACTACTGTCTAAAGGAACAATTAACAGCTATTGTCAAGATAATACACAGATATGCTGATAAACATTGCTCTGTGTTTGCTTCTTAGGGCAGAGACACAAGTTGAGAATCGGGGCAACAAATCGCCTCTTTTTCTTGCGACTAATCTCTAAATATATATAAATATGATACATATATAATATATATATATATATATATATAAATCACTAGCGGGATGGCACTCTGAGAGCTTCTTTTTCTGACAATGCCTCACATTGAAACTTTGCGTAGCTTTGGAAAACTAATTGCTCCCAGTGCCATCCCACCGTCGATTTAAATTTTAGCCGGAGGGAAGGCAGTTCGGGGAGATCAGTCGCCTAAAGAAGAGGCAATTTGTCGCCGGCGACTAAATCTCCCGAATCTTCAGGTGGGTCTTTGCCCTAAAGCAGCAGTAGCTCATAGTCTAGTGCTCCTGACCTGTCAGTAAAGGCAGTTATAATGCTTTGGGGAAAAGGTGCAGCAGTATAACTGGGAGGAGAAATATTTTGGCAGTTGTGGCTGCACCTCAGGGACTGTCACCACGTATGTTTGATGCTATACTGTAGAACCTCTATTTTACATCCCCTCATTCTAAGGTTTCCCTCATGTTACATTGTTGTTTTGTGGTCCCACCTATGTATTATGCATAATACATTTTCTGGTCCCGTAAAAATGTAAAATGGGGGTTCTGGGGGTACTGTAGTTGTAATACCAATTATGCAGCTGATTATGAAGATTCTCATTTACCCAGGTCATGGTTAGTGATGGGCGAATCTCCCGCGTTTCGCTTCGCCGAAAAATTAGCAAATTTCCAGAGAAATTCGCGAATTGGCGAAAAATTCACGAATTGGCGAAAAATTTGCGAAACGCGGTGCGTCGCGTCGTTTCCGATGCGCGTAGCGGCAAATTTTTGCTGCCGTTTCGTGAATCGCGGGAATTCGCCCCTGGCGAATAAATTCGCCCATCACTAGTCATGGTATATCTAACACAAGTAACTCAAAACAACTGGACTTTTAAAATTTAATGAAAACGTTTCACTGCTCATCTGAACAGCTTCTTCAGTTCAACTGACTGGTGTAGGGAGTTTCCCAGCAATCCAATCACACCGGCACATTGTAACTCTTCAGAGAGGTGACATCTGAAATTCACAGAGGTGTTGATTCTGTGTAGTTACAGTGATAGGATTACCAATGTGTCATGCAGCTCCTAGAAACAGGTGTTACTTGTGAGAGTTGCATGAATGGATGTGTGAAGTGTTCTGAAACCGCCGGGGTACAGATGTTAGAACAGCATTGTATGTAGGTTTGCCACCTGGCCGGTATTTTACCGGCCTGGCCGGTATTTTTCGTGGTTGATCCCAATATTATTAATAAGAAAAAAGATAAATATATAGGAAGACCAGTATTTTTTTAAAGAAAAGGTGGCAACCCTTATTGTATGCAGCAGATATGTAGTGTCGAAGGCCACCGCCTCTGTTCAGGGATGGTTTCTCCACCTTGACATAAATCGCCTCTTTCACACCATCGGTCTTCTTTATCCAAGAATTAGACATTGCTATCTTCAATTATGCAGTTAATGCTAATGTATGTACTACTACATTCTAAAGCCCTCTCCTCTTTCAAAGAAATTAAGCTCTCTGCCCCTTTTTTCCCTTAGTTAGTCTGTATTTATTAAACGTCAACAGAAGGAAAGCCCTGTCAGCACTAATAAAGGAATTGGCTTATTAAAAGACCATTATAACATGCTTCCCAGCAGGACCGGAACTAGGGGAAGCTGGAGAGTCACGTGACTAGGGCGCAAAGCTTGGGGGCACCAGGCATGTACCTCATGTGATGTGCACCCTACCCCAGCAAGTTTTACCTCAGTGAAAAGTTGGTGCACTCTCTGAAGTTAGAGTGTTGAGTGCGTCCTCAGTTCCGCACGGTTACATACGGGCGTCCTATAGGGTTGCCACCTTTTCTTGAAAAAAATACCGGTCTTCCTATATATTTATCCTTTTTCCTATTAGTAACATTGGGATCAACCATCAAAAATACTGGCCAGGCCAGTAAAATACCGGGCAGGTGGCAACCCTAGCCTAGGTTACGCTGGGTTGCACACATCTATGGGGGCCTGGCCCCTGCATTGATTCCCAGAAATGTGCATTTCCATGGATCCTGTCATTTCCATGATTGGTTATTGATCTGGTAAATGAACTGAACTCGGATTAGTGAGCTGAGATAGTGATGGAAATGCAGGTTATGGCTAGGACGCTGCAGCACAGCCAGAGAAAGACTGGTGTTACACAGAAGTACCAATTACATTGTAGAACAGAGAGAGACACGCATATTTAAACAAGGGCACATGGTTATGTTCCATGCTGAGCGTTATGTGACGCAGCTTTCCCCAGTAAACTGCACTGTGACAGCGGCTGTATAAGCGCCCGTAGGTGTCATGTCATACCCTATGTTGACTGATGCCTTTGTCTCACGAGACGGCACAGCATTGCCCACAAGTGGCGCCACTGTACGTGTGTCCCGGCTCCCGGACAGCTCACTATTTAACGAATTTAAGTTGTGTCTTCGTTTGACATCTACTGTATTTCGTTTGGGATTCACTGGCCCATGAACTGAGAGGCCCTACTTCCTCCAGTCGCTATATTAAATTACGTCTGCAAGAGACCAGTCTAGTCTCGTACGGGGAAAGTAGCAAGCGCTATCACCACACCAATAATTATGGCTCGACTGCAACTACCAAATACCCTTTCCGACATTGCAGTCGATTCCACAAGCTATCTTTCGTCCAATTGCCCCCCCCCGTGTTACTGCTATTGGTCTGTGCCGTGCACTCAGGGTAAGCCTCGGCTTTTCATTGGCTCGCAGAGCTGGGAAGGCCGTGCCCTAGAGGTGGGTGTGTTTGTCCGAGTTCATTGACAGCAGAAGCACAGGGGGACATGGGGTCACATCACGTGGGGTTCCGGGAGCCGCAAGGAGATGGCGATCAGGGGACGGAGCGGCTCTGGGAAGGTGAGTTTGTCCCTGAGGAGAATTCTGAGAGCGACGCTCGTTCCCCAGAATCCTAACTGCATGAAGAGGCTTACATTGCACATTGTGAGTTGAAAAAAAGGCGTCGTTAACTGCAAACGGGAGCAGTTTTCATGAGAGAGCAGAGTTGCTTCGGGCTAGCGCGCTCCAATCTGCTGACCCCGACTCTTACTAAAGTCCCAGCAGCCTTTGTAGGCACGCCGGGCATTGTAGTTTATCAACAGCAGCGAGCTGGCAGATTGGGCATCGCTGACAGGAACTTTATAGCTTGGGCTTGGCTGGAACTTGCTTCCTTCCCCGGTTACTGGAGTCCGACCGCCACTTTCTCAGCTGCACCTCAGTCTGGGTGTCAGGAGATCGTGGGAACCTCAGTCCAAAACATCCGGACACTCCGAATGTCTTTTATAGTCCTTAACATGGATGAGGAGCCTACACTGTGCACCCTGAGCTTCATCAGCTTCATTCAGTGGCAGGACTCATTCTCATATCCTAGTATTGGCACCCTACCTTGTATTGTGCTCTCCTAACTGATTGCACCCTACATCCCAAGCCTTGGGGATACCCTAGTTACTCAATTTTGATCCCTTCCAGTTCCCATTGCACCACACATACCACAATCCACTGTTTTGGGAGGTTGTGTGATTAGTTGAGGGCCACAGATAGGACATCCCAGAAGTGCTCCATGCCCTGAATAACTGGCATGCCCTTGACTTGTCTCCTTCATGCTCCAAGCAACTTTTATTCCTCGCATGTTCCAATTTCACTTCAGTCCCATAAGCAGGAGTTATGCAAAGCCCCTGCACTTTTCAACCATGCAAAAAAAAAAAAAGTATTTCAAAATCGGAAAAGGGTTGATCCAGATGGCTGCCTTTATTAATAGCCGGCACGCCTTAAGTAAAGGATTTTAGAACTTTTAGGCAATTATTATTTATTATTAACTTGTATTTCTATAGCGCCAACATATCGCGTAGCGCAATCTAACTTCAATGCAAAAGAGGCAACAGCTGATGTGCTCTTACGGTTCTTCCAATAAGTGTGTGTCTAGTTTGCATTGCTGTTGGGAAGAGGCATATGTTCATAGGACGTGAGTTGCTAAGTACTGTAGCCTGGCAATGGCTCTGGGAGTTGTTGACTGAGCTACTGAGTTAGTATTTATAGTTACAGATATGGGACCTGTTATCCAGAATGCACCGGATCTGGGGTTTTCCGGATAACTGATCTTTCTGTTATTTGGATCTTCATACCTTAAATCTACTAGAAAATCATTTAAACGTTAAATAGAACCAATAACTTGGTTTTGCTTCCAATAAGGATTAATTATATGTTAGTTTGGATCGAGTACAATGTATTGTTTTATTCCTGCAGAGAAAAGGGAAATCATTCTTAAACCATTTGGATTATTTTATTATAATGGAGTTTATGGGAGACAGCCTTTCCTTAATTTGGAGATTTATAGATATCTGGTTTCTGGATAATGGATCCCAGACGTGTACGATCGATTGCATCTTACCTGGGGTCACTGTCAGATGGATCGTCCACATGATTGTTTTCAAATGTATCTTGTTTTAAAGTAGAGATCAATCCACGTTACTTAAAAAAAATTAAGGCCTCATCTAATGTCTTTTATTTATTATAACATTAAAAGTGTACCCATTGCTTTACAAAATTTAATCCCATACAGGTGTAAAGAATAGACTCATTAGAGAATGGCATTAAATACCTGCTGGGACTTTTACTATACAATTAAAATAGAAGTTGCTTAGCTGTACTTCTTGCAAACTATGGATGCACCAAATCCACTATTTGGGATTCAGCCGAATCCCCTAATCCTTCATGAAAGATTCGTCCGAATACCCAACTGAATCCGAATCCTAATTTTCATATGCAAATTAGTGACAGGAAGGTAAAACGTGGAAAAAACATTTTTACTTTTACAAAAAGTTACGCGATTTCCCTTACCTCCCCTAATTTGCATATGCAAATTCGGATTCAGTTCGGCCAGCCACAAGGATTCGTCTGAATCCGAATCCTGCTGGAAAAAGCCGAATCCTGTCCGAATACCAAAACAAATCCTGGATTTGGTGCATTCCTATTGCAAACAGACTGTGGGTTAACTGCAATTAGTTTAACTATCCTTGCAAATTTTATGTGTTACTATATGGCTTGTATTTCCTTTGTTTTGTTGCTTCTGAATTGTATTATGCTTTCAAAAGTGTATGGTTATAGCATAAGTGGGTCTGCTCTTTTATGTATATGTTGTCTATAATTGTTTAATATTGATTTTGTCTGTAAGGCTCATTTGTCTGTTGTGAATGTTTCAATAAAACTAGGAATAGTAGGAAACCTATTAGAAACAGAATTGAAAATCTGAGGAACAGGCATCCAGCTGCTGTAGTGAAAACAACAATATTGGAATATAAACATGTTTTGGGATAAACACTGGCCTATCCAGGGTATAAACTTTGTGTTCATGTGGCAGTCTGGGGATGTGACATAGAAGACATAGAAGCTATAGTATAAATTATACACGTTGGTTTCTGGGTACATGACTGAGGATAAGCGGCTTATAGACTTAGCAGCTTTTAGTAAAAAGTGTGGCCAAATCTTCCATTGTCCAATTTCCTTATTTATTTTTTGCAAAAACGTTTCATGTTCAGTATGTCATTTCCAGCCAGATCTTATTTTTCGAACTGAATCATGAAAATGCTTCCTGTGGTTTGAGTGAATTGTTTAATGGTCATATAAATACATATCTTCACTGAGGTGTGTTCAGAATTAGGCTCTTTTACCTTATATCCGATAGATTCGCATTTACCTAAAAGGTGTGTAAGAACATATGGACAGACTTTAAAAAAAAAAAAGACTTATATAGCGGTTGATGGCATTGCCAAATGCAACTGGTGCTAGAACAGCATGCGTTATTCTCCTTGAATGTCCCTTACTGGTGGATGGAAACTTCTAGAACTACTATATTAGACAAGAATGGAGAACAGCATTAGAGATTTATAACCAGAGTATGTTCGGCATGTTATATTTTGAAAAGAGCTTACCGCTGTACACGGTGGGCCCGGGTGCCTACGCCCCAGACCTTCAAGGTTAGCAATCCAAAAAACTTGTAAAGAGGCTGGCACAAGCCTGAAACCACGAAATGGTGAAGCTACAGTCAGGCTGTAAAAGGTTAAAAAGCTTACATTTATTTCCAAAATTTAAGAACTATTCACCTGACGCGTTTCGTGTCAAAGAGACACTTAGTCATAGGCATAACATTAAACATGCCATCACACTATTTAAAAGAAAAGTAGCCAATGGAAAACAAGTGGGCGGTGCTGGAAAATATATCATTTAAAGGGGAACATACTAATTCAAGAGAATTCTTTAAGTACACTTCCAAGGCTAACATAAGTTATCATAAACTGGAAATTCACATTGGGGTTGTTATATACAATTACAATATGTAAGTAAAAAGGGAAACAGGAGAAAGGACAATGACCACTGTGTGTAACAAAAAAAAATCCACGTCTAAATTTGGACCAAAAGGTACAATATATGAATATATTAATAAATAAATAAAAGGAGTAACAGGAGGAAGGGCATTGGCCACTAAGTGTAGCAGGAGACATCAAAGTAAAAGTTTAGACCAAAAGGCTGCCTAGTCCCTAAGTGGAAAATCCACTTTGTTTCTATTTTGAGTAATTCAGAATGGATATTTCCCCCTCTTATGCTGGGAACTACTCTATCTATGCCTATGACTTTTAAAAACGATAAAGTTCTGTTGTTACATTCTTCAAAGTGTCTAGCAACTGGTGTCCGTGACTCTTTATTGTTAAAGGGCACCTATGGGCCGAAAAATTTCCCCAAACGGAAGGTGCGGATAGAGCCCGCATTCTGGTTTGGGGTTCTACTGTACATGTGCATGGACTGTCATGGCGGCTCACACCCGGTGCGAGTAAGCCAGCGCCTGCGGGGGGCAATTTTTTTTTTTTTAAAGTACTACAACCCCAAACCAGAATGCAGGCTCTATCAGCCCGCACCTTCGGTTTGGGGAATATTTTCAGCCCATAGGTGCCCTTTAATATGTGAAATGTGTTCTCTGATTCTTTCTTTTAAATGTCGGCTTGTTTGGCCCATGTTTTGTTTTTTACATTTTTCACAGATAAGAAGATAGATCACATTTTGTGTATTGCAGTTGATATAATGTTTAATATCATAATTTTTAGCTGTTGTAGTGGAAGTAAAATGGTTAGTTACAGATATATATTTACACGTAATGCACTTGTTAGAGCCACATTTATGGCTGCCTCTTGTGTGCAACCAAGTTTGACAGGAGTTACTGGTCTTTATTAAACTGGGAGATACTATGTAGTTGACTCTAGGAGAATAAATTATAGGCTTCTTGCTCTCAGTGTGCACCCCCACCTCAGGTGCAGTAAATCAAGGTAATAATGGAGTTACTGAGAGATAAGCCAAAGGTGCAGTATTGCGGTGGGAATAAAGCACATTTAGCAGCTAGTACTGCACCTTTGTCTTGTCTCTCAGTAACTCCATTATTACCTTGATAAACTGGGAGATAATATATTACCAAGTGTCTGTGTCCTTTGTGGTACTGTGTTTTTCAAAATTGGATCTGTTTCCAAAATACCTAGCTTTTTGTTCACAATATTTTTAATTTTATGAAATTTTATTTATTTATTAATATATTCATATATTGTACCTTTTGGTCCAAATTTAGACTTGGATGTCTTTTTGTTACACACAGTGATCATTGTCCTTTATCCTGTTTACCTTTTTACTTACATATTGTAATTGTATATAGCAACCCCAATGTGAATTTCCAATTTATGATAACTTATGTTAGCCTTGGAAGTGTACTTAAAGGAATTGTTCAGTATAAAAATAAAAACTGGGTAAATAGATAGGCAGTGTAAAATAAAAAATGTTTCTAATATAGTTAGTTAGCCAAAAATGTAATGTATAAAGGCTGG
The DNA here is from genome assembly GCA_024363595.1 of Xenopus borealis. Lineage (NCBI taxonomy): Eukaryota > Metazoa > Chordata > Amphibia > Anura > Pipidae > Xenopus > Xenopus borealis. Next base: position 76,344,356 of record CM044440.1, read on the forward strand.
AGTGAGTGGATGTGTAACAGAACAGAACACAACTTCCTGCTTTTCAGCTCTCTTGCTTTCCACTGACTGGTTACCCTCGTGACCAGGCAGTAACCAATCAGTGACTTGATCGAGGGCCACACGGGCCATAACTGTTGCTTTTGAATCTGAGCTGAATGCTGAGGATCAATTGCAAACTCACTGAACAGTTTTGTCCCATGTGGCCCCCCTTCAAGTCGCTGACTAACTCAAAGTTTCAGAGCTGGAAAGCAGGTTGGATTCTGGCTGTTATATCAGACATTCAGTCACTCCAGCCTTTATAGTTTGCATTTTTCCCTGACTAACTATATTGGAAACATTTTTTATTTTGCACAGCCTATCTATTTATCCAGTTTTTTGTTTTACACTAAACTGTTCCTTTAAAGAATTCTCTTGAATTAGCATGTTCCCCTTTAAGTTATATATTTTACAGCACCGCCCACTTGTTTTCCATTGGCTACTTTTCTTTTAAATAGTGTGATTGTATGTATAATGTTATGCCTATGACTATGTTATGCCTTTGACACGAAACGCGTCAGGCGAATGGTTCTAAAATTGTGGAAATAAATGTAAGCTTTTTAACCTTTGATAACCTGACTGTAGCTTCACCATTTCGTGGGTTTCAGGCTTGTGCCAGCCTCTTTACAAGTTTTTAAGAATGGAGAACAGGCAAGCTATTTGGAGTTGGAATAGCAAGACTAAGGGGCAGATTTAACAATTTCACATGAAGGATTTGAAATTCGATCGAATTTTCAAAAAGATTCAAATGAGTTTTTTCGAATGTTTTTGAAGACCACTTCGACCAGTGAATTGTTAAAATTTGATCGAATCGAATGATTATAATAATTCGAATAAAAATCTTTTCAACATTCGAATAACTTCCCCTGTAAATTTTTATTTGACTGCCTAGTTCGGCAGATTTAAGCTACCGAATTGGCTTTCATTCATTTAGATCAAATAAAAAAATAAAGATCTTATCGTTTGATTGAATTTTCGCTAAAAGCCTTCGAATTCGATATTTGAATTGAAAGATTTTCATTCCCAACAATTCCCATGGTTGAATTCGAGGGTTTTTTAACCTTCAAATTCGACCCATAGTAAATCTGCCCCTAAGTGAGACTCGCCTAATAACAACTGTCAGATCCACAAAGATGTGAATGAGGCTTGTGCCACAACAGGGAACTTTACCCTTTAAGGTAACTTTTAGTATGTTATAGAATGGACAGTTCGAAGCAACTTTTTAATTAGTATTCATTATCTGTTTTCTATAGTTTTGAGTTATTTGCTTCTTCTGGCTCTTTCCATTTTTCTAATAGGGGTCACTGACCCCATTTAAAAACAAATGCTTTGTAAGGCATGTACGATTATGGCTACTTTTTATTACTTATATTTCTATTTAGGCCCTTTTCTTTTCATATTCCAGTCTTGTCTTCGACACCCCCAACTGTTCTAAACTGATACATTTAATGGATACATTTCTTATCTTTGTCCCTGCTGAGCAGAATCTCTGGGTTTCATTACAGGCAGCTGTTAGAATTGATACAATAGTTGCTAATACTCCAGAGATGTTGCTGTGAAATGTATCAATTAAATGTTGCAAAATTGTATCAGTTTAGAGTCTGCACCTGAATTACTGAGCTGCCAGACTCAAATACCAGAGACACGAACATTCAACTTTACACTTAGATTTTGGAAAATAAAACAATAAATGGTTGCTAAGGTAATTTGGACCCTAGCAACCAAATTGATAATATTGCAAACTGGAGAGCTGCTGAATAAAAATCTAAAAAACTCAAAACCCACAAATAACGTTAAATGAAAACTAAATGCAAATTTTCTAAAAATATCACTAGCTACATCATAGTTAACTGGAAGGTGAACAACATCTTTAAAGTGATACTGACACTAAAAAATGACTTTTTAACATATGAATGTACATTAAATGTTACCTATAGGTCATGTTGAGCATTTTTGTGCTGAGAGGTTTGTTTTTGTATATAATTGTTAGTTGAAGTTCCTAAGCCTGACTCTCTGACACTCTGACTTTGCCAACCTGACAGTCCCATCTCAGTCTGTTAGTTACAGTTTCTAATGCTAACAGATGCCTGCTGCACAAATATGGTAGCCCCCTCATACAGGAACATGGGGGATCAGACAGGTAATATAAAAGCATCATGCAAATACTTTATGGCAAATTTAGAAGTAGCTTTCAAAGCCAATATTATAATAGATGTGAAAAAGGTTCAATTTCAGGTGTCCGCTTCTCTTTAACTATTCTGTCAAGAGGTTCTAGAATTCTCTAGTGACAGCCATTGTGGGCACTAGTGAAGGTATCAGCTGTCTAAGCTTCCTGGGGCTTTGCATTTTTCTGCTCATCTTGGTGTATACCAACCGGGGGATCTTGTAACTGTAGGGACTTAGTGATGGTTAAGCCCTCTCATACTTTAGTCATACCAGGTGACTGGTTATAACCGTGTGTATATCAAATGAGAAAAGAAATTGTATTCAGAGTTGCTTTATCACATTGATGTTAGGCTGTGTTTGTCATTTAGCTAAAACAAATATTGCTTTGACCTTTATGCTGAAAACAATCGGATGCTTGACTTATGCCAAGATGGATATGTTTTTCTTCAGTTCCTGTCTTTGTCATTCTATTAGCATTCAGTCACACCAATTTGCTAAGTGACTTCATGTCACAAACATTTTATCTTTTTCAGTAATTTGTATCGTTCTTGTTCTTTATGTATTATCTATTAATGTCATGTAATCTAATTATTTGGACATGTTAGTAACCCTGAGCCCTCTTTTGGCTATGAATAATACCCCTTTACCGCTGAAGCATATTCATGTAAATTAATTTCCACACATTAAATAGCTAAATCAACCCCCCCCCCACATTGTGCTTTGTGACTGTGTAAATGAATACAAAGTACACAAAAAAAGTATGCTCATACACAATTAGACAAATCAAAGTAAATTTTGCAAGCTTGATTTAAATCCCCACATATAAGAAGCACACACACACACACAGAATTAAAAATCTGCATATATTACTAGTATAGCATTAACTTTGCTACACAAAAATGTTAAAATATCTATAGCACCTTGGCAGGAGAAACTTGTAAGCTTTGCAGAAATGAGGCAGGTAAAAAGCTCATGGGAGAGTGGGGTTCAAGTCTAGGGGAATAAATTGCTAGAACATACGGGTAGGAAAGATAAAATATGAAAAGAGCTTATTAAAGATAATGTCCCACCAGGAAGGGAGTTAAAATTGAAAAAAAAAACAAAGAGCATGCAGAAAGAAAAATTAAAACAATGGAAATTAGGGGTAGGCCAGAGGGGTTTATACTGAAACTCAGGTGAAGACATATAAGTTTAAAGGGATCCTGTCATTATTTTTATGGTGTAATTTCTAATTCTAAATTACACTGTTTACACTGCAAATAATTCACTCTAACGTGTAAATTTAATTCCTAATCCAACTAGTGTATTTATTTTAGTTGTAATATTGGTGTGTAGGCAGCCATCTCAGGTCATTTTGCCT
>CM044440.1:76457290-76472831 GCA_024363595.1 Xenopus borealis
TTTCCACCAAGGGACCTGTTATCTTATCTTGTTACAATTATGTGTTTGCTTATCTCGGAATTGTTACAAAGTATCTTATCTGAACCTCCTGTCCGTTCTGGGCTCTTTGCCAAAAAGTCAATTAAGTTAGAAACTTTGTTTCTTTTTCTGGTTGTTCAGTGCAGTGCGGTAGAAATGAGGGACAGCGAGTTGAGCTGTCAAAAAAGGGACTGTCCCTCTAAAAACGGGACAGTTGGGAGGGGATTCATAACTATAGCAGTGAGAGGAGATCCCATATTAATCACGCACTTTTGAGAGGAGGAGAAATGAGAGCACTTTGGGGAATTACATTCTGTGTTACAGTATCCAAGCACCACGAGTTGAGCTGTCAAAAAAGGGACTGTCCCTCTAAAAACGGGACAGTTGGGAGGGGATTCATAACTATAGCATTGAGAGGAGATCCCATATTAATCACGCACTTTTGAGAGGAGGAGAAGTGAGAGCACTTTGGGGAATTACATTCTGTGTAACAGTATCCAAGCACCACAGTTTTGCAGGTTCTGCTTTTACTCCCTGTAGTTTCATTTTTTCACATGAAAATCCCCCTTTCCTTTCTGGAGGAACAGTTTTGGTTCCCGAGAGCCACATATATGCTTCAGTCTCGCAAGTAATCTCATCATTGCTTGGCAGCCTTCTTTAGTGAAACCAAACTAAAGGGTAGCTCCACCAACTGTTTTTGATTACTGACTAATGTATTTAAAGGGGTAAATCACCTTTAACTTTTAGTATGATGTAGATCAGAGGTGTCCAACCTGCGGGCAGGGGGTCACATGCGGCCCGGGATGGATATGAATGGGGCCCAGCTTGAAATGCTTGGTTCCCAAGGAAACATTATGTTGCAAAGTATATAGGAGTAGGCAGGAGGGGGGGACTCTGCCCATTGCCCAGTTAGTAGCAATAATAATGTCTATTTAATATCCAGGTGTTCCATATTCCAGTGTATAGCTCTATCTGGTTATCTTTTCTGTGCATTTTCTTTACTTATACAAATAAAAAGTGTTTGTGTATTTCATGTGTGGCCCCAGACAATTTTTCTTTTTTTTCAATGTGGGCCAGGGAAGCAAAAAAGTTGGACACCTCTGATGTAGATAGTGATAGTTTTAGACCCTTTGCAACTGGTCTTCACTTTTTATCTTTTTTCAGTTAGCTTTTTGTTTAGCGCCTTTCCACTTTAGTATTTCAGCAGCTATCAGGTTTGCTATGGTCTTATTTTACATAGCAACCAGGCATTCGATTGAAAAAGAGACTGTTATACGTATAGGAAAGAGACTGGAGAGAAAGACAAGTAATAAAAAGTAACAATAAAAATAAAATTGTAGCCTCACAGAACAACTGTTTTTTTGCCTGTTGGGGTGTGTGACCCCAGATAGAAAGCTGGAAACAGGTAGAAGAGGAAGATAAATAACTCAAAAACTGGGTACAAAGTGACATTAAAGGAGTTGTTCACATTTAAATGAACTGTTAATACAGGTATGGGACCCATTATCCAGAATGCTTGGGACCTGGGGTTTTCCAGATAAGGTATCTTTCCATAATTTAGATCTCTGTACCTTAAGTCTACTTCAAAACCACGTAAACATTAAATAATCCCAATGGGCTGGTTTTGCTTCCAGTAAGGATTAATTCTATCTTAGTTTGGATCAAGTACAAGCTACTGTTTTATTATTACACAGAAAAAATGGAATCACTTCTAAAAATTGAAATTATTTCATTATAATGTAGTCTATGGGAGACAGCCATCCTGTAATTTGGAACTTTCTGGATAACGGGTTTCTGGATAGTGGATCCCATACCTTTACAACGTAGAGAGGGATGTTCTGAGACAATCTGCAATTGGTTTTAATTTTTTACTATTTGTGTTTTTTGAGTTATTCAGTTTTTTATTTGGTAGTTTTGAAAATTCGAATTACTGGCCCTTTAAGAAAAAAAAATTTGATATAACAATTAGATTAAACCTACCGAATTGCTATAGAACCCTATAGGAAGCTCCCATAGGATTCTTCCAAGTTTTTTTTAATGGAATAAAAAAAGTTCGGTTGAATGCTTAAAATCGTTCAAATCGATCGAAAACCCTAAATTCAAGGGTTAAAAGACACTCGAAATTCGACCCTTAGTAAATTTTTACCTAAGGTAGATAGTCGAATTTCAAAGTATTTTCCACTTTGAAATTCGACTATCGAATTTTTTTGGGGGGTCATTTTCGATCGAATACGGCCGTTTTCAATCGATTTTTCACCAAAATCCTTTGATTTTTCAGGACTGTGAGGTCCCCAATAGGCTAAAATGGCAATTCGGCAGCTTTAAGCTGGCGAATAGTCAAAGTCAAAGGATTTGGGGCCAGTACTTCTAAATTCGAGTTTTTGAATTCTAAGAATTTGAATCGAATTTTGGGCTATTCGATAGTCGAAGTAGCCCAAAATTACTTCAAAACTCAAATTTTTCACTTCGACCCTATTCGACCCTCAGTAAATCAGCCCCCTAGTGTTAAGTATAGGGTCTCACTGACCATGTACAGTATATAGTTATGTGCCTGTTTTGCTTTCTTTTCAATAAATGACCCAAACGCTGAATAGACTTGTTACTTTGATTTTGTGATCCTTTGATTTTTTGATCCTACTCATTTAGGATTTTTGGATACACTTCCGTAGTTTTGATAGTGTTAAGTGGTAATTTTACATAAGTATTTTTCACCACTTCTGCTCATTATATAACTCCCATAGGGATTGCTAGTACTAAAGAGAAATGCTGCACTTGTATAATAATTATGTCCAAATTATAACTAGCGCGCCAGTACATCACAATTTTTACATTTAGCTAATACTTATCCTCTTATCGCTCTCCATAGTATTCTTTTTCCCTTTCTTGAATCCCAGGTTGCATGTAAATCATTCTGTAAGGTATACCCTATAGTGTTCTTTAGATCTATACATAAATACAATGCCCCATCTAGTGGCAAGATGCTATTTGTAGTAAAGCTTTACTGTACAACTGTGTTGTTCCTGCAACTCGTTTTATTAAATTGTAGCAGGTTTTTTTATTGAATGAAAACCCTTTACACTATATAAATAAAATATGAACTCAATACAATAAAAAAAAACACCCATAATGTTTGACAGTATTTCCCAGTGCAACTCCAGGCCAAGTTCTACTGGTGGCCAAAGGTCCAGCATGCAGCCATACTGCCCTTTCTCCTGTGGCCAGTTGCTCACAAGCCTCCCTCCATGTGTCACTACTGCTGATCATTTGCATCCCGCACTCACTTCTTCCTCACTTGCATTGCACTCGATCACATCCTCCCACATTTTAGGGCTTCTTGCTGCCCCCCTCGCACCCGGGGCATAAAATGTCCAGAATCAAATTTGGCATTTTTTGGCCTCATTTCTCAACTCACCTCATGGCAGCAATGCCCCTGCCTAACATACTAGTCAGCTGCTTACTCTACTTACCCCTAGTTTCAACCCTGGCTCAGTGTTTAACCCATAGACACCATCATTATTACAGTTTCTTGGTTCATTATTACAGAAATAGTGCTAAAAATACTTTGTAAAATAACTTTGGATGCACTGTATAGTCCAGATGGGTTTGACAACAATATAGTGTTTTACTGCACTTACAATGCATCTGACACTTGTACTCTGTAATAACTACTGGCACATCTTTGTGAGGGTTTTCAATGTGTTCTTGTGTAAAATGTGTACCTGGGTGTTTTGTGTTGGATATACAATTATCATAATCACAGTGGCTGGAGTTTGGTTGTTCTTCAAGTCTGTTCAAGTTTGGGCATGCAGAGTTGGTAATAAAATATTGTGCATAAAAATAAAAATCTCCCCAGACTGGCCCAAGATGCTACATGCGGGGGCTGAACTGAGGGGTAGGGGGGTAATTGGATCCTATGTAATTGTATGCAGGCCCGCCATTAGAAATCACGGGGCCCCGCATAACAACATTTTTGGGGCCCCCTGGCACCCAAGCCCCTGATCCAGCCCACTCCACATCAAAGTTAAAAGACCACACAGACATCAGCGCTAAAAAAGTAACCCCCCCCCACACATATTGATAGTCAGGTCTCCCTTATAAGTTAAAAAAAAACATTGCTAAAAAAAATTGGGGCCCCAAAGAATATTTAAAAGAAAAAAACTTTTGCGCAGGAATTTAATATCTCAGAGCTTAGGCTATTTGGAATGCTGTTTATGTGGCGGTGAAAAAAGGAGTTCATTTTTCAGGTATGTTGTGAGCTTATAATTTTGGAATGTCAATTGAAATGGGATATGACCATTTTCTCCTTTAAATGCCTAGGCAATATATTGTGACAGTACAATGTAGAAAAGTAATGATTCTCATTATGACAGATCATATAAAGGACAATTCATATAAATGTTTTTAGTAATATATTGTAAGAGCATAAATTTCACCCAACATGGTATGTAGGACTAATCAATACAAATGAAATATTACTTTTCAGTAGTGATGGGTGAATCTGTGGTGTTTTGCTTTGCCAATTTGTTTGCGAATTTCCTGAGAAACGGCAAAAAATTAGCAAAATGCTGCCGGCATCTCGTTTTGTACGCAGGCGCCAGCGTCTAAAAACCAGATGCCAGCGTCCGTTTTCTTTCTATGCCGGGCGATTATTTGCAGGCATTTTGCGCATTTGTTCACCGGCAGCGATTTGTGGGAATTTGCCGTGAATTCAAACCAGGCAAATAAATTCGCTCACCACTACTTTGGAATAATCTGTATATTAGACAGGCCAGTTCAATTGATATTTTTAAAAGCCAACTGAAGACTCATTTTTATATTCTGGCTTTTAATTAGTATGAATTAATGTATTGTAATGTATTTGCTATTACTGATGTGTGGGTTTAAATGATGATGATTTTATTGTATTTGTGAGTAATTTATGTTATTTTAATTCTGTTTTGTGGTTGTAAAGCACTTTGTAGCTCTGCTTTCAAAGGTGCTATATAAATAAAATTTTACTTACTTACTACTTTTCAGTGAGCCAAAAGGCTGTTTAATGGAAAACAATGGAATTGTTCAGAAGAAGTAGAACTGGATCTAGAGAAATCTGTAATGCCTTACAGCATTAGCAGTGCTGAAGTAAAAGCCTATAGGATCATTCTGACCTTAAAGGTAATTAAACTACATTTTCACTGCAGCAACTGTATGCAGAAAAGTGTTAAATCTTTGGCATGCAGGATTTGCACCCATGCACCTGATGCAGGATAGAATTTAGGTTTAGATTCTGATTTATAAGAATGTCACCAATTATTACAACTTGACCTAGTTATAAAGCCTCTTACATTTAATAGTAGTTCAGCTAGTTGCTATAGATTTTTTTATAGTTAATTTTGACATGGGGCAAGATATGTTTCCCAGGTGCCCCCAGTTATGTGACTTGTGCTCTGATAAACTCAATTGACTCTTAACTGCTGCACTGCAAGTTGGAGTGATATCACACTTCCCCAGCAGCTCATCAGCAGAACAATGGGAAGGTAACCAAATAACAGCTCCCTGGTAGCTATAACAAAACAATAGTAAATATCCATGTCCCACTGCAACGCATTCAGTTACATTGTGTAGGAGAAGCAATAGCCTGTCAGAAAGAAGTTCCATATTGCAGTACTGGCTCTTTATGAAAGCACATGACCGGGCAAAATGACCTGTGATTGCTGCCTTCAAAAATGAATATTACAATTATAAAAAAATACACTTGTTGGGTTAGTGTAACACAGGGTATCCCAAACTCAAAACAGACTCCAAGGACCCGGTCACGGCTCACTCTTCCACAAATAACAGCCAGCTTTGGCTTCAGGACTAACCCTCCACTACTTGGATGCTACCAGGTCTTAACGTGAGAGGCCCCAGGAGAGAGTTCTGAGAAACTAAGGGAACCAAGCGTGGAATTGTAAAATGGGAAATAAGGAGCGTAGTCAAAAGTCAGGCCGAGTCGGTAACAATCAGTCATTTGCGGTACAGATACAAGAGATGTAAGAATGGTCGGGGTCACAGGCTGGGTCAGACACACCAAAAACGGGGTACACAACAGAATCCAAGAGTCGTCGAAAACCAGGCAATAATCAGTGCAGGCAGCAAACTAGATGTAATCAGGATCAGGCAGGGTCAATCAGAATCAGAACAAGAACACATAGAAAACGCACCCAGGAACTATAAAAAATAGACCTAACATTGGGCACTGACAACTGATGCCTGTGCCAAATATTTGAATTTTGCAGCAATGCACAATGACATCACGGCGCCAGCACACATAACCCGGAGGCGGCTGGCGCATGCGACAACACAGGGAACAGCATGCATCGGTGAGCCGAACAACTCTAAAGGTGGCCATACACGGGCAGATAAAAGCTGCCTACAGACTGTGTCGGCAGCTTATCTGCCCGTGTGGGGGGCCCTCCGACGGGCTTTCCCGATCGATATCTGGCCGAAAGTCGGCCAGATGTCGATCGGGCAGGATTAAAAATCCCGTCGGCCGCATCTGTTCGTTGATGCGGTCCCGCGATCCGACCGCCCGTACTGATCCGAACGTTGGGCCCTAGGGCCCACGATCGGATCAGCCCGATATCGCCCACCTCAAGGTGGGCATATCGGGGAGAGATCCGCTCGTTTGGCAACATCGCCAAACGAGCGGATCTCTTTGTGTATGGCCACCTTAAGGCTGCGGGAGACCCGCGACCTGCTAGACCAACAGGGTAAGTTTGTAAGTTAGGAATTAAATTGTTCGTTAGTTAGGAAAAAACCTGCTGCTCCCATTGACTTCTGTAGGACAACTTTTACTTGGTGAAGTTTTGTATTAGAAATTTTCAAGGTTTTTACACCTTTTAAGAAATATAGGAAAAACACATTTACTAACAATTCAATGCAGTAGTTTGAACGTGGTCACCGCTTGGTTTATCTGGTCCTCCCAAAATATTATGTTTGGGGTGTTTTATCCCTTTCATTTCAGTGTGATAGACTTTTGTACATATGCAAGCAGAATGGAAATGAAAGCTCTGTCAGCTTTTCTTGGTTCTAGATCAGTGACATGTTTCAGAAGCAACTATAGGGGACTCACTCAGATAGGGGTATTAGTCATGTTAGATGAATAGACCAATAGACCATATGGATGAAATCCGCTGAAGATTGGTAGCAGCATGGGCATTCATCTACATAGATTGGGGCCTTCTTTACCAGGGACATTTGGTTTATTGTATGCCCTTTGAAAGAAATGGTATTAACCTCTCTAGAAGCAATTATATAGTCTAATGCTAATTCAAGTAAATCCTTCCCAGTCCATATAATCTATGTATATCATGTTACCTTGTTTCAAAAAGTATTCCCACAACAGAATTAAGAGTTGCCCTGGAAGTGTTTTGTCTGCACAATTTGGTACAAACAAAAAATATTATTTCTGTATTGATTAAAGACTTCCTACTTTTAATTTTTTTATTTTTATTTTACTATATTTTAAATGGGTGCACAGTTTGTAAAGAACAAAAAAGTGTCACTAAACATATACTGTACAGAATGTACATAGAAAAGTTCTGCATTGTGTTGCTTAAAGGAGAACTAAACCCCAAAAATCAATATGGCTAAAACTGCCATGTTTTAAATACTGAATTTATTGCACCAGCATAAAGTTTCAGCTTGTCAATAGCAGCAATGATCCAAGACTTCAAACTTGCCCCAGGGGCTCACCATCTTGGAAAGTGTCTGTGACACTCACATGCTCAGTGGGTTCTGAGCAGTTTTTGAGAAGCTAAGCATAGGGGTCGTCACAAATTATCAAGCAGAAAAGGAAGTTGGCCTATAGTATAAGCTGGTGCTACAGAGCTGAATTTTGGTGCTAGTAATTATCCACATTAATTACTAATCAGTCTTATATTTCTATTCTATTTGTACTGTATATTGTGAGTGGGTCCCTAAACTCAGCAAGTGACAGCAGCACAGAGCATGTGCAGTGAATCAGCAGAAAAGAAGATTTGGAGCTACTGGGGCATCTTTGGGGGCAAGTATTTTCCCTGCTAAAGGGCTGTGGTTGCCTTGGGCTGGTACAGAAGCCCAAAACATAATATACAACATTAAATAGATAATGTTCCCAAAAACCATAGTAGCACACCTATTGGTTCCCATTCCTGCTTCCTCATGCTGTGATTGAGAACTCTCAGCACTTTGGACCTTAGTATGGCAGCCAATGAACAGTTTAGTAAGACCTCGCATGTAACTGCAGTCTATATTTGACTTTTAAAACAGGCTGGGATTGGCTACCAACCTCCTATAGTGCTTCTGACAAGTACCATTAGAACACACCTACCACTCATTTGAAACACAGACAAGGGCCAGAGAGGATTGTTGATGAGCTCTGATAAGGGGGTAGTTTTTTTAGATAATGATTATTTTTATTATTTAGCACCGTGTACATTACTTACAAGAATAGGTGAACTTGTGAATTATACTTTATGCCCCTTTAAAATATAGCATATTACATTGCAAATAAATAAATCATGTCATTATTTAAAGCTGTGAACAATTTTATTAAGAACTGCTAAGTGATCTAAATTGAGAATTGTCTGTCATTTTTAGAAATTCTCTGCAATATCAGTCAACACCTTCTGTTGTAAAGTATGTTATCCTCATTAGCAGTGAGAACATTTCAATTAACACAGTGACTGGTGAGAGGCTTCTCATGAATATAACAGCAAATTAAATTGAATTAAAAACATGTTGTGAGGCAATCTCAGTAATTTTCAGAGGGTGTACTAGTAACTCTGTTCCTGCTTTAGGCTGGGGACAGACAGGGAGATTCGGGGAGATTCTGTCGTCTGGCATTTAATAGCAGGCGACAATCTCCCCGAAATTCCTTCTCCCTGTCCGTCGCTAGTTTAAATGGAAAAGCGCCAGCGCTGTGCACACGCGGCGCGGCAATTTCCGGAATCGCCCGAGGTTACTTCGTGAGGAAACTTCGGGCAATTCCGGAAATCGCCGCACCGCGTGTGCACAGCGCTGGCGCTTTTCCATTTAAACTAGCGACAGACAGGGAGAAGGAAATTCGGGGAGATTATCGCCTGCTATTAAACGCCAGGCGACAGAATCTTCCCGAATCTCCCTGTCTGTCCCCAGCCTTAAAGTTACAGTATACAGCCAATAGAACCTCCAGGTTAAACTCATTGTTATCTAACTCTCCTAAGTAAGTAAAGCCTCCAAAAAACTTTGTTGCTACAGTAATATAGTAAGTTAGGCTGAAAAAAGACACATGTCCAACCTTTCAACCTTTTTTTAACCTGCCTAACTGTTAGTTAGGAAGACAAAAAAAACCCCATCTGAAGCCTCTTCAATTTGCCTCAGAGGGGGAAAAAATTCCTTCCTGACTCCAAAATGACAATCGGACTAGTCCCTGTATCAGCCTGTACAACTGATTCAGGGAGAGAATTCCACAATGTTACAGCTTTCATTTTAAAAAACCCCTTCGAATGTTTAGGCGGAACCTCTTTTCTTCTAATTGGAATGGTGTCAGCTGGAAAGACCTACTGGTGAATAAAGCATTATATATTTATACATAGTTATCATTTCACACCTTAAAAGAAAAGGAAAGGTTCAAATTATGTAAGCCTTATCAGAAAGGTCCACCTAAATAGACCAGTAGGAAGAATGACCCCCTCCTCCCGTGACTCTATGCCCCTTTTAATACAGCTCAAGACCTTATTTGCCCTTGATGCTGCAGACTGGCACTGCTTGCTACAGCCAAGTTTATTATCGACAAGGACTCCAAGGTCCTTTTCCATAATGGATTTGCCTAGTGAAGTCCCATTAAGGGTATAAGTGGCTTGAATATTTTTACAACCCAGGTGCATGACTTTACATTTATCAACATTGAATCTCATTTGCCACTTAGCTGCCCAGATTTCTAGTAATTAAACTCTTGAAGCCAGATACAGTAGCTTTAATATATACATTTCCTGGGTTAGACTGCATAAACTTTTTCATATTTGGCATACAGTAACATACGCACAACAGCTGTTTTGGTACATCTCCCAGTCCTACCCATCTGTTCCATTTTCTGCTACCAGACCCGGACTGGCAAACTGTGGATCCTGGCAAATGCCAGAGGGGCTGCTTTATGATGCTGTACAAAATGACTATAAAGTGGACTGGTGGGGGGCTGTTTGGGCCTCTATGTACTGTGGAATGCCACTTCCTATTTTGAATCCCAGTACAGACCTACCAGCTGCCTCCTTTCCCAGGCCATGCAGGGAAGCTGTGGGCACAGAGCAAATTGCACTGTAGCATAGTAACAGCAGCTAGGCTGACCTGATTGGGAAGTCTATATTTTGCCTGTGTAACTGCAGGGTTGTGATTGGCTATTCCACCTGTGCTTCTGGCAGGGACTGTTAGCACACGCTCACCCCTATTTTAAAATAATGACAGGAGCAGATCTAAAATGGGGCAATTTTTAAATAAAATATTAATTTGTAATTATTATAAAAATATAATTATAATGTTAATTTTGATGTCCCCTATGCAGCATGGAAAGCAACAAATGTTAACAGCCATACTACCTCTTTGGAAAAAGACAGGGTCATATTGTCTTTTTAGGCAACAAGGGTCTGTGTCTAGCGCAGCAGTTTTAATGGGGCAGCCCTTAGATGCATATATATAGAGTCAGAGGCAGACGTATACCCTCCAAGTGCTAAAGGAACGGTAACACTAAAAAAATGAAAGTTTTTTTTAAAGTAATGAAAATATAAAGTAATGTTGCCCTGCACTGGTACAACTGGTGTATTTGCTTCAGATACAGTGAATGTGTGGTCAGAGATCATTGGTAAATTATTTCAATATTTAATATTTATTTTTCATAATTAACTTATCTATCAGTATGTTTCTAAGGGGTCATTTACATTAGTACATAGCAGGGTATAACATTCAAAAAACATGGCCAGTCTGCTATGTCTTTTGCCCCTCTGTACTGTACAAATTTGTTCGGCAACACTTTATTAACCTGGTAAAGGTAGGGAGAAGCACATACTGAGAAACACAGAAGTTCACCTTGGCTCTGCCTGCCCCAACCCTGCACCTATTCATAGAATAATACTGTTTCAGCAAGTTTAAGACAATTGTTTTTGGAATCCTTGTGATACATCCACTAAAAGGGTATAGAATTTTAAGGCACTCCTTACTCACTTGCTTGACTGTTTTTCAGTACAAATATAATAAAACATTAATAAATGAGAAATTGTGTCATTGTTTTAAATTGTACATTTTAAAGACTAATTTAATGGCTAATCGCCTACTTTAAAACTCTTTTGCAAGAAAATAATGTGTGTGGCTAGGGGTCTGTGATTGACCTACATGGTAACATAGCAATAAACGCTGTACAGAGGCATCAGCTGCCAGATACAATAGATGACACCTGTCGAACATAAAACGTAACCAAAGGAAACACAACATTTTTCATTGTCAGACTTGCTGGGTCATAATCCAGAACCAGAGGTGTTAATATTACATGACAGCACAAGACAAATGACTATCGCCTTTGGGAAAAGTTATTTTCCTTGTCTTCCATAACTGATAAAGTGATTCCATTCAGGGAAACTTTCACTTCTATGTGTTAAAAGAGAGTAAATGCACTGTGTTTCTATATTGCTAATTTTATAGTGGATCATGTACAGTACAGGGATATGATCCGTTATCCGGAAACATGTTATCCAGAAAGTTCTGAATTAAGGAATGGCCATCTCCCATAGACTCCATTTTATCCAAATAATCCACATTTTTTAAAATTATTCCCCTTTTCTTTTTAATAGTAAAACAGGAGTTTGCACAAAACTAAGATATAATTAATCATTATTGGAAGCAAAACCAGCCTATTGGGTTTATTTAATGTTTACATGATTTTTTAGTAGACTTAAGGCACTAAGCATGAACATGATTCAAACACAGCAGCTCCAACAACTCCAAAATCCAGTGCTGTTAGAGTAGGTGGAAGCTAAGTCAATATTTAACATCTCCATGCAGTATATTTAACATTTTTGGATAAATATTTCAGATTCATAAAAAAAAAAAACACTCCTGACAGCCTCCCAAACCTCTTATTGACTCGAACTAGAAACACACACGAGCACATGTGAAACGGCTTTTTAGCCAAACAACAAACATTTTCAGGACAAAAAATCCAGAATAAACTATAGAAATATCACGAAAGTATAGCTGATTGCCAATACTGTGTTCTTTAAAGATTACATGCAGCAACAATGTTGCATTTATTTTATAAAACATGTTTGAAATGTACTCTTTATAGCATTGCAATTCATTTTCTACAGCTATTAGACAAAAACAAAGAAAAATTACATTAAATATTAATGAACTCTCAGCACATTTATTTTGTTTTGGTGTTCCCAAGCGATTCGTGAAATTGGTAATAATGAATGACTTCCTTTATGCATAATAAATACAATATTTGTTCTCTGTAAAATTAACACAAAACAATGTTGTTTTTCAGTTCAGTTAGTCTGGGATAGTCTCACACACACAGTAAAAGACACAAAATATGAAATTATGCCCAATGGAGAGGGTTCATGAAAAAATACAAAAGGTCTCTTTCAATTTCGTGCCAATGTGCGCTGACGTCATCACGCCAGGTCGAAAGCGCCTATATGTGCAGGGTATATCCAACCCCCAAAGTACTCTTGCACTTGCTCTGCCAGCCAAAGTCTAGATAAATGATCCTAGCAGTTTAACAAAAATATAATAATTAAGGTGGCAGTAATTCAAGCACAAAATAATGTAATATATGTTGCATAAATAAATCACCAACTACCATAAATGTATGGAGGGAAGTCCAGCATAGAAACAGATCCTTTTAAATAGAAAGTGCAAAACATACAAATGTCTTTAACAGAACTTATCATTGGAATACGTTCAGTGTAATTTCAGATAGAACACAGCATACGTCATTTGAAAGTTTCATAGTTATTAAAAAATGCATAGATTGACACCCATTAAAGACTTGTGGGCTCATATGTATTTTTAAAATAGCATGTGCAGCATAAACATACAAATTATTTGTACTTTTTCTTTCTTTCTTTATTTTTTTTTATAAAAACCAAACACTAATTTATTTAATTTTTACCTATAATCTTAGATGCTGGGTTATGGTACAGTGCCCCTTAACTATAGTAGTACATGATCCAATAATAGCAATCACTTACAGTTTTTTTTACAAATTCAGTACTAGTAAAATGAACCACTAGATGGCAGGAAAAATCCTTTTTTTTTTTAAATCTATAGCATTAAGCTTGTAGAATAACAATAGGGATAAACAGGCAGCATATATACTTATGCTTTGTCCTCTTACATTCACAGATCATTTGCTCCCTAGTAGTCTGTACAATTGTTCCATCATGTCAATTTGGTACACAGTATGATTGCTGCAAAATCTGTTTTTCAGTTTACAGTAAATATTGTAATCATTGTTCAAATGGCATGAATGTACTGCAAATATATTTTTGCTTTTTCACATTATATTATGTATAATAACTGAGCATTATGTGTCCTGTAAAAATAGATTATTATGATTAAATTATATTAAAATTTTGGCAAAGTAAAGTACATTGTACTGGTTGTGTGCCATTGCCTGCTTTTTTCACTCACATGGAAATCAAATGGTTGCAGATATATTCACAACCCTTTCCTAAAAGTTATTCCTTATCTTTCAATTTTTTCTCTGCAGTAACACTATTTATTATATTTCCTTCAAGAGTTATGGGTGGAAATTGTATGTCAAGGAAATGACTTGCACTTTGTCTTTAGAGCATGGCAAACATTTTGCCTTCACTATGAGATCTTAACTATCTGCCAGTATAGGATTAGACCATGATACGACGAAATAGGGTTCTTCACCTTCCAACATGTTTTTCAGTTCAGTTGTTTTCAGATAGTTCACCAGACATAAAAACTTTTCAATTCATATCTGTCCTCTATTTTGTGACCATTTATCTAATGTTAAATTGTAAAATTGCATTTTTTGAATGCCTTTCTAAAGCAGCTAAATACTTTTCTTATCTTTGGCCCTGCTGAACAACATCCCTGTGTTTAGTTAAAGGGAAACTGTCATGGGAAAATATTTTTTGAGAAATGGATTTCAATGCAGAATTCTTCTGGAACAGCACTATTAACTGATGCATTTTTTGCCATGACAGGATCCCTTTAAAGGCATCTGTCAGAACTGATACAATTGTTGCTAATATTCCACAAATGCTGCTGAGAAATGCATCAATTAATGTAGCTCATTGAAACGATGTCACTTCCGGTTACAACAACAGCACTTCCTGATTCTTGATGGTCAACGGGTTGCGGGTCTGGGTTGCGGATTGCAGGTTGCGGGTATGTGATGTTTATACAACTGGCCTGCGAGTGTCACTGTGCACAAGACTTGTGCTGTGCAATACACAGGACTTTCTGTACAGATTGAAAGTGAAAGTAGGAAGTACTGCAATTGTGTAATGGCTGCATGAACCTGTTAATAAAGCACTGTTATACCCTGCTCATCCTTGGCTACCAAACACAACAAATGGCGACAAGGATGTCTTTTCTACCTCTGCAGCAGCCTGCACCTTTTCTACCAAACCCTGGTGAGCCCCTACCATACCTTTTACTGCTTGGATCCGTATGTTTGATAATTACATTATTGCTGCTGATCAAGGGGAGATTTCTGGAGCTAGAAAGCGTGCTTTATATATTCACTGCCTGGGAGCAGAGGGACAGCGTATATTCTATACATTACCATTACCTGATGATACTTAGGAAACTTCTCTTACTACTATAAAGAACTTTTTTGTGCCAAGAGTAAATGTGGTTCCTGAAAGATATAAATTCCGCCAATGTGGACAACGCTGGTTGTTACCTGTGAGTTTGGGAATCTAACAGATGAAATGCTAAAATACCAAATAGTGGAAAAAACAAACTCACCACGCATTAGAGAGAGACTGCTCCTAGAGCAAGATTTAACCCTTGCAAAGGCTATTACAGTTGCTAGCCAAATTGAAACAGCTGTGGCAGAGGCTAAAACTCTCATTCAGGGAACTGCTGGGAATGTACAGATTGGGAATTCAAAACTGTGGCCTAATAATGCGCAGTCACAGGAAAAATACAGTGCTAAGGAAAGGGGTTCACTGCAAAACCATGCAGCAAATACAAATAAAAAATACTGCTTTCACTGTGGTTCAACACAACACTTTGCAAACTATGCTAAATGTCCTGCAAAAGCTATACGGTGCCACAAATGTTTAAAATTATGTCATTTGCTGCGGTCTGCCGTAGTTCTAATAAAGATGTTCATGAACTCACTACTACAAATGTTACAGTATTCAGTGTGGATAAAGCTGGTACATTTATTCCAGACAAGTTTATATGTCAGTACTGCTTCTGCTGCCAAGGGACACTCCATTAACCCGATGTTTGATACAGGATCAGCTGTTTCTATACTACCAATGGATATTTTCTTGAAATACTT
>CM044440.1:76485339-76506481 GCA_024363595.1 Xenopus borealis
TCCTCTGTTCCTAGAGTGCATGGCAGCAGCAGAGCACGTAGATTTGACGTGCCTGCTGCTGCCTGGGAGCCCCTGGGCGATTGCAACCCTGGGGCCCCTTGTTCCCTGCCTAGGCTCATTGCCTAGGGCCTGGGGAACAGGGTGAATGCAGTTAGAATGGAGAGAGCGACTTTATAAGTCGCTCCTCCGTTCTAAAAGTGCAGGCAGCAGCAGGGCGCATATGCTGCGTGCGCCTTCTGCTGCCTCGTGGCCCCTGGGTGATCGCGACCCAGGGGCCACTCGTTCCCAGCCCCTGCTCCTTGCCTGGGGGCTGGGGAACGAAAAGGAATGGAGCAAGCGTTCCTTTTCACTGAAATGCTGCAGAACGTAGAATCTACGTTCTGTGGCATTTCAAGTACAAATGCCACAGAACGTAGATTCTACGATCTGTGGCATTTAACAGGTTAAAGCTTTATGAACCATATCCTGAGTCAGCCACTGACTAGAATGAACTGAGCCATCAGCGCAGCTATGAAGTGAGCTAGGCAGACTTTCATGTGGGGGGCCACACAAGGAGGGGTGTCGAGGGCCGCCAGTTTGACAGCACTTTAGCTACAGTAGATCATTAATTAATATGCTCTTTGAAATTTACCATCTACAAGAAGAAGGGATTGTGCACCCTCAGACTCAGCAGGTGTTTGTTCCAAATAAGAGATACCAGAAATTCATCAAATGCATATACCCAAACAATTGTATGGCACAATTAGTTTATTAACCTGCAGTAAATATGCATTTGTGAATTTTCTTGCTCAAGAATATATGTTCGCCTGAAAATTCTCAAGGGGACAGGAAATATACCATAGCACCTTGTTTTACCTATCATTCTGTCACAGCAAGCTTTGTCTGAAAAGACAAATAATGGTTAGGATGGACCAATGCTTTGTCAGCCTAGATTAAACTACATTTATATGATGCACACAGATTGATTGCATACATGTTTGATGGTGTGAAATCTGTTTACTGTGGTGTTATTGATAATATCTATAAAGTTAAGCAGTTTTGAAGATACATAGCTGGCCATAAATCATGCCATAATAAACACCATAAAACAAGACTGTTTTACAGCATAAATATTGGGAAACTTAATTAGCCAGAAAATCTGCAACTCGCTAAAATTACCGCTAATGTAAGCAGGTTCGTTAACGTTAAGTGATCGCAATGACTTCACAGCGCATCACTGTTTAGTAAACTTAGTTGCTGCGAATATTCTGGTGGAAAAATATTTGCAGCGATAACATGCGGAAACATATTGTCAAATTTACCACACTTTAGTAAACGGACCCCTTGATTTTTAGTGTAGTTTACAAAAAGTAAAGGCTAACATTGGGTTTGTTTGTAATACCTGATAATGCCTGGTGATGCCTAATGAGGCAATAGGGCAACATATTTTACTTTATTGTTTTTTTCCTAGATTCCATAAAAGTATATATATTTTTACACTGCTAACAAAATGAATGTTAAACAACAGCATCGACTGTTGGTCAGTTCTGCTGATCAGGGTAATGGGAGAACATTTCAGCTCTTTTTAGGAAATCTGCCCATGTATTGGAATGACATTTCTTGGGCCACTGAAATCTCAGGGTAGAGAAGAACTTGTTTTCCCATTTCTGAAATTACGCGGGAGGTTTTTATAAGCCCAAATGAGCAGGGCCACTTGTTAAAATATTCCAAGTGCGAGAGTGACACCCACACACTTTCAGTGCAGTTACGCATGGAAATCAATGTCTACTTTTCTTTTCCAACTTGTTGTAGCCTTCTCAGTCCTTACCGCTGCATTTGACAACTGCATTTTTATAATGAGCACCTTAGTTTGTAAATGAACCTTTGTAAGTTGCTGGTAAAAGTAGAGTTGAGAATAAACTTGCTCGTACGGGATCTGAGTTAGGCTGTAGCTCTATTGCCCAGGAGGTTACAGACACATAGAGTTCTCCAGCAGTGCTTGAGGGATGTGGGTGCTGGATATTATCATTTCTAGTGAAAAGAGTATAATAGTTTTTTTTTTTAATATATATTAATTTAACTGCTGCTGCTAAATGATAAACGGGCTTCCCTGTTGTGATAACTAATTGTTTGATGGTGTACTGGATCAGGTTCAGCTTTGGCTGTGCATCTCTATAACTTCTTTCCCTGACTGAATGTACGTCCGTTGATGGCCTTTCATTAATTCTGAGCTTTCTGGTAATAGGGTTTCCAGATAACGCATTCCATACCTGTAGTTTAGTGTTAGGCTCTAACCAGCAATTTATTTAAGACCATGAATTTAATAGCATCCACTTTTCATGTAATATGTAAGGTTATTAGAAATCACTGAGGAGTTTTGTGACCATAAAAAAACACAATGTCCAATGTCAGTTATTTTTTAGGTGACCTAATAAGATGAGTAGGCCACAGTGTTATCATTGTTAACACATTGTTCTCTTAATTTATTCCTGCTTTCTTTTTAAAAGAAGCACATTTTTACAAGTTTCAGCAGATTTTCCATTTTTTTCCCATGATTTTAAATCACTAATCCTGAAATATGTAAATGAATCATAATGAAAAATCATTCTTATAATTGGTAACTGACAGTTGCTTGGAAACTTGCAGGGGCGTAAGAAGGCACATATTATTGAGCATTATTAAAGATTGCTATTAGCAACTTTATAGGAAAACTATACCCCCCGAACAATGTAGGTCTCTATAAACAGATATTGCATAAAACAACTCATATGTAAAACCCTGCTTCATTTAAATAAACCATTTTCATAATAATATACTTTTTTAGTAGTATGTGCCATTGGGTAATCATAAATAGAAAATAGCTATTTTAAAAATATAAGGACAGCCTCCTGGGATTGTAGGATTCAATAGTGCACACAAACATACCAAACAAACTATAAAGTTAGGTCACATGAGCCAATTAACAGACAGAGTTGTGTCTTTTGCTTCCACACTTCTTCCTGTTACAGTTAGAGTTGAAATATTTCTGGTCAGGTGATCTCTGAGGCAGCACACAGACCATCACAAAATGGTTATTCAAGGGCAATATTTACTTAAATATGGGGATGTTCACGCTGGAGAAGAGGCGCTTAAGGGGTGATATGATAACTATGTATAAATATATAAGGGGGTCATATAATAATCTCTCTAATGTTTTATTCACAAGTAGGTCTTTCCAGATGACACGAGGTCACCCATTCCGTTTAGAAGAAAAGAGGTTTCGCTTAAATATTCGGAAGGGGTTTTTTACAGTGAGAGCTGTGAAGATGTGGAATTCTCTCCCTGAAACTGTTGTACTGGCTGATACATTAGATAGCTTTAAGAAGGGGTTGGATGGCTTTTTAGCAAGTGAGGGAATACAGGCTTATGGAAGATAGCTCATTATAAGTTGATCCAGGGACTAGTCCGATTGCCTTTTTGGAGTCAGGAAGGAATTTTTTCCCCCTCTGAGGCAAATTGGAGAGGCTTAGGATGGGGTTTTTGCCTTCCTCTGGATCAACTAGCAGTTAAAATTAAAAAAAAAAAAAGGTTGAACTTGATGGACGCGAGTCTTTTTTCAGCCTAACTTACTATGTTACTATGTTACATATTTTGCTGTGAGAACCAGAAAATTCTAAATATGTTATTGACTGATCCATAAGTGACTGACTTCTTTAATCATTCTCTGTCTCTGGCAAATATTTTAGTAGGTTGAACAGTTACCATCACAGAAGCACCTTTCAAAAACTATTCCTATTTCTAATCACATAGATCTTTTATAGTAATCCATGTAAAAAGCACGAACGTTGCCTCAATTTTGTAAATGTATAGCAATTATAACCCTCCTAGAATTACTGGCAGTTCCTACAGAGCAACAGCTACACCTCATTACTTTGTCATAATTCCACATTTTGCCATTAAAATAGTTCAGCTTTATTAATATAAAGATGAATAAAAACGGATAAAAATAGAAAGGTAGCATACAATAAGCTTGAAGCCATGGCATTTAACTAAAGCAATTAGCACAGCACCTTTCATTTCCTGTATAATAGCACACTGCTTTAAAATAGACTTTGAGAAGAAAGGAAATATGTCAAAGTAATAAGTACTGAAATAAATACAGTATGTGTATTCATAACAGCTGTTGCTATGCTCAGTAACAGAACAATGAAGATTCACATAACCAAGGACAGGCACTTCTAGTGCTGAAGCAGCTGTAAAATAGCACCCTCCAGCACATACAGCATCTATAGGTTCATTTGGCTTAGCCCTGAGAATAATGTACAGTATACATATGCAGATTCTGTATATTAATTTAGCAAATCAATAGCTATATTTTTAATAATTGTTTTATGCCATTAGTTTATCTAAATGTATGTGACTTGCATAAACAAGGAAATATTTTACGGACAATTAAATTAAGGGAAAGCATTATTGTCTGTATCTGTGAAGTTACTTGTACTTACTCAAGTTTATACTGATATACATCCACTAATGGCTACAGATTCATGAAAGTTGATTTGGCGACTTTTCTTTCATTGTGGCTTCTCAGTGGTTGAAGTCTTATGGGCTTAGTCCTACAGGACACTTTATTGTGATGTTTAAAGGCTTTGAAAAACGAGTGCCCTGTAGGATACCACCACTCACACAAGGTAAGGTAAAGTGACAGATAATAGAGATGAGGGGTTATATACAAATGCAAGAACAGTGTGTAAAGTGCAATCTCAGACCCCATTTGCCTTTTTTTAAACCTAGAATTCATGGTTTTCCCTGCAATTCCAGCATCATTTTGGGTGTGAGGGGGAGTTGAGTTTGTCATGCACTGGTATTGTGGGTATAAAACATTGCAGTTGCATACAAAATTGCATGTTGTGCAGTAATTAAATTACCCCAATAATGTTTATATACATTAATCCCTAAAAGGGAAAGACCAGATATACTTTATAAAAAAAACTGTAAATTTTTCAATTTTGAGTGTAGCACTATTACTCACAGGGTGTTATGTATCTTAAATGGCACCAATCATAACTAAGTAAATTATATGAAAGTTCAAGAAATCAGATTTTTAAAACAGTTAGAATTGTTTGTATGATGTAAATCATCAGCTTACTATACCTTCTGCAAAATCTCCCCTATCTCCTCTGCAGTTCTAGCTGAGGCAGGCATCTTGGATTTCACTGGCTCCTCCTACCTATATCTTCACAGCCAACTGCAGCTCTGAAATCTCACACATGCTCAGTTGAAATTTCTTGGTTGCCTAATAAACCTTCTAAGCTATTTTCAAATCTGCCAAACTTCTGTGTAAGTGCTGCCATCTTCTGGAAGTTGGTGTGTGCCCTTCATTTGCATAATGACATCACCAGCAGGGTATAAGATAGGGAAATCTCTTGATACTTCTAGTGGAGCAGTTTACTAAAGCTAGGCATTCTGGGTAGAATACTCAGGGCAGTGCTACAATCTGCACATGCTCGTGAACTTATTTGCATGTTATAGTTACAGTATGGACTCCCTCAGTGAAAGAACACATTTGACAAAGTATGGGATTTTTTAGCAACTGTTTTTTCAAAAAACTGTATATGTAGTTTGATTTGGTTGTACTGGTCAGATTGTAAATATGTGTTTGATTTTGGCTGTGATTAGGGCCCTTTAAGGCTGGTCTCTCTCAAGACACGTCTCCAGAAAGACTTCTTGGACTTTGATCACATTGTTCCAGATGTTTAAGAAATACAAATTACAAACAGACTCCACACAGACAGTCCTAAATTTCCACTCTGGGAACCCACTTACCAAAAACCTTTGACAGATTCTTGGTGCAGTAGTATTTTACAGCTGTCCATTGTTGCATACTACATTAAGCAACTGCAACAGTGTCTGGTCGTAAATGGGTCCTATTGAGTCCAAGTGTTAAATAAGTATTTTCACAATATTTCTAAAGATACACATGCTTTTATATGTTACAGATACTGTAGTTGGGAGTTGCCCAACATTGTAAGTACATGTAGATCCTGTCACATGGCGATGTGAATTCCACACAAACTAAACTTACTGACATTGGAACAGTTCTTGTGCTAAACCTGCTCTCCTCTTTGGTCTTAGATTTGAGATCCCGTAAATTGTTCAGCAACTGTTGTTATTAAAAAAATTGAAAACACAATTGCTAAATAATGGAACACCTTAACAAGCATTAATAACTAACAGTAAATTTGCATATTTATTTTGTAAATGATTTAAACCTCTCCTCATTGCATTATACAGTATTAGTTGCTTAATGTTTTGAGTTTTGGACCATTTGTTACCTTTTTTCTAATTTGCTTTTTAGGAAATGCAAGATTTCACCTTTAGTAGTCAGGGAAACTAAATTGGAGCATGAATTAAATGAAGCAAAGGCAATAAAGTTAATGCTCCATACTTAATCTGAGATGAATGGCATTTAGAGTATAATGAGCTCATCTGTATGTTAGTGAGACAGAGCGAATCATTTTTAAGAAGAAGAATCTATCAAAGTTACTAGTAGTTTATTTGTTTTCTGGTTTATGGCTTTGCCATTAATGTCTTGTTGAATAGGGAAGTGATGCCAGATAGATTCAAAATGATCCAGACTGGTTGTTAAAAGCTTTCATTTTTTTGAGTAACGACAAAAGCATAATGAAGGAGAGCATTCCATTCACTGCAGTTTCCAAGAAAATCAAATGATTATCATACCTTGGAAATAAATGTTCTCTAGAATGGCTAATACATTTATAGGGATTCTGCATAAACTACTTATTACTGCCCCAGTTACATACCGAGTTGCAAGATAGATATTTGCAGTTAAGACTTTTTTATTTATAGTGAGTAGTAACAGGAGAAAGCAGAACTGCTTTATGGAGCACATACAGTAATAAAGGTATGGGACCTGGTATCCAGAATCCTTGGGCTTTCTGGATAATGGATCTTTCCGTAATTTGAATCTTCATACCTTAATGGGGAACCAAACCCCCCTACTAATAAAAGTCACTACCTCCTACCCAACAAAGTCCCCCTCCCTGCTCCTCCTCAGCCTAGGTGTTAACTCCTGTAATTATAGACATAAAGAAAAAGAGAAATTGATCCATGCACATTCCCTGGTCCCCATCACATAAGTAATCCATGCAGATGCATGTATTTACAAAGACAGGGGTTTTTTAGTTACAAAATTATGATCATAAGATTGATAAGCCACCATATAACGTCAAGGTAAAACCAATATGGTGGTCCCTAACTGTTAACTGCTGGTCATAATATCAAATGCTAAATCCTCCTGGCATAAGAGCATTACCTAAAATAAAGGTCTCCCGACCTGGGCATTGGTTTCAATCATAGGGCTTAGTCCTCCCCCCCGCTATTAGCTGTCAAAGGGGAGAGACAACCTAGACCCCAGCATTGGTACCATGAGATTACCTAACTCCTGTAATTGCCTATAGGTGCAGATTCAGCTCAACAGAGCTCACTGGCCCCATGTTCAGGGCTCTTTGGTCTTCTTCCCTTTGGAAATGTCTGTCACTTTTGATGCATGCACAGTTGTCATGAACCGGAAGACTGCACCAACTATGCATGCGTTGATACCGCTCTCACTTCCTGAAGAAGACCGAAGAGCTAAAGATGGAGCCCTTGAGCTCCACTGCACTGAATCTGCACCTACAGTATAGGTAAGTAAAGAATTAGGGGCTATTACAGAAGTTGACACCTAGGCTGGGGTGGAGGGGGCTTAGTTCTCTTTTAAGTCTACTAGAAATTCATGTAACAATTAAATAAACCCAATAGGCTGGTTCTGCTTCCAATAATGATTTGTTATAGCTTTGTTTGATCAAGTACAATGTACTTTTTTATTATTACAAAGAAAAGGGAAGTTGTTTTTAAAAATTTTGATTATTTAGATAAAATCAATTCGACGGGAGATGGCCTTTACTTTTCTGGATAACGGGTTTCAAGATAACGGATCCCATACCTGTACATCATTAGGATTTGTAACATTAGGGGGATCTGTTTATTAAATCATGATCTGGCTTAATTGTCGCCCGAAAAACTGTAATAATTCTGATTACCGAATGGAAACCAACATCAAACAGCAAAAAATGTTTGACAATCATGAAGGCAAAAAACATGTTCCAATTGTTAAAGGGACCATCTGCCCTTGACTTTTATATGACTTTGACAGGTTTTAGCTGGAACAGTTTTGGATTCAAATTTTTTGCAGCTTTGTAGTATAATAAAACTGTAAAAAAAAAAATTCCTCTAAAACTCCACCAGAAAAATATGAGGTTTAATAAATAGCCCCCTACATGAAGAGTATTGTACTGGTGATGGAATGTCTATGGAAGAATTATTAGGTGAGTTTTTTGGAAATCCATCATACTTGATCAGCAGAACATCTGATAATCCTGTAAATGCTGTAAAACATGCAAGGGATTACTGAATACATTCTGCACTTATAAACTAAAATCAGTTGTCCATGGCTAGCAGTGAAAGTTACAACTCCGAGCAGAACTAGTAGACAAAAAGCAGCCTTTACTAAGAAACACTTTTAAATGAAAAATACCCCATCAATGAATTTGCAGTTTTTGACCAGTGTTCAAAGCCTCCTGCTTAACTGCATTATTGCAATTTGCCCCACTTAACTGCTCCCCTGGTACTATGGGCAGTACTCCAAATCAGCTCAGTGGTGCATGTAGCTTCTGTTCCCAGCCTAGATCATGGTGATTGGCAAGCAGCGGAATGCACACCAATCCTACAATCCTATATGGGCATGCAAACTCCTGGTCACCAGTCAATGAGATCCATGCTGGGAGTGAAGTGAAATAACCAAAGGTGGCAGCCACCAGCATCACTGTGCAGCCCTGGATAGAATTAGAATTTCGGTGCACAGTTACCCGGAGTGATATGCTTGTGGGTCAGGTTTCCTGTGGAGTGTTGATAATCAATTTGCGAGGGGGATTGGGGGGAGTTGGTAGTTTTCACTACCAGAACCTTATTTTATATAGCAAGACTCAGATTCAGATGCTTTTATTTATATAGCAAAGATACAGAGTCTTGGAAAGCTTTTTGACAACACATACCAATGGCTGTACAAGTATGAGATCCATTATCCAGAAACCCGATACTCAGTTTTAGGGGTCTTAGACACACCTGGACTGACAATCTATGTTATCTGGCAAATGCCAAAGAGGCTGCTGTAAGATGCCATGGGCAGTCCCCATTCATCAAGGTAGTGAGGACTTTAAGGCTTCTGTGAATTGGAAATGCTAAGACCTATTATTAAATCCCAGTCTGGACCTGAATCTAAGGGGTTATTTATCAAAATCTCAAAATATATCAGAATTTTCTGAAAACGACTCCGATTTTTTTCCCCTTATTTATCAGTACAGTTTCCTTAAAATTTCTTGCATGGGAAAACACGTAAAACTGTGAACAGATCCAAATACCCCAATATCAAAAGACTCGTTTTTTTGGCGAATTTTTGCTGGCGTTTTGCGAATTTATTCGCCGCGAATTCGCCCATCACTATAAATAACCCCAACTTACCCGTGTCTCCATCAGGGGCAGGGTAGGGATGCCCTGCTTTCCCAGAACAGAATATTAAGCTAATATAGACACCTCTTTCAGGAATGGAAATACAGAGCAAATAGGGGATATGCCATGAGTCTAATTTACAATTTAACATCATAAAATTGATCACTGGCAAAATGATAGGTAAAGAATGGTGAAATATATGCCTTCTTTGTAATAACTGTGTATGCATTTTAGGCTGACTACATCCAGTGAACAGGTGGACATCATGAAAATGACACATGTTTGCCCAGCACCTGATTCTGCAGCACTGAAGAAGCTAACTGAATTATTATACTGCCTTGACACTTCTAACTTGCATTTTAAACATGTAAACTGCTTAAAAAATGATTTTAAGCTTTCCTTTCCTCATGCTTATAATAATATGGACCAGCCAAGAAAATAAAGTAGTCTCGGTTTAGTGATTAACAAATAATTTCCTATTAAATAAGTTGAAAACTAAGTGTTAAACTTGTGCACGATGCATAATGAAATTGGCCAAAGGCCCCATTACTCATAAGATGTATTGAAAGCTGTAGTCTAACGCAGCTTCATTTAGGAGTTTAATTTTCATAATAAAAACAAGGAAAAGTTGGATAATTTAGAAAAATTAAATAGCACACTTGAAAAATGTTATATTAATAACCCTTCTGCATTAAAGAAACATAACAGTCTAGAGGCAAATAATGAATAATCCAATTAACTTGTAGAACAGGTTATTAAAATGTGTTTAGGCTACATTTAAATATGTCTGAACATTGGTTGTAAGATTTTAAACAGGCTCTAAAATGAATGCATAATTCTAAAAGTATTACAAAGTGATGCTTTGTAAAGCTGATCCTAACATTCGGGAATGGGGCTGCTCATACAGGAATCAAAAATGATTTATGGAGAATTAGGGGCAAATTCACTAAGATCCGAAACTTCGCCAGTGTAGGCTTCGCTAGCATTCGCCGCACTTCGCCAGGCGAATTTTCACCAGCACTACGCAAATTCACTAAGATGCAAATTTGCACTCAGGGCGGTGAACATTAGCGAAGTATCACTACTGTTCGTTCGCCAGTCAGAGCGCAGTTACGCTAGTGATTCCTAATTTGCATACGGCGGGAACTTAAACGTAAAATAGAAGAATATGTTACAGCCACTACATTCCACTACACAAGACCAGGAAACCTTTAATAAATTACATAAAGTTGTCCTATTGCCCTACATGTGCCCCCTGTATACTGTAGTTGAGTTGCCACATGTTAGGAAATGTAGGGGGGAAGGAGGGTAACCCCCTAAAAAAATGATCGATCTTTTTCAGACTATCACCCTCCTATGCTAAAATATGCCAGTTGTATTGAACTTCACCTGGTCTGACCAGGCGAAGTAACGTCTAGCGTAAGTGCTAACATTCAGGAAAATGTTCATCTTAGTGAATTTGCGAAGTTACAATCCTTCGTTTCATTAGATCACAATGATTGCCTTATGAGACAAATTAAGTACTGTAAATCAAACAGCCCTTATTTACATCATTATCATTAAAGAAGAACTAAACTTAACTAACTGTAGAAATGTTGAAATATTGGGCCAGATTCAATTCAGTGAGAAAAAGTTATCTCACAATGTGAAAACTCATGGACAAGATTCAATTTGAGGAATAAAAACTTTTTTCCTAATCTAGTTCCATAGACTTCAATAGAGTTTTCACATAATAAAACTGTGAGATTAATTTTTGGAACTGAATTGCATCTCATTATGTTTTGGGTTTCTATACAAGCCCAAGGCAACCACAGCCCCCTCTTTAGCAGTAAAGATCTGTGCATCCAAATATGCCCCAGTAGCTCCCCATCTTCTTTTCTGCTGATTCACTGCACATGATCTGTGCTGCTGTCTGAGCTTAGTGACAGACACACATTATGGAGAATATATAAATAATAAAACTGTCATGATACAAGGCTGATTACTAAATCATAATTTAATAATTGTCAGGATCGCGACGCCCGGAGGCTTACCTTTAGCTCCGGGCGGCGCGTCCTCTTTTCTCTTCGGCACGTCCTTCCTGCTGAGCGTCACATCCACAATGGCGGCGCCCATAGCCGCCACGTGGATAGCGGCACCGGATAGTGACATCATCGCGTCGCGCCTGACGCGATGACGTCACCTCGCTCGTTTTGGCGCGAGATTTAAGTATTTAAAGGGCCATTGGACGCCATTATGGCGCCCAATTATAGGATTTCATGCTGTGATCCTGGGTATTGTTCTGATCCTGATCCTGTTCCTGTATTCTGCTGACCCTGTTTCCTGTATTTTTGACCTATGCTTGGACTTTGTTTATATTTTGTTCCTGATAATACACCTTTTTACCTGGACCTGTTTGACTCCCGCCTGATCCTTGCCTTGCTGCGTTTTTGGACCTTTGAACTCCTAAGCTTCCTCCTTGGTCCACTACTTCCCCATGGCGCCTAACGAAGGCCTACCCGTGACAATAATCACCCCTGTAGCATCAGTTTATATTACAGGCAATCTCATTTGTGGCTTGATTATTTATGCTAAGCTTAGCTTCTCAACAACTGCTCAAAGTGTACTAAGCATGTGAGTGTCACAGACACTCCCAACAAAATCCAGGGTGGGAAACTCCTGTGACAGAATTGAAGGTCTGGCCCTTTAGGCCCTTTAGGTTTGTTCAAAATATTAAGTATCTCAAGCCATATTTATTTTTAGAAATAAAGTTCTCCTTTAACATAGCCAATTTATTCTCTGGATCTTCTACTCTTGCACTCGCAACAGCTATTACATTACAGTTTCTAGTGTAGGGGTCCTTAAGTTTCCCTATGGTCAGAAAATCCCCACATAGTTGAAAATACCCTTTTTTTGGGTGTTGCTCAATTTCATTATAAAGCAGAGCTGACATGTGTAAGTCTCTTTTTCCAATTACACTCCAGGAAGGGGCGCAGTCAGCTGAAGAAAGATGAAAAGGCCTAATGGAAAATGAATCCCTTGGAGGGCTTTGCGTAAGGGGCCTCAAGCACTGGAAGCTCGACTATGGAGAGTATAGAGCCATAACTATGTTAGTAACACTATGTTACTATGATACTTCCCAACATTCCAAAAATTAAAAGAGGGGCAAAATTATGTGCTGTATGCATTGTGGCATACACCACATGTTTTATGTGTTTTTGCTAATGAAAGTGAATTACCCTTTAAGCTGTGAGTCTCAGTTCTCCCAAGAGATCTGCTTATCTTAAATAGTTTCAGTTGTATCTTAAATTGTTACAAAAGTACCTAAGTGCACCTGCTGACCGTACTGACAAAAATGTCTAATGTTAATTAATTTTGCTTCAGAAACGTTGTATCTTTTTTTCTGGTGTCAGTGCAGAAGATCAGGAAAGTCAGGACATTTCAGTAAGTAACCCAGGACTGTAAGCTGTAAAAAATCAGGACTGTAAAAATCGGGACTGAAAATGGGACAGTTGGGGGGTGCTCGGAGGCCGAGGAGAAAATGTAAAAGTTGCTGCCTGTTCAGATTCCCATGAAAGAGGCTTTTACATTTCTGCCAGTTATATTTGTTGCTGTGTGTATTATTATTCCTGTTTCCTAGTGGAGCTACCCGTAGGTGCATTCCTAGCAGTGCCTGGCCAGACACCCTAGGCTGCCTGGCCAGTGGCAGCACCCAATAGGCATTAGCATGCACCCTATACCCCATCATAACTCTTATTTTTATATGAGAGGATTGCTCACTGTGCTGGTCAATTAAGGGTTTGTAACTGGAATGTACTCTTATTATTATCATTAATAATAATTAGTTTACAAATGCTTCCTACTAACCAATATTTTCTTTGAGTACAAGCACATTCCTTTAAAATAAGAAACCATTTTTCAGTCAATATGATCAAATGGATGGCTACACCATTAGGCTGTGTTATAAAATTCTCAAATTCTAATTTTTTCTCTGTCTCTGAAAGTGGCAGCACTGTGCAAGGCATTACAGTATTACCTATTTTCAATAATAATAAAAGAAAATGCCTATGGGATTCTAATCTGTGCTTGCATCATCCCATGTCAATGCAATGTGCTCATGCTATTCAGTACTGAGATTTCTGACACTTTGGTCTCTAAGTGCTGTCTGACCATTGCTATACTTAGACATTGATTTCTAAGCAGTCGATTTCATCCATGGACATTTACCAATTTGTATGTGATTGCGAGCATGACAGTGGTACTAAACTTTCCACAACACTGCATGATGATCTCATGCAACACTGAAGGGATGGAAAATCAATAGGTTTTGCTGGTATTAACTACTTACAGAAGTTGCTCTGTTGAAATTATTGCACCCCTGGAGCGAATACATATAGGGGGACAATTAATATACCCCTTTCCCTGCAATGCTCCCACAGAACCTAAGCTATTTTACTGCTATTGTTACAGACATGGACATATGAATTGATTGGTTTATGCATGACACTTTAGTCACAGGATTACAATGTATTTAATACATTAGAGATACTGAAAATATTAATACACCACTGTTCCACTATTCCGAGAGTTTCACCACTGGTGCAGGGGGAAAGCAAAACCCTCCAACATACTTACAAATGGAGAGGGAGGTGTTATGTTTACAGCCCTGTGCTTTAATACTGACAATATAAGCGCATATTGTGCTTTAAATGCTGAATACCTGACATACTTATTAACAAGTATGAAGTTAATGAATTATTCAATATACAGTTCACATAATAGTAGCATATCAATATTTTAAATATCCTTCATAGTAAGAGTATGAACCTTTTTTTTACCTTTATTGTCTCCAAATGCCAATGGAAAACTTCATAAGGAAGATAACTCTATGATAACTATTTGAATAGAATTTAAGTGTGCCACTCAACCAATGTCCAGCACAGAAGGTTACTGTTTAATTTAAGGAATATTGGCCTGGAACAAAATATATGTACTTGGATAGAGAACTAGATTACAAAGAGTGGTAGTATACAGAACATTTTCTAATTGGCCCAGTTAGTAGAGTACTGTGGGGGTCTGTCCTTGGACATTGCTTTTCATTTTGTTATTAATAATCTTGAGTCTGGCATTGTAAGTAATATTTGTATTTTTGCTGATGATCCTACATAGAGCAAAGTTTCGTGCAGGAGAATTGGACAGTGAATTACCGCATGAGGTTTAATTTTGTTCTAACGTAAAAACATAAATGCAAGTTATACCTTTTTTTTTACCTGTCAGCCACATACAAATGTAAAAACTAGAGTTGAGGAGCAACACAAGCATGAAAAAAGTTCCTGGGGATGCTAAATAAGGAATGTGATCTATGCAACTAAATCATGTCTACAAAGCCAGAAATTAAAAAATAAACACTCACTTTGAGGCCTCTGGGAGCAACATACAAAGGGTTGGTGAACAACATGTTGCTTGTGAGCCACTGGTTGGGGGTTACTGCCTTAGATTGTAGAGTGTCGGACCACCTTAATTGAGAACTTTGTTGATACATACTTCTAAAGCAAATAAAGAACTGTCTTGCATAAAATGGTGGGCGCAGGGAAGCTATGTGCACTGGGCCCATCTGAAGGGCTGGTGGGGGCCTGGCCACATTCTCATTACACCAATGATTAATGCCATTAAGTGTGGCTTGGATGATTTCTTGGATGAGCATAATATCAAAGGTTGTAGTGGTCATGCACTGTACAGTAAGGGGCAGATTTACTAAGGTTTGAATTGATTCGAAGTGAAAATTCAAATCAAATTTGAATAAAAAAAAATTCAAAATTTGGATTTATTTTGGGCTTATTCGACTATCGAATAGCCCAAAATTCGATTTGAATTGGCCAAATTAGAAAATTCGAATTCAATTGTCGAAGGGCTGGCCCTTTAAAAAAAATTTGATATAACAATTCAGCAGATAAAAACTACTAAATTGCTATATATCCCTTTGGGAAGCTCCCATAGTTTTTTTGATATATATTTTTTGAATATAAAAAATTTTTTGAACATAAAAAATTCAATCGTTCGATTCAAACGATTTTATCGATCGAAGTTTTTATATTCGATCGTTCGATAATTTGCATTGTGTTAAAACCCCTCGAATTCGAAATTCAAATTTGAGGGGTTTCAATTCGATTTAATTTGAGGGTAAATTAACCCTCAAAATTTGACCCTTAGTAAATCTGCCCCTAAGTGTATTTTAGGTATTAGTATGCATAGTATACATATATATATATATGGCAAGTCTATGTGTATATGCACTGGGGGGTCTTTTAGAGGGGTTGAACGTGAGTCAACTTTTAACTATGTAATGCCTTGCAGATGTAGGGTAAATATTAAACAAAACATCTTTTAATCAAGTATATTACTTATACTTGAATTAACATTAGTCAATGCTTCCCCTTTAACATACTACTGAGCCCGACATTATATTGATATTTCAGTCTGCAACATACATTTTGCTTTCTAGTGTATATGTCTATATTTCTTAAACAACATATTTATTTGCATTTAATTCATATTTACCACCCACTAGATGGTGCACTAAGACCTCATCTATAAAACAATAACAATAATTGTTTTAATGATGCAAAGAAAGACATAGATGGGTTTTAGTTACAACTGATTGCAACTGATTTTTGTTCCTCTCACCTTTCAGCATTGAGCTGATTGAATGTTTTTACTCTGTTCTAAGCAGGGGATAATGAATGACGTCATAGTTCAGAAGGTGCTGAGACACCTTTGAATAATTCAGCCGATCTAAACTGAGCGTACTTAAAATAAGCAAATTATTCCACCATCAGGCAATTATGCCTCTTGTACTTTTCCATTTCATCTGTGGGAATGTAGTAACATGGCTTGTATTGAATTTCCTGTGTGTGGCAGCTGTTAAATCTGCTTCTACATTGAACACCCAATAACTATGGTATTTGCAATTATTTTCCTAGGGCTGTTTAGGAACTTAAAATAACATCAAATGAAAATATAATGCTCATATTTAACATTCATAAACTCCTACAAATATACTATTTGTCAGCAACAAGTGTCCAATTTTTTATGGTTTATGTAGTTTTCATACTAGAGCCCTGAAGAGAGCCACAAATAACATTTTACTCTCATTTATATTCCTGTGCAAGAACTGAATCCATAGTATTCTAAATAGCATATCTGTTATCTGCTATTGTTTGTTATCTGCATGTAAACATGAACCTTTTTTAAAGGAGAAAAGGCAGAATAGACTTGGGGTGCCAAACGTAAGGCACCCCCAAGCCTATCTGCCTTTCCTTCTCCTTTAAGTTATAACATTCTGTATTCCACAGAAATGCACAGTGTATTGGAGAATGGGAGGAATAAGCATTTAATGGAAGCACCTTTTTATATTGAACACAGACCCAGGACACTTGTCCTAACCTGCCCTTAGCACACACAGTTTCCATTTCAATGAAAACCTTGAGAAACACACAACTGAAAAGTAACAAGTAAACAAATAAGAGCATAGAAGAATAGGAGAGCCATCCAACTCCCACAACAACATTTAAAGGGATTTTGTCATTATTTTTATGGTATAGCTTTTTTTTAATAATAACAATTATTATTATTTATATTTATACCACTTAAAATGTTATTATTCTTAAACCAATAAATTAATTTATTGTAGTTGTTATATCTTTGTGTAGCAGTGGTGTAACTACCTTGTTAATAATACATATAATTGCCACAGTGCCATTCTTCTATGAGTTCTTGGGTATTTATACATGGCATTGCCACTGTGCCATCCTTCTATGATTTCTGAGGGTATTTATACATGGAATTGCCACTGTGCCATCCTTCTATGAGTTCTGTGATATTTATACATAGTATTGCCACTATGCCATCCTTCTATGGGGTAAATATACAGTATCAGAGGGAAATTTTGCAGCTCTCAATTCATTTTGAAAGTCAGATTTCCCTCTAGTGGCGGAACCTCACTCTTAACTTCACGCTTTGATAAATATACCCCTATGAGTTCTAGGGTATTTATACATGTAATTGCCACTGTGTCATTCTGCTATGAGTTTTGGGGGTATTTTATGTGTGAAATTGCCTCTGTGCCATCCTGCTATGTGT
Organism: Xenopus borealis; assembly: GCA_024363595.1. Lineage (NCBI taxonomy): Eukaryota > Metazoa > Chordata > Amphibia > Anura > Pipidae > Xenopus > Xenopus borealis. The sequence goes on from CM044440.1 coordinate 76,502,983, forward strand.
TCTGAGGGTATGTATATGTGAAATTGCCACTGTACCATCCTTCTATGATTTCTGGGTATATTATACATGGAATTTTTACAGGGGTATCCTACTATGAGGTTATTATGGAATTGCCTCCGTCTTGCCTCTTGCCCCAGGTTTTAATCTAAAAATCTTTTAACCTTAGTCTAACAGGAATTTAGGGGAATGCTGTCCCCCCCACGCTGCAAAGCATTTATAAAGGTGGGGGTTCCAAAAACATTGCCCTGCCTAGGACCCCATCTAATCTTAATCTGACTCTGATCATGGATGAGCTGAAGGTACATGTGGTAGGGGTATCCCAGCTCTCCCACTATTATGTGCAGAGGCAGCCTGGAAAAAAGTTTGCAGGGGGCCCAGGTGTCCAAAGTTATGCCACTGGGGTGTATGCAGCTATCTCAGGCCATTTTGCCTGATCCATGCTTTCATATGGGCTATTGTTTCTCCTACTGAATGTAACTAAAGGAGCCACAACCTGAGTTAGTCAGTCTTTGATTTTTAATATTGAGTGCTGCTGTCATATCTGCCACTAGGTGGCACATGGAAGCAATTCAGGTTTTAGGAAGTTGTTCTCTGGTTTCATTCCCATTGTTCTGCTGATGGGTTTCTGGAGGGAAAAGGAGGAATCATTCCAACTTGCGGTGCAACAGTAAAGAGTGACTGTATCCTAGTCGCATGATTTAGTGCATATGGGAAACTAACAACATATCTAGCCCATGTCAGATTTCCAAGTTAAATATACAAAAATCTGTTTTCACTTTAAAAATGGATTTCAATGCAGGATTATGTAAGAGGAGCACTATTAACTGATGCATTTTGTAAAACTATTTATGTCCATAAGACCATGCACAGTTCCCAGTTCACCTACTTACAAACCAACTACAAACAATGCTAACAACAGAGATAATGAATTAGCATTTACAAACCAAAGTTTTGTAAGGACCAGCACTGTGAGAAATGATATACTTTTAGGGACAATTTCCTACTGACTAATAGACCAGACCAAATGTTCACTTTTTTATTTGCCTTGAATACTACTTGAACTATAGGAGGGTGCCCTTGCTGAAAGTTGAATGTGACCTTAAACAGAAATAAAAACATTGCAAAGTACATTATTCGGTATAAATCCTATTTTATGAGCGCATATATAAAAAAGATATTATGCAGCAAAATTCTGCAGCTGAAATGGTACACAGAAATCTATAAATGCATTGAAAAGAAAGAGATGATGAACTAACATTAGGTTTCTATTCAAGTGAATTTTTCTTATTGGATGTAACACAGTATTGATCTATGGAGCATTTCTTTTCGGTGATTTTGTAATCTTTTTTAACAAATGCATTTCTTCCTAATTTTAACTATGGTTAGTTGTATCTGTAAGTCAGAAGTAAGAACTACTGAAGTAAGAACTTCTATAGAAACAGAACTGACACCTTTTGCCTGCCCTTTTTATTGGTTTATATAAAAATGCACAGTGAGACATTTATTCTTAATACTGACTCTTCTTGAACATTTTACAATGATTTAACATTAACAGCTCCCGGTTATTTCTATAGAATGATTGTTCTTAGAGCTTCTTCATCATAACTGCTGTTTTATGTCCTTAAAAACAAGACTGTGGCATGATAAACACTTAGGCTAAGGGCAGACGGGGAGATTCGGGGGCAATCCGTAGCCTGGTGACTTCTCGCCGCGACGGATCGCCCCCGAATCTCCCCAAATAGCTAGGCAATTTTGAGCGATTTTAAAAATCACGCCACTCCGTGTGAACAAGCGCAGGCGTTTTTAAGCCTCGCCGGTGCGCAGCGGTGCCTAGCTATTTGGGGAGATTCGGGGGCGAGAACTCGCGGCGAGAAGTCGCCAGGCGACAGATCTCCCCCGAATCTCCCCGTCTGGCCTTAGCCTTAAAGATTAAAACACAAACTCACAGCTTCACATTAAAGCATATTGACCTTGATAATCAGAGGTTGGGATCATATAGAGCTGCATCAGGTCTAATGCATAGAACCTAGCAAGAAAGTTCCATTTATTGGTAACTTGTTTATAGAGAAAATATCAAATAGGTTGGCAATGGCTGGAAGATATGATACAGATTTTGTGACTCGTTCTGTAATTTAGTTCTACTGTTTTTATTATAGTTTTATAGAAGCCATTGTTGAAGACCCAGGACAGAGGTGGAAGAGAAATTTGTAGAGAACATTGCCTAACAATGGCCCCTAAATCGCATGTCTCCAGGGTTGGACTGGAGCAATGGGGGCCCACCAAGACTGCCACATGAAGGGCCCTCCAGGCAGTCAACAGGGTCCATCCCTGGTTCCCTCTGCATGCCTGTGTGAACGCCCGATCGAGGGAGCAGGTCTGGGCCAGCAGAGACCCATGAGGGTCAGGGCCCACCAGGTTTTTCCCCGGTGTCCGCCGGCCCAGTCCGATACTGCATGTCTCAATAATGTTAGCGGACAGGTAAGGGGGGTGTTATCTACATGCCTCCCCACACCCCTCATGAATACAGGGTTCCCCTCTTATTAATTTCAAAGTAATAATGGGTTACTATGTTAACTGAGATAAGTGATGCAAAATTAGCAATACAAAGGGTAAATGAAGGTAGGTTTCAAAACACATACAGACAAAGAGAAAAAAAATGGCACCTCTCAAATTAAGCCTGTGTGAATCCCTTTAAATACATTTTACAAAAATCTAAGTGCTGGTACCACCATAAAAAACTGCCTTTCCAACAACTAATATTTGTCAAATGATTGTTTATTTGTACCACTAACATAAAGAACAAAATCTATCAGATGAAGAATAGGAGGATTGTTCAATGGTTATATTCAAAGCCTGTGCCAGATTCAATTCAATTACAAAAAATTTTATAGCATGAAAAGTTGTGGACAAGATTCAATTTGAGATGCAATTCAATTCAGAAAAACTTATTTCATGGTTTTATTATTTGAAAACTCTTGAAATTGATGGGGAAAAAAAGGAGTTAGGAAGAAAGTATTTTTCTCTTTGAATTTAATCCTGTCCATGAGTTTTCTTTATAAATCGTGAGATAACTTCTTCCACATTGAATTGAATCTGGCTCAAAGAGTGGAAAAAAAGGGTGTAAAATATATGGTATTTTGATAAACCTGTGTGTTTTCTCTTGCACTCTCCACTGTAAGTGCAAAATATATCTTTTAAGAAGAACAAGGTTCAATATCTAAATTATAAAGGTATGCATTTAAATTGGTGTTGCTTGAGTGCTGCACTTTTATTCCATTATTTTATAAGGGGAAAATTCAGAAAGACTTAGAGGGGAAGCTATATAAAAAACAGTGTTGGCAAACCCTATTTGCTGAGAAGCAGCCATTGCTTTTTATAATGAAATTCTACATGAAGATAACTTCAAATCAATACACAGCTTAATACTGTAAATACCCTGGGTTTAATGCAACAATGCCTTTAATTTGAAATAGTCATTAGGGATGGCGCGAACTGTTCG
>CM044440.1:76513559-76538004 GCA_024363595.1 Xenopus borealis
CGCGAACTTTTTTTCGGCGGTTCGCGCCATCCCTAATAGTCATGATGGAATAAAACATTTTAAGGCAAACCCACTAAATAATGTATAGTGCTTGTCAAATATCACAGGGGCATAGTCGGTATCATCCACTCAAATGCTTTAACCAAACAGCAACATTTTTCTCAGCTCAAAGGCGTAACTACTGAGGAAGCAGACGCTGCGGCTGCAGGCAGGGGACCCAGGAGGTATATGGGCCCCATGAGTCCCTAGTTCATATACAATTTTCAATAAATATTGAACACCTCCAGACATTTTGGGATCTTGAAAAATAATTTGCAGTGGGGCCCAGTAATATCTAGTTACACCAGTCTATGCTGATCTGTTATAACTTAAAACAATGTTACCACTCTCCTGAATACATTCTGTACCTACAGTCTGGTCAATAAATTCAGTCATTGCCTATTTAATTACACTTTTACAGTGTTTTACAGTTTTATATTTAGTGTATAAAAAGAATACACCAGTATAACAGGGCTTGTAACTTGTGTATCCAACCTCTATATATTTGTATATATTTATGATACTAGTTTGAAACTTGTGAATATATGTTGGTTTAAAAGAATTCTCAAGACAACAAAGGCTCATCTTCACATCTGACCATCTGTGCAGCCATCTGCAATGCTTCCTCTGAGCACTGGCTCAACAGAAAAAAAACATTGTAAATTGCCTCTCTGGCTGTCAGCACTTTCTGGGGAAGCAGAATTATGTCATTTGGGTATATTCATTGAGGCAGAAGCTACAGTGTTGTAGGCCAAACCTGTGCCCCAGGACTATAAAGAAACCAGATTCCAGCTGAGGTAAACTTAATAAACATAGCATGGAGAGAATATTGTGTTACTGCTTAGCATTGCACCACAAGCCCGTGGATACATTATAGACTTCACTTGCTTTCTCTATTAATAGGAGCAATGGTTGAGTTCAACGGAGAGAGAAACCAAATGGTCTTACTAAAAATCATTACTATTTTATGATGTAATTTACTAAATTAACTCTAATTTGTGTGTAGCCACACCAACATGTGAGTTATTCATACTGTATATGTTGTTTACCTAATTTGTATTATGTATAGAAAGCAAAGATTAGATACAAGCATTACATATATTCCAGCAATGTGTATTCTTCTATGCATAGTAGTTGCAAATCAATATTTTATTTCCACAATATTTAGCATATCTACTGCAAATGTGCATAGTTCATTCTCTTGCCTAAAAATTTTAATCTTTAGTCCCCATATCACCAATTCTAAACCCAAGTGGGTTAGTGCAATGAAGTCTCCTATCTTACATTGTATAAACTGGACTTGATCATTTGAAAGCAGTTCTAAAACCCAGATCTAATATATCAGGTTTGTGTCCTTGGAGTCAGGGGAGATGGGTAGAAGTGCTAGGTCTAGAACAGTGATCCCCAACCAGTAGCTCGCGAGCAACATGTTGCTCTCCAACCCCTTAGATGTTGCTCCCAGTGGCCTCAAAGCAGGTGCTTATTTTTGAATTACTGGCTTAGAGGCAAGTTTTGGTTGCATAAAAAACAGATGTCCTGCCAAACATTCTCTCCTGTAGGCTGCCAGTCCATATAGGGGTTGTCAAAAAGCCAATCAGAGCTCTTATTAGACATCCACATGGACGTTTTCATGCTTGTGTTGCTCTCCAACTCTTTTTTAAATTTAAATGTGGCTCACAAGCAAAAAAAAGGTTGGGGACCCCTGGTCTAGAAGATACTTCCAGCATGGGGCAACCAAGTGGCATTTTAGGCGAACCATTATAGGGATTGATCCAATATGAATATTGATAGGGTCAACCAATGATAATACTGTGGGGCTTCTGACTTACTTTATGATCCAAACAGGGAACAGCTCTTGCAAGAGAACATAAAAGGATCTTCTGCAATGAGCGAATTTTTACACCACGTATGGTTTTGCCACAAATATCTGAATTTCACAAAATGGCTTTAAAAATTTACCATACACCACAGTTTTGTAGCCAACAAAAAAAGACATGCACTAGACAAAAATTTTGTGCAGCAGAAAAAGAGTTGGGCATCATGTTACTTTCTCCTTTTCCTATTGAGCAATGCGATTTTAGCAATTGGCATTTAAGCACTCATATTATCTGTTGATTTATTAGTAATACCTGTGTTAGTAAGCCAGCAATATATATACATTAAACTATAGATGATACTTTTTGGTTCAACTACAACATACTGTAGTAATAAGTGTAGTAATAGATACTTTTTCCAGTCGACCAGAGGTAATGTAAATAATCAATGACATATAAATGCAAGTTATACACTAAATGACATTGTGTTAAGAGTTTTCTTAACTGAGAAGGAACTAATGGGTTTTTGTGGATAAAAAGTTGTCACTAAAGTAAATAAAGTACAACATAATTATGCCTCTTTATAGGTCCTTGGTGAGACCTCACCTTGAATATGCAGTACAGTTTTGGACTCCAGTCATTAAGACAGTTATAAGTTGGAGAGGTTGCAGAGACTTGCTACTAACATGGTTAGAGGGATGGAAGACAAATTATGAGGTAAGCCTGTCAAGAGTGGGGTTGTATTCTTTGGAAAAAAGACACTTGAGGGTGACATGATTACACTTTACAAGAACATTAGAAAACACTATAGACAAATAGCAGGGGACCTTTTTATAATGAGGATCACTGCACCAGAGGCCATACATTTAGAGTAGAGGAAAATAACTTTCATTCGAAGTAGGGTAGTGAGGTTGTGGAATGCCCTGCCGGATGATGTTGTGATGACAGATGTTAATGCCTTTGAGAGTGGCTTGGATGATTTCTTGGAGCACAATATTAGTCTGTTTGCTCCTGCGGGGAGCATAAGGCCTCAACGACACTCCTCCAACGAACTCGGTTTGCAGCGGTCTTCATCAGCTGAGCCCATGTCCATCCGGCTGCCTTCATTTCAGCCTCCATGCACCTCCTCCATGTCTGTCTTGGCCGTCCAACTTTTCTTTTCCCTTGTGGGTTCCACTCAAGGGCTTGCCTTGTGATGTTGTCAGAACTCTTTCTGAGGGTGTGGCCTATCCAGCCCCACTTTCTTCTTCTGATTTCTCGGTCGATGGGGATCTGTTTTGATCTTTTCCATAGGCTGATGTTGGAAGTTTTCTCTTCAACTTCCAACATCAGATCCAAGGCTATAGTGATATTAAAATCTATAGTTAGTGTATGGGTTTATGTATAGTTTATGAGTGTATTGAGGGGTCAGTTTGTGTATGTATTTAGAGGGGTTGAACTTGATGGACTTTTTTCAACCCAATCTAACTATGTAACTGTTTTTAAGAAATTGCCAATATGGGAGCTTTTTCTGATGAAAAAGCAGTTGTAGCACAGGGGATAAAATGTTCTCTAACAATGTAGAAAAAACAAGGAAAAATTGTGCTCACCACTAATTTTTAAAACCATTAGGCAGGGGTGCAATGAGGCTGTGACCACAAAATACATATAAACAAATACAACGTCCTCTGCACTCAACCCATTATCAATATATTTAAGACATTGAGACATTTTGTGCATACAGCTACTAAAAAATGCCTTACCCTTTAAACAACAGGGATTGTTTGTCCATATATTGCAATATATTTAAGCTGGCCAACTACGTCAGAGTCATCCCATATCTGGCCAGTCCTACGCTCAATTTTCATCTGATTCATTAAGAATTCTATTGCTTAATTATACATTTTACAAAGGGAAGTTTTACCTGCAACTTACTTTCTGCTTTCAAATAAAACTCCCAAACTTGGTTGCCCTTTTATTAGACACCAGTGGGATCACCTGACTATAGCTGGGAAGGGTGGGGGCTACAACAAGGAGCTGGTCACTGCTCCAGTATAACTACAAAATACAAGGAAAAGTTGTGCTCACCACCTGCCTAATGGTTTTAAAAATTTGTGGTGAGCACAACTTTTCCTTGTTGAAATCTGCCAAATATTTTACAGGTAGCCCAAAGCAGAAAAAAGTGCCACAAAAAATTCCCATAGACTCTTATTTAGTTTGCTACAAAATGTCATGTGACTGTAAGGATGGGAAAGAGCTGCGGGAGTCTCTGGCCTCTGCCAATTGAACTCAAACTGGACCAAGCCAGCAAAGGACAGGCGATGACAGCGTGGGAGAGGGCCCCCCTCAATTTTGGCACAGGACATTTAACCCAACCATGCCCCACCTCAGAGGACCCCCATTTAAACTAAACCCCTGTGATCAAGGGGGAAGCTGATGTGTGCACCCTGAAGCAGGACAAAGGGCTCATTAGTGCTGGGCCCTTCGTGATAGCAGAGCTGGTAGTAAAACAATCCCGTTGCCTGCTGGACACTGGCTCAGAGGTAACTACCATGATCCTGGCCTTCTTTGAACAAGGAGGATTTCAGCACCTGGCTTCTCCCTATCGGCTGTGAACAACACGTCCATTGAAGTGGTGGGTATCACCTGAATGGACTACTCTTGGCCGGTGTGGGGCCTGAATACTGGAATCAGGTCCCAGCCAACTTAGAGACCCACTAGCTGCTGCGGCAAGTGGATTGGAGGTGTGAACAGCAGCATGTGCTACAGAGGCTGGTCATGTGGGGATTGTACATACCCCAGCTAAAAAGCCAACTCACTTCCAAGTGGTCACAACTTAGTGGCGCCCAATTTGCGATGCAAAGGGCTACTGTCCTCATTATACCCTGTGTTGACATCAGCAGTGGGGAGGAGACTACTTGCCCATTCTATGGAAAAGGTGTGAGATGGCTGGGTACCAGTCCCAGCAAGATATGATCCTTCAGCAACTCAACGTGGCCCACTTAGAGTTGACAGACTTGGCTTGACAAATGCCCCCAGCACTTTCCGAAGACTAATGGAAAGGTGCTTCTCCCATGCATTCAAGGAACATGTCTACACTTGGACAATGTACTACAATGGGCTTTGGGTTGAATTTAAAGCCTGCCAAATATCCGTTGGTCCAGAAGCATTTGGCCTACTTGGGACATGTTATTAGTAAGGATGGGGTGGCTCCTGACCTGGAAAAAGTACAGGCCATTCAATGGCCCTCATTATATGGCAATTGAGATCCTTTCTGGGCCTGGCTGGATACTGTTAGTGCTAAGTTAATAATTCCCACACAGGGTCGGACTGGGGGGGCCCACCGGGACGTCTGTCCAGGGGCCCCCTCCAGGCCCCTGGCCCCTCCTGTGACGCGATCTCTTCACTGTCGTGTTCGGTGTGCTTGTGTGCATGCGCACCGGTGCCACTTGTTTAGCACATGTGTGCCAGGGCTGCTTGGTGAGCATGTGTGCATGTGCGTAGCATTGAATTTATTTATTTTTTTGTTGATCCAAATATTGGGAAAGGGTCTGTCCCGCCAGGCCAGTCCGACCCTGCCCACAGAGAGAGGCAGGAGGTGGCGGGGGTTGAAGGCTCATGCAAAATATCTTTACTGTGGACAAGTGAAAAGAGGACCAAAAGAAGAATCCCACATTCCAGCAAGTACTGAACTGGATGAGGAAGGGGCAGCGGCCAGGGTGCTGTTGAGGCAGTGGGACAGGCTGCAAGAGTGCTATGGGCTTCTCTACCTCCAAAGTGAATGAAAGAAGGAGCAGCAGAAGGCCTTACAGTTTGTGGTCCCTGCCGCATTATGCATGAGACCGGGGTCCACTTCATAGCTGAAAAGCCTGAGCAGCTAGTCCACCGTTACTTCTTTGCTCTAGGGCTAGGTGCGGTCATCAAGGAAGTGTGCCAGCAGTGCCCACAATGTGTTGTTCATAAGGCTCAACCAGATAGCACCACACCTCTACAGGTCCGTAGTGGGGAGCTTTTTGAGGTAGTGGCCATGGACTTTGTCACTATAGCAGGTGCCCTGCTGTTATTTTCCACCAGCTATCCCATTAATTGCACTTTTTTTCAGAAATGTAGTAACTGACAAAATACTGCTCAAATGGGAATATCTTACATATGTAATATTAGCCTTATTGAACATAGAAACATAAAGTCACTTTTGCCTAAATATAGAACTCAATGGGGAAATAAAATGAGTAAGAATATTTGTTTACTGCATGATGGGAAGCCTGTTATCCCGATTTTATTATCTTTCCCTGAACACCTTCTTCTTTTTTTCAAAGGCTCCTTTCTGTCATCACTCTTTTCCTTATCTATTGCTGTCAGTGCGTGCATTGACTGTTGTTGTTCTGTATGCAATTCAACTCTCAGTTGCCACTGAGTTCACTTTCATATAATCAAGGTAATGCCACCATGAAAGAATAAAGTTTCTGCCAGAAAATCATAGGGATAGTTTCAGTAGTCTGCATAATAGAGATTATTTATTTACTGTACATTGAGAAAATGTTTTATGGTAATCACAGACAGTATGTTTTGTAGTCTGCATTTGATCTTATCCAGCGTGTGTGTTTAAATTCTACTGGTAACATATTTTAATTGTTTAAGCAATCCAAATTGCATTACATAATGTTTTAACAGCAGAGATTCACACAGACACCAATGCAAAGATATTTTCAGGCATTTTGTCACCTGTCCTGGAGGAAATTAAGTGCAGGTTATAAAACTTCCCCTCTGTCATCACCCTTGGATGCTTCTGTGTTTGCACAGGGAATTGCAATCAAAGCAAGGAAGAGCCCTTACTTCAGAAAGCAGCAGTTGTGTCCTGCTTTAATGCTGATGTTCTAGCGGTGATGTAATAAAAGTCACAAAGTCTGTGCCACATCTAGTTACAAAATGCAACCAAATCAGATGTTTCTGATCTTTCAAACAAGTGTTAATAAATGTTACTCTCTGATTGGTTGATATAGGTTATGAGACCATTCATGGACTCCTTTAAAAATGCAAATCATACTCAAAGATGACAACCTTTCAAAATTAAAAATCAGTCTCTACTTCCTGCCTGTCTCCCATTTACCCAATTCCTCATCAGCAAATAGAGAAAAACATTAATCTTTTCACTACATGCTACGTATTATCATCTATAGAAATAAGCCATGCTCTAGCATGTTATTTGCCCAGGACCAGGTCAGCCTACCTTCAACTATTTCCACTGCAATAACTTGTTTGAATGAAATATCTCCAGAAATGGAAGGCCTCTCATTTTAAATATGCTTTTTGAAAAAGTACATTGACACATTCAAATTTCTTTTTTCTTTCATTTTAGAAAATAAATTCTCAAGGTTGCATAATGTTTGGGGTCCATTAATAATCACAATATGAAAAATATTTAAATTACAATTCTGGATGTTTTATACTGTATTAGGCTATTGATGTTCCAGCTGACAGTCCTAATATAAACAAATTTGTAGGTATGACGTTGTATTAAGCTGGGCAGATATTATAATAGGAATTTAATTTGGAGAAACCACATGCCCGCCTCCTGCCCGGAGTTGATCTATTGATCTATTGATTGATAATATTATTAATCTGAAATATTTTGTATTAACGTAGTTAAAATATTATTTCGTAATGTTAGAGAAGCACAAAATTAAGGTCTGTAATAGACCTAGAAAAGTTTATATGCAGCTGCATTCTGCTAGGGCTCATTGACAAGCAAGACACTTCGTTTATTTGTTGAAGGCTATACCCTTTACAACTTTTCTAAATAAAGTAAAAAAAAATCACAAATTAAAAACATTCAACCTACATTTTAGAATCTGTTGGCATATGAAGCCCAGTGATGCAAGACAACAACATTAATTTTACTTTTCCAGTGTGAGCTGACACATTCCTCATGCTAGTCTAGCCCAGTTTAACTATTTAGTATAAAGTGGAAAGTGGCTTCAATGAGAGATGCTACTTCAAAACAGGGTTAAAATAATTGGACTGAGAATATGCAAATAAATTTTTTTAAATATTGTGTTGATAATCTAGTCTTTTCCCGGATCTCAGTCTTTTTCTTTGATATACTTTAATATTTCTTTTTTGAACATCTCTGTAATTAAATATTGAGCTTCTTTTTTTTTTTTTATAAAGCACAGAAAGAAGCCCTAGAGAGAAAAAGAAAATCATCAATCAAGCAGTCATGTTTAAACAGAATATTTTCAAGTTAAGATTATGGAGTAAGGGATGATTGTTTTTAAATGAAACCGTGCAAATGCTTCTACTTAAAAGTGACTTTATTTTGTTTGATATGAATTTTCATTTGTTTGCTTTTTTCCATTATTTAACTGAAGTAAGCAATTTGTTATATCTATGCAGTAAAAAAAGTTTTCATGAACTTCATTTTATATATGAGTATATTTCATACCAGCCTATAAATTTAGCTTTATTTATTGCTTTGTTTGTTTGCATTGCTTTCATTGTAAAGCTCTAATCCGACTAAGATCCCTCTAGCAGCAAACAATGAAATTGACCAAAAGGGAGGCAGTTGTTCTACATATAGGCAAGTGTTTTTTTTACTACAATCCTGTATTTTTTGTATGCTCAAAACATATATTTGGGCATGCATTACCTGGTACCAATATATTTGTATACAAATGTGCATAATAATTTTCATTAACATGCAGGAGCTGTTTATTCTGGAAAGGTAAATACAATTATCTTGTGGACTCCAATACTATCAATATTTGGGTAAGGAATCTATGCATTAGGTGGAGGATATGGTAAGAAAAGACAGAGTTAGAGATATGGAGTTAATGTAGGGTAGCACAGAAATAAAGCCATGGGTGCAACACATCCCGAGGTTAAATAGAATGAGGTAGGAAACAAGATTTGGGGAGACTGTGGTGTAGAGGTGAAGGGATCTTTATATTTTACAGAATAAGCGCAAAATTAATTTGAAATTACAATTTATTTAATTAAAATATGATTAGAATTTTCACTTCAAATCAATCCGACCCTTAGTAAATGTGCCCCTAAGTGTACAGACCTAGGGATGTGAGTTTCCCCTCAGGTTCCACTTAGAGAAAAGGTTGAAAGCTGGATGTACCCCATGTGGCTTCTGTGTACATTGTCCCCATCTCTGAGGGGACCGTTACTGACCAAAGGTGCTCTGAGTACATTCATATCCACTGTTGATGCATAATTCTACTTGCACTGTATGTACACTCCTTTGTGGATTGTTCTTGTACAATAAATATGTTCATTGGTTAAGTTATAAGAACCACTGGCGCCCAATTATTGCACCCTGCATCCCTGTGGCTTGTGTGGCAAAAAAATACAATTCTATCCACTTACCTGACCATTGGTGTCAAATAAAAAAGGCACGTCGCTGCAAATATTACAACCAAAGTACAGTATCTCCATAGAAAATTAGACATATCAGGACAATAACAGACACAAAAAAAATTATGGTTTTATAATGTGTGCATTTTCTGGCAATATTGGAAATGGGACTAGAACTTTGTTGTCTTTTGCATCTTGTGGTTGGTGGTTGTTTTTTTGGTTGTTGGTCTGTAAAAAGAATCAAGAATGATTATTCTCCTAATATTGATACTATAGCAAAACTGGTTGCAAAGTGTCAGAATAAAGGCTAAGGTCAAGTAATCCTTCAATCAATCATTAGGATATTTTGATTGTAGTTTAACTGCAAAAAAAAAAATACAAGGTATTTGATAGGTGGATGAAAAGTTTCCATGCCGCCAGGTACCCCAAAGGAGAAATTTTCTTCTGTAGAAAGATTTCCACACAGAGAATTTTACAGGCTGCATCAAATATGATTAGTTAAATGTGGATTATTTCAGCACTCAAACATTAAACTTAATTTTGAAATATCAAAAAGACAAAAGAGAAGATGAACACATGACAAAAATGGAAGATATATGAGCTGTTTGGAAGATGATAAAGGATATGGTTTAGAGTGTAAGTTTGTATATTGAAAATTCCTTCAATAAAATGTGAGAATGAAGTTTTTGTACAAAGTGAACTGAACATGGTTGTTTTGAAATTTGTTAGAATGCACACAGGTGTATGGCTTGCAAGGCCAAAGGTATCTGGAATAGTGGACTCAGGGCTTGGAGGAGCCTTCAGCATGGAAAGTCAAAGGCAAACACTGGAAAAATATCTCCCTGGAAGGCTGGAGAAGATCCTTTTCAGCCGTTATGGGGTATACTATAAGATGATATAGAGGATATGGTTAAGTGCATAAGTGAAAAAAGAAAAGAGTGAAGTTGATGTTGTTTTTGTACACAGTTAGGTGAACATGGTTGTGTTGTGGGTTCTTAGACTGTACATGGGTGTATGTTTTGCAAGGCCAAATGTATCTGGAATAGCAGTGCACACAAGCAGCTGCAGCATGGAGGGCAAAGGCAAGGAGTCCCAATTCTAGTAATACAACTAATGTTGCATGGTTCATGTATGAGGGGATTCAAAAGAAACTAGAACATGTTAAGATAAACAAAGGTAGGACCAGATATTATTTATCCAAGGGTACTTAGAGCTTAGCTCTCTTTACTTTTCAGGACTCATTGAGGTCTGGCATGGTGCCAAGAGACTGGCGAATTACCAAGGTTATGCAGTTTGGAAAAATAATATAAATGCAAGTTATACACTAAATGGCAGTGTGTTGGAAGTTTCCTTAACTGAGAAGGATCTTGGGGTTTTTTGTAGATCACACGTTGTCTAATTCTGGGCAGTGTCATTTTGTGTCCACTAAAGCAAATCCAGTACTGTCTTGCATAAAAAAGGGCATAAACTCAAGGGGTGAAAACATAATTATGCCTCTTTATAGGTCCCTGGTAAGGCCTCACCTGGAGTATGCAGTGCAGATTTGGGCTACCGTCCTTAAGAGGGATATAAATGAGCTGTGGTTGTTTTCTCTGGAAAAAAGATGCTTGCGAGGGGACATAATTACACTTTACCAGTAACATTAGAGGGCATTATAGACAAATAGCAGGGGAACGTTTACCCATAAAGAGTATACCCCCATCAGAATAGAGGAAAAGAACTTTAATTTGAAGCAGGTGGCTCTTCACAGTGCTGGTAGTGAGGTTGTGGAATGCACTACCGGGTGATGTTGTGATGGCTGATTCTGTTAATGCCTTTAAGAGGGGCTTGGATGATTTTTTGGACAATCATAATATCCAAGGCTATTGTGATATTAAAAAGTTGGTGTAGATATGGATATATATAGTTTTTGAGGTTGTGGAATGCACTACCGTGTGATGATGTGATGGCTGATTCTGTTAATGCCTTTAAGAGGGGCTTGGATGATTTTTTGGACAATCATAATATCCATGGCTATTGTGATATTAAAAAGTTGGTGTAGATATGGATATATATATATATATTTTTTGTGAATATGGAGGGGTCAGTGTATGGATGCTGGGTTTCATTTGGAGGGGTTGAACTTGATGGGATTTGGTCTTTTTTCAACTGATCTAACTATTTAAGTATCTAAAGGCAAGACAGCAAGTCTTTTTAATATAGTTGCCACGTCTGAGTGTGGTATTTAAGTTCTACACTTTGATTAGTTGTAATGAGCCAATAGTATATGCTGAAATCTTATGCAGCGTTGAGAGGTTAACCAGAAGTTATTTTCCACATGAAAAATGAAAACGTTATAAACTTGACATTTGTTGTATTTATGCAGTTGTAGACAGACGTCGAATTGTGATGTGATTTGCGATAAAAAGAGCAATAACAACTGGATTCCAAACGGAAACCAAGATATCACAGTAATGCTAAATTACAGTACTGTTAAATTATAGTTTCTCGCATTCACTAAATTCCATATTGCAATGAATTGAATTAGGTACAACAGTTCATTATTTATTGCATGTAGACACACATTTTCTTGAATTTCTGAATCAAGCCCTTAGAATGAAACCTATTTTGTAGCACAGAAACAGACCAATCAGGACTGTAGTGATATTCCAGGCTCACTAGACCCCTAGCTAATTCCAATGATTTGGCAAATCCACAACTGTCTGCACTAACCAAAATGACCATAAATAAGGTGTGAGATTCCAGAACGCTTTTCCTTTGTTGTGTTTTTGAAACAGTGTAATATAATGTAGATGCCTTTGAGAGTCACTTGGATGATATATTGGACAAGGATGATATATTGGACAAGTATTCAAGTCTAGTCATCTTTAGATCAACAATTAGCTTATTTAAATGGGAGCTATTGTGAAAATGAAAATGTAATATATGCCTCAGAAATAATCAAGTTTATCTTCCCATTCCCTCTCTCATAATCTTCATTCTCTCTTCATGCAGGAGTTGGGTGTCAGATGAATGATCCAATATTTTGGATAGGGGGACTCCTTTTGCCTATAAGATGTATTAAAACTCACTGTATTACTATCACCAGAAATTCTGCCTCTCTACATGCAGAATTTGTGCAAAAGGCACAAGACAGTGATGTCAGTGGGCGGAGCTATGACAAGGAGATCGGCTATTGCCCGATCGCCGCGTCAATCACGGGAATCCAGGAAGTTTTGACCCGGGTAGCCATTCAAAATACTGGGCTGTCCTGGCCAAAACCGAACAGGTGGCAACCCTAGTTAAATGTGTCCCTAGTTTAAAGATTTGCCCCCTGCTATTGGCCAGGAGGTGCTGTGACCACAGCCTGCCTCATTTTGGTATAGTGCTGGGTAAAAAGTGACAACTTCCTCTTTGCCTTCCACCTGAGGACAGGGTGGATGTGTGGTCTGAGCCTAGGCATGGGCCCAGTAAATTTGGGGAGCAGGCAACCCATGTGAAAGAGGAACAGCAAGTGGCAGGTGAGCTCCCAGTACTAGTACACTCTAGGGGGCAGATTCACGAAAGCGTGAAGCGTCTAACGCTAGCTGTGATGTGACTGCGCACTATTCCTCTGAAAAATGGATGTGAGTAATCCTGGGGTCATTGTCTCTGACTAATAAACCATTTATTGTTTCCACCATAAGAACCTCCTGGCGCCAGGCCTGGATTTGTGGAGAGGATTTTAAGGGGCAGCATGCTGCCCAGCCACACCCACATTGTTTGAGAAATTTTAATTTCCTGTGTGCCAATTCCCGTTGCTCCGTCCTGATGATGAAAATTTGAGCAAATAAAAGGGAGGGGACAGGGGGGCGACAAACGACAGTGGGCCTAGGGGCACCAGCTATGTAAATCAGGCCCTGCCAGGTGCCCAATCATTTTTGTATGCACAGTAGCCTGTGGGTGTAGTAGCACTACACTGTTTATATTTGCACTTAGCGAAGGCCCTAGCCTGAAATGTGAGTCCAGTGTAAGACATGCTCCTATTACTAGGAGACTACAAAATACCATGCAAGCCTACCTGTAACATGCAGCTCCTGTTACAAATTGTACGGAAATAAATCCAGAAAAAAGATCTGCTTGTTTGAAACCAAGGCATAACATCTATAAATGGTATGGCTTGTTGAATAACAACTAAAATTGCCATCAGCAATAGGCTAACAATATTAGACCTTACATACAAAAAGAATGAACCATGAGGATGATGGCATTTTGCTATAGTATAACAAACTACCAAAGTCCGAAGATAGGGTCTTTCTAAAGCTAAAAGCACATTAAGTGGGTGCAGAAAGAGTGCTTTGGAAAGAGTATCTAACACATAAGTAGATTGGTGCTTCTGCAGCCTGCAGGTCAGAGATGAGAACAGTTCAGCAAATATTGATATGTTATGAATAATGGCAATCTAACCTCAGCAAAGCCATTTGCAAATATGCAACTGTCGGTGTTTAGAGAAATGCTATGCGTAACATTTTGTAGAACTACCAGAGATTTAATCACCTGAATCAGGTTACGATATTCATTCCCCTCTGTGCCATTATAAGTTAGCAACTGAATGGAAAAGGTGTTTCCAGGATTAAAAATAATGTGTACGATTTCAATATATTGGAACAAATTGGAACCTTTGTTGTATAGCCTTTCCTAGTGAGGACTTACGTTCTACCTTACAAAAAAAACAAAAGTACTACAGAGCTGCTTAATTATTACTATTTATTGACTACACAAGATTAGCAAGGGTTAAGTAATAAAAGGCACTACATTTGCCCATGAGCAGTAACCTGTAGCAACCAATAAGTTGTTTGCTTTCAAACAATTGACCAGTGACTGCTGCCTGCTGATGGGTTGCTATGGTTACTGCACCTGGCCAAACATAGTGCCTTTTATTACATAACCTTGAAATATTTTTAAGTGGATCGTTTATAGGCTAGAAAATGGGACATTTGTGAACATTTTTGATAAAAGTCCCTAAAAAAACCTTCCTCAGTAAAATTCTGTATTGTGTTTTTATGAACTTACACAGATCTCATTTGACATCAGTTATTCTGTAGGGAGAATCTAACCTTTATCGTATGTAGTGGTGCTTTCAAATATGTATTAGATGTCTATGACCTCATAATGTGAATACATGCTCAGCAGGTGTATGTGCAAACTCAGACATCATTAAAAATGAAAGCGTTAGTCTGCTTTCCATAAAGTGGGATTCCTGTGGGAACCTAACCTAAACAAACATAAAACAGATGGGATAAAAACACATCTATGTTGTACAAATATATCAATAGTTATAAAGTCCAGAGGGTTAAACACAGGAGTGCTATAATTTTATATATTAGTATGTAACATTAAAAATGGTAGCCTTCAATTCCAAACAGTGTTCTTTTTGGGGGATTTAAAAGCCTTGTACATATTTGAGATGAACTGGAGCTGACATGACATTTAAACTACCCCCCCAACCTGTTATATTTTGCACACTCTTGAAGTGTCAAGGGAGCAGAACATCAAGTTCAACTGTGGATTGCTCATTAAGCTACAGTATTTTGTTAATTATTGTTGTCTTTACATCACAGCTCACTCCATTAACTAAAGTTTTTAAAAAAAAATGCAATTCATAGCTGAACGAGCTAATTTCATCTGGATAAAAACAAAAGCCTACAGGTAAAAATTAAAAAATTATATTTGAGTGCCTTAGGCAAATAACAACGTTATGCATTGGAAGAACTCATTCAAAAACATGATGTAAACGAATGGGAAACCAAACCAGTGTAGTAAAATGTAGGGCAGACTCAGAAACACGGAGACATATACTATTCCCAAATGTTACTATAGTTCCTGACAGTAATATGTCACAATACTGTTGATATAAAGCATTAAGAAAGGCTTACAATATGGCAGCTCCACTTAGCCATGGGTAATACTAAACCAAACAGCAATTCATAGGAACTGTGTAGTTTTCCTAAATAAATAAAATTTAGTAAATGTATTAATATGCACCAGAGCAGTATACTGTATAATAGCAACCAATGGACAAATAGCTTTCACCAAAGTTTTAAAAGTGTAATGTTTATTGCTCCCTCGTTGGTCAAAAGTATGAATCTCTCCTATAAGGCTGTGCTTTACCTTGGGGAGAATTAATGAGAGGAAGTTTGATTGTCACTCTAGCAATTTGCAGTAGAAACAAAACTCAAGGTAGCTCTATGTTATACTAACTCTGTATTGTACAAAGATGAGCAGGAGAGACATGTTAATGCAGGAAAGAGCCTGGTGTTGAAGGAGTGCTGGAGAAGTCTGGACCAAGTGAATATGCTACTGAAGGAGTTATGGTCAAAAACTGACCTCTTATAAGAATGAGTCAATGCAATGGAATGAAATGGAAGTCTTATGGTAATGGTATGAAAGGTACAATGTCAGCTCAGGTCTAGTAATTCCCAACCTGGGCCACATCTAGGGATAGGCATAAGAGGTGTATATCTAAGGTGTAACAAAGTGGGAGCGGCAAGTATGTGCCTCTTCTTACTCCTACCCCTTGTGTGGACTATTGTTCACCCATCAGCACTTTTCATCCCCAGTGCATTGTTAATTCGTGTGCAATGGGGAGGGGTAAAGTGGCCGGCCGGGTTGCCTAGGATTTGCCCGGACCTGTTACCAACAACCTCTCATATGTATACAGTACTATCAGTAAATTATCTGATTGGTTGCTATTAGTTACTAGCTCTGTAGCAAACATTTCACCTTTTATTAAAGTTCCTCCATTAGGGCAGAAAAGAGTGCCTTGCATCACTTTAATTTTAGATTGTAAACTTATTTGGGCAGGGTTTTCTTTAACTCTTGAATTGGTTATTGGATGTTTTCATATCTGTATGTTCAATGTATACACACATTATTCAGCCCTGTGGTGGAATATGTTTCTAAATACATGATAATAATGACATACTATTATATGTGTCAGTAGTTCCAGAAAGTGTTCCCTTTCATAGTATTATCTACCAGAATAGAATGAAATATCGAGCATCCTTTGTAAAATATCACTTTTATTGAGCCTTTGATAAAATACCAGTATCAAATGGCAAGGCATGTTTTGACTCTTTTACCAACATAGAATGTATCTATAGTATTCATTTACACTGCAAGAAGAGGGTCACTAATGTTTGTGCAAAAGTAACATTATGAAATGGTGGGCAAATGCTGCTACACAGCTGAACCTTTATTGATAACAGCAGATGAAGAAATGTGGTACCGCTAACCAGTAGTGATGGGTGAATCTATCCCGTTTCGCTTCGCCGAACACCAGCGAATTTTCGCGAATCTAATTTTCGCTGGTGTTTTGCGAATCGCGGGAATGTGCCGCAAATTCGCACCTGGTGAATAAATTCGCCCATCACTACTAACCACTTTTTAATATGTATTCTTTGGTCCTCTTTCTTTAAAGTGGTTGTTCACCTTCCATACACTTTTTTCGGTTGAGTTGTTTTCATATCATTCACAATAAACAAAGACTTTTTTCTATTGTTTTCAGTCTTTTATTTTTTTGCTGTTTTCCCAAAAGTTTAAAGTTTACTGTTCCTGTCTCTAGTGTTTCAGTCTGGCAACTCAGTGATCCAGGAGCATCTCAACTGTTACAATATGTTACATTTAGTTGCTACATTTCTCAGCAGCATCTGTAGAATATTAGCAACTACTGTATCAATTCTAAAAGTTGCTTTTAATGAAATTTAGGGTTAAAGATAACAAATGTTTCATTTATAATAGTTAAAGAGTTGGTGACCCCCCTCGAGCTGCTTTAGAAGGTGAAAAATGAAACGTCACCCTTCAATATTAGAAAAATTGTCACAAATAGAAAATTTTACGTAAATGGAAAAATTATTTCTGATGATCTGAAAATAACTGAACTGAATAAAAAATTGTCTAAAGGTGAACAGCCCATTTAAGGAATAGCACATACTATGGGTTGATAATGAAATACATAACAATTATTCAATATATAATTATACTGCATCCTAATGGACTGTGGACTTAGATAAATAATGCACAAACTGGTACATACAGGATAAAAAGCTAGAATATGGCACTTGTAGTGTAAATATTAGGATAGGATATGATATAGGATTAGGTAGAGGATTAGGATAAACACTGCAAATGGAACTCTCATTTCAACCTGTATTCCTAGACCAATGCAATGCTGTTTATTTTAATCAAATTGAGATATTGGTATTGTGATGCAATTACCCAGATACCTAAGCGAACAGCAAAGGTTATTTTGCCTGACTCGAAATAAGTTAATTATCTTCACATTATTGATGGCGTGTTAAGTCCAGACTGAAGGATCAGTAAAGTGAAGTCACAAGGGACTTATGAAAGGTCATCAGTAACAAGAACAGCTTTAGTTAGTCCCTTTGTGTATTTGTGTATTTGCATGCATTTTCTCTGTAGATTCAGGACAAGGCAGATGCTATACTGAAACAATACAGGTGATAATGTGCACCACAGTAGTTTAGAACTTGCCTGTCAAATTCCAGTTACACATATTACTCTCTTTCACATGCTTTAGGGAAGGTTGATGGCTTACAGATAGATAGATAGATAGATAGATAGATAGATAGATAGATAGATTTTATGTAAAATCTAGATATATAGATAGATAAAATATAATTGATGATAGATCATATACAGATAGTTCATAGATAAATGATAATTATAGATAGATACATGTTAGATGGATTGTTAGATATATATAGATAGCATATAATTAGATGCTTGATCGATGATATGCAGATAGATTATAGACAATAGATGATAGACAAATTATTATAGATAGATAAATAGACACATAGATACTAGATGGTAGATAATTTTGTACGACACAACTTCCACTTCAGAGAACACATACTAAGTGGCAGATTTATCATTGGTCGAACTTCGAAAAAAAATTTAAAAAAATGTGAAATTTGACCATATGAATAAAAGGGAAGTTAAATCCTTCGAATTCGACTATCAGATTCGAAGGATTTTGCCGCTATTCAATCGTTCGAATAAAAACATTTTGATTGATCGATTCGAATGATTTAATCGATAGATAAATTTTTTTTTATTCGATCAAAACGAATGATTCCCAATTCGGTAGCTTGGTTCTGGCAAAGTAGGTGCCAGAACCAAGCTACCGATGGTCGAATTTGCCTAATTTGCATATTCAAAGATTCGAATTCGAATTTATTTTAAATTCGATCGAACTTCGAATTATTCACGTAAATTTTGTAAATCTGCCCCTAAATGTTTATATGAAAGAAATATGCAATGGTTAGGGCAAGGTCACATAGAGCATTTTCACATTAGACGTAGAGTGTAAATATTCCCAAAACAAAGCCCTATTGAAAATAATGGAATACGCACTAGAGCAATTTCCACTGGGCATATGCAAGCCAGCATCCAACACAAGACACCAGTAATTGCATTTCTCAGCAGAAATGACTATACAGCAAGGAAACACTATATTATTGAACTTTACGGGATCCTCAAGTTGGGAAATATACTTTGCTGAAACATGCAACGTATATTTTTTAATATGACGGGCAAACTTACGTGCCATAGAATGCACATATATACATATTTGCGGCGTTGTCTGCTGGTGACATATTTTCACTGCATATCGACAGTCAGTCTGGCTACATTTTGCTTGTAAATTGTTTTTTTCGGTTGGCTTTTTTTCACAAACGTTTAATAGAATTCTTCTGTGGGGACCGAGAAAAAAACAGAAATGCTTGTTGGGAAAAGAAAACTACAGGTTGAAAAACACATATTATCATGCGCATGTGGTTTCATTGGTCTATTTATGTTGGACTGCATATTTTTAAAAACACCATGTGAAAGCGACCTGTGCAACCTCGCCCTTAGTATACTGAGCCCAAAACTTTGACAGCATAAACCGACTGTGAGTATAGGACTGAGCAACAGATACCGTATTTGTGTAATACGGCTCATTGACTTTTATAGCAGAAAAATGTTTGTTGTGACAATGTTATCTGATCACTATACAGGAATAATGCCATTATGATTTTTACATACATATAAACTTTTGTGATATATATAAACAGATACAAGAAGTCTTCTGCACTCAACCCATTATCAATATATTTAAGTCATCCCATATCTGGCCAGTCCTACTCTCAAATTGCACCTGATTCATTAAGAATTCTATTGCTTCATTAAACATTTTACAAAGGGACTAAGTTTTACCTGCAACTTACTTGCTGCTTTCAAAGTAAAACTTCCAAACTTGGTTGCCCTTTTATTAGACACCAGTGGGATATATATATATATATATATATACACAAATAACTGTTCATATTCTTTATTAAAACTTTAAAAAAAATGTGGGCTTATTGTTTTAGTTTGGAATCTGAAGCGCTCACAACTCTCTGCTCATTGAAGAAGTAAATTTGTGAAAGAAGCCACAAATTGGCCAACAATTCCTTTGATTGTACTATTGATTTCAGTAGGTGAAATTGGAGTAAACATGAACCACTCACTCATATCAAAAGCTCTGCTTAACCCTGGCCTGTAGTTATGGTGGCATAAACAGTCATTACCCAAGTAAACCCATGAGAAAGCACATCCTCTGTTCACTTTTCCTGTAACAATTGACTTTTTATCTGCAGTTTATTGCTACATTTGCATCCACTTGGTATAACATCTAAGCTTGATTGAAACATAGTTAAAATAACCTTTGATTATGGTTTCACTAATTTATTTTCTGTTTTATTTTGATTTCAATTATTTGGCACTAGGGGGCTCAGTGTTGTTTGTATTGTTAAAGTTCTTCATATGGACCAAATAAACATTTTTGTAACCACTTTAGGCTCAGGAGTACACTTTTTATTATTATTATTATTATTATTAATAATAACAACACATATTTATAAAGCATCAACATTGTCGGCATCGCTGTACAATATATAATAGTATACATACAAAAAACAACCACCAACAAGCCAAACGAAGGACAGTGACAACCCTGACCAAAAGAGCTTACAATCTAAAATGTGAAGGGTACAATAAAAATAAGTAAAAAAAAAATTATGATGGGATCTATTATTCTAAATGCTTGGGGTCTCGAGTCTTCAGGATATGGGGTCTTTCCATAATCTGGATCTCCGTGTCTTCATCATTTAAACATTATACAGACTCAATATGATTGTTTTGCCACCAATATGGATCATCCAGCTTAGTTGGGATCAAGTAAAAAAAAACATCCTGTTTAATTAGTACAGCGAAAAGGGAAATCATTTTTAAACATTAAAATAATGTTGTTTATACTGTTTCTATATTTATACTCTGGTTCTTTCCAAGCATTTACCATCAAATGTGCATAATAATATCTGTATCAGCAAACACTAATTAAAGAAACACTAATTAAAGAAACATAACACTATTGGTTTATACATCCATAAAAATAAAGACTGTGTCTTGTAGTTTCCTGAGTACATGGAATATACTATCCAATATTAAAGGTTAATCTAAACCCTAGTAAATAAACTGTAGACAGCTACATTTTCTTTAATTAGACTGTAGGTAGACTGGGGTTGTTTTCTCTGGAAAAAAAGATGCTTGTGAGGGGACATGGTTACACTTTACAAATACATTAGAGGACATTATAGACAAATATCAGGGGACCTTCTTACCCATAAAGAGGATCACCGCACCAGAGGCCACCCCTTCAGACTACAAGAAAAGGACTTTCATTTGAAGCAGTGTAGGTGGTTCTTCACAGTGAGGACAGTGAGGTTGTGGAATGCACTGCTGGGTGATGTTGTGATGGCTGATTTTTTGAACAGATATAATATCAAAGGCTATTTTGATACTAAACTCTACAGTTAGTATAGCTATGGGCATATATGGTTTGTGTGAAAGAGTGGAGGGGTGCGTGTATGCTGGGTTTTAATTTGAAGGGGTTGAATTTGATGGACTTTGTCTTTTTTCAACCCAATTTAACTATGTAACTATGTGTGAAAGTATACTGTACTTTGCTTTACAAATAACCTTATACATACATACTAGTGCCTTACACTTTCAACCTAGATGCAACATGGGAATATGTTGGTTTAGCAGATTCACTAGATAGAGCTGCAATTAAAAATGTGTAACTTTATACCAGATGATCAGATTACGCTTGATGTAAATATTAACCTATACCCCGTGCTGGACTTGCCAACGCTTGACTTCTCCCCAGTACTTTGTGGTGACATCAAATTTTACGAGCCTTTCTTGCTCTTCCGAACATTTCAGTGAACTTGTCATTTGGGTATTAGAAGCACAAGTTTGTTTAAAGGGGCAATATAAGTTAAACAACAGGACTTATGTTAAAAAGATATTCTGTTTATGAATTGAATTTTAAACATCAGCCTTTTTCTATTTTATCAATTATAGATTCTAAAAACACTAAAACATCATTGTTTTGTCTTTGCTTTTATAACCCCCCCCCCAACTGTAATTATGTGAGATAATGAATACTGTATAATCAAGTCACCCTCCCCCTGTGCATTCTGTCATTCAGCCTTCAGATGAGGAGAAGCTCATTATACAAATGCCTTTTCTGTGGACTGATAATTTGACTAACTACTTCTTATCATCCAACAGGTGTTTACAATATCCAGGAACTTTCAGCCTTTGCCCGTTTCAGCTAAAAAAAAAAGTACAGTAGGCAAAACGTATATTCAGCAGAAGCACTATTTGCTGAGCTTGTATTGAACAAAAGTGCCCACTGCCCCTTTAAATTGAAATGGTGTAAATCTGCACTTTAGAATGCTCAAAAAGAATATTTTAGCTTGGTAACAAGGAGGTATTCATGTGAATAGCATGTATGGCAGTGATAACTGTATTACTTGTTAACATTTATCATAAAAGTAAAGTTTGGGGGTTTAAATGGGAGCATAGAAAGTATGTCCTTTGCAGTATCCATGCACCAGTGTACATATGCATGTGGCTTTACCATTTAATAAAGTAGGTCAAACTAACGATTACTTGAAGGGTTGATTCCTTGAGAATAAATGAACTGCCAAGAGAGGCTTCTCAAACACTGTCTCAAGACATTTCACTATGGCCAGTAATAAAGATCCCGCCAGCTTTACGGTCATGGATGTGGAACACACTGCGGCTCTCATATCCCCAGGGAGACTTACTCTAGAATAAGCTGTCTCTGTGTAACTGTTTGCTTTCTTCGCTTAAAATGTACAGCCCTTTGTAATGACTTTGTTATTTCAATGTTTGTTCCAGGGAAAATTTTATCCACTATGTTTCTGACTATAGCTATCTATCCACAATATCTAACTATAATATCTATCTATCTATCTATCTATCATGTATCTGTATGTCTGTCTATCCATATAGGTCTATCTATCATCATCTACTTTTTTAGCTATCATCTATCTAACTGTCGATCTACCCATCTGTCTATGGTTTATCATCTATCTAGCTATTTTATTTACACATATTTTTTCCATTCTTACAGCATGTTGGAATGTATTGACATGCAACCTGATACAATAAAATAATGCTGAAAATGCTAAATACATGCTGTTACCAGAAAATGTTATGCATTGTTAATGCTACATTTTATCTGTACAAAAAAAATCTACAACCAAATGAAAAAGATATCCAGTTAAATGAGGCATGTGCATATTCTGGTGAATAAATACGATTTTAAATGCCAAGACAATAGATCTTGATCTAAAGTGCAATATTATTTCCCCCTACAATCACATTGTTTAAATAAGCATATGTATATATTTCAGATTTACTAGAGTGCAGAAAGCATCAGTTAACAAAGCAAACGTCTCATTTACATGGGGTACAGATTTGGAGGCTATGTTTATGGTCCAGTATCTGGGAGTTGTTCAGATACAGGCAACCAACTAAATGTAGTCGCTCTATAAAAGGGCAGCATAATAATATTGCATACATACATCTTCTATAAGATGGTTTAGGTAACAAGTGGTTACTAAAACTGGCAGAAGGAAGGGGTTCCACCGTCAGCTCAGAAAGTTTTTCTTTGAAAGTGTGGTTAACTGTCAAATGTTCCTTCTTTAGAAAGTAGAATATAAAATTGCCTTTTATATCATCATAGGTAAGGTTACAAAAACAAAACATACAGTATAATGTTAGGCATTGATTTTATGCAATTTTGATCTGTATTAGTGGAGGCCTACCAGTTATGGAATCTGCATTTTCCTTTCCTAACTTTATCCCTACCCTAACTTTTCAGACATGCGTCAGTCATTTTCCAAGTACAATTTTGGATGCTATTTCATAAGGGAGGCAACTAACTTTAATAAACAATGCCCATTGATGCAACAACTGAGACCTTCTTTGTGCAACTGTAACTGAGGTAAATGAAACTTATGGGCACACTTACCAAGGGTTGGATAGTAAATTCGAATTAGAATTTTTGAGTTTCAAAATTCACACATTCGACTTTTAATCCCTTGATTTGAATGTGAGATTTATCACACCTTGACAATGGAAACAGTCCTAATATGAATATTCCACACCTAAAACCGACGAATTTATGTACAAGTCAATGACAGAGGTCCATTGAGCCATTAGGAGATGTTAATAGCCTTCTTGACATTCAAGTTTTTTTTCGAGAAAAATTTGTACAAATCGAACATGAATTGAATACAATTTGAATCTTTGGATCAGAACCATTCGTTTCAATTTTTACCATTCAAATTTTTTCTAAGTAACCTTCCAGTTAAATTGTGAGTATATTCAAATTTTAAAAAATCCACATGAATTAGAAATTTGACCTTTGATAAATGGACTTCTTAATGTCTATAACGAATCAGTTGTGACTAATGGATATTTCAAATATGCATACAGTGGTGTTACTACAATATCTCAGAAACTTGTAACTTTCCTCTCATCTGCACTCACATTGATAATGAGTTATACCAAGACATGGAGGAGCACATGAAATATTTTATGCAGAAGGCCTGGCAAGTCAGTATGTGTGCATGTTTATATAACTTATGTTTGTTAGTTTGTTTACCACTTTCTACATCACCACTGTGACATAGACGGGAGATTTTAGCAATATCCAGTATATACAGGTATAGGACCTGTTATCTAGAATGCCTTGGACCTGGGGGTTTACTTAATTTGGATCTCCATTCATTCAGTCTACTAAAAATAATTCACTTATGCCCCTGACGAAGCTGCCGAGCAGCGAAACGCGTTGGGTGGTGTAGGTGGAA
>CM044440.1:76542694-76569344 GCA_024363595.1 Xenopus borealis
TTTCCCATGACAGGATCCATTTAAAAAAAAGTTGTATAATACTAGGAAGTACATACTTTTAGTAGTCATTTAAACATAACCATGGAACCTTCACCAGAATGAAGGGCATGTCTAGGGAGACATCTAATCAACTAATAATCCTAAACAAGCACAATCAACAGTTATGTGTTGAAAACAGAAGTCTGATTGTGTGCCTAGTGCTCATACATACAGTTTATGTGTTATAGACATGACATTTACCTGTGCAGTTATCTTATAAGAAAGATAATCATTTCAGGCTGCTACGCAGCATCATCATTACTTTAGGCCAACATTTTTCAGAACAAATTAAAGTGATGTCCCATTTATCTGTTACTATGTTAAACTTAACAAACCTGTCTCGTGTTAAAATATGGCATATCAACTTTTCCCTATAACTGCATTCCCATGTCATTCTTTTACACAATGCTCAAGCTCTTTGAAACATCTGCTTTATAGTTTAGCCGCCCTTTCTGTATTATTTAAATGAAATATCTTTGAATTTATGATGGTGATTTCCACATGAGAGAGAATATCTTTTGGATTTACTGTTAATAAAAATGGTTAACAGACATAAGAAATAAAACACGTTGTCAAATAAAAGCAGACTGGTGTAACCACAGTAAAAAAAGACCATCTTTATTAGAAATGTATTTATTGATTGGGCAATGATTCCTGACAAGCCGGGAATTCCCTTGTTGGAAATGCTTTATATGAAAGTAATAAAAAGTTTAAAGACAACCGGTAATTACAAGGCTCTACTGTAAGTGAAGAGTTACCCTCTCCTCCTCTTTATCTATAACCCCCTTAATATAGGATATTACCTTGCTGGTCAGTGACATTACTTACTACAGCTTATTTTTTTATACACACACTAGGGTAACTATAGAAAAAGCAGTCTGCTTCCTTTACAGTTAAGAAATTAAAGAAGGTACAGTAGTAAATAAATCCCCCCAACCACTATGTTACTGGCGAGCATTCAGGAATGTGGGTTAATAGTGACCATGCTGGGGGTCAGGTAGCTGTGCGGAGGGCCAGGTAAGAGCGGCTGTCAGAGGTCTCGGTTGGAGTGACCAGATCCCTCTGATGATTTTTTTTGTGGGTGGCCCAACCAGCTTGTTACGTATGCTGCTATACCCCCAAGTACCCTTTGGTCTTTGTTTATCAAATGCCTAACTTAAGGATATATGCTGCTTGCATATTATTATCTAACTAGACATTAAGCCCGTTAAATTAACGGGCGCTAGAACATATGTAGTGAAACATTTATAAAAACAGACTTGTTCCAGTCCAAAAAAAGTGGACAACCATGGTGGACACCTAGAGTGCTTCTCAGTAGTTTTAAAAATACTACTGCTTCCTAAAGAGTTTGGGCAATGTTTGTTTATGGTATAGATCACACCAGTGTTTTTTTCCACAAAAAAATGTTTGTCCTACAGAATTTGCCTCTGCGACTCTGCCTCAGTTACTTTTAGAAAAAGAGCCGCCTGACTTTGTCAGCTCAGCATCCCTGTTGCCGTAGCAATATCGGGGACATGCGCTGAGTGAGCGGGTCTCGCTTCTAACAACGCGAGATTAAAGATAGGAACAGTTGGCACCGCCGCCGCCTCTTGATCATTCGCGCTTCACGTGCGCATGCCCATTTTCCGCCAATCATATTTTTTCCTTGGCGTCCTGTAGGCGGAGTTGAGTGAGTCAGAGAGCGGGAGGTACTTTCACAGCTATGGGAGGCCAGCCAGTAGCTGCTCCAAAGTCACCCGCCGGCCAGCAACGCTCTATCCCTCTGCCATTGGGCAGCACAACAAAGAGGGGTGGGGCAGCGCACTGGGATTGGCTGCGGCTCTCCCGTGAGGGCGGGGCTTTTAGGCAATAAATAAAGAGGCAAGACGCTCTGTGAAGAGCTGATGGAAGTCTCTCTCTACCCCGACCCCCCATTTACCTTTACTGACTGCGCCGCTGACTCCCCGGGTCACACATCTCACAGCTCGAGCTGCTCCTCTGTCACATGGTGCTTGGGCATGTGTACAGCTGGCGGTGTAGCGGTGAGCAGAGGAGCGGCACACCGTTATGTAGCGCCGGTCTTTCCATAGATTGAAGGCAGCAGATCATAAACCACTAACGGAAGTCTCTGCGCTCTAAGTGGGACATTCACTAAGATCCGAAAAATCACTAGCGCAGGCTTCGCGAGCGTTCACCGCACTTCGCCAGGCGAATTTTCACCTGCGCTACGCAAATTCACTAAAGTGCGAACGGTAAAGTATTTACGCTAGTGTTACTTCGCTAGGCATAGCGCAATTTCGCTAGCGAAGCCTAATTTGCATACGGCGCGAATCCTATATAATAAAGTTCAAGTGTCTCTGCGTCCAGTCCCTGTGTCCGTGGGATTGCGCTACTGCGCATGTGCCCCACGGACAGCCAGCGAGAAGCGCCTAACGCTAGCGCAAATTCGCCAGCGTGACGTCAAATCGTAATCGCAAATTCACAAACACCGACTCTGGCGAATTTACGCTAGCGAAGTAGATAGACTTGCGCAACTTCGCACCCTTACGCCAGGCGAAGTTGCGCACTGGCGAAGGATCGTAATTACGCAAATTCACTAAGATCAACTTTTTGCTGTTCATTAGCACTTACGCTAGAGCAATACAATAGATAGGAGGTTGAAAAAAAAATTTAAATTTTTCTAAGTCCCAAAAAATGCTGTGGCGTGTTTTACCATTGTGGGTGATAGTCTGAAAAACATGTTTTTTTTTGTGGGGTGTTACCCTCCTTCCCCCTACATTTCCTGACATATGGCAACACTACTATATAGGGGGCACATGTAGGGCAATACACTTGAACTTTATTATATAGGATGTACATTAATCTGCATAGATTTCCAGGTTGTTTAGATACCCATTCAAGAATGGCACATGTGCATTCATGTATTTGTCCTTCATAGTGTGGTGATTTTGGAAAATGCAGATACTCCCAGTCATTCATGAACAAATTTAAGAAAAGTTGACCCAGTGTAGCCCCCTGCAGCATTTAAATACATTTTGCACTACAGCCTTATAGACCTATAATTACCAGGTTGGTAGCTTCATCTCCCAATATGGGAAATAAATCATCTTACCGCCAATCCATAGGGACTGTATCTGATGAAAGGGAGCCTAAGAAAATCAGAAAAAGGGGCCTGGTTAAAACTGGACCATGTTCCATCACATTGATATTGTTCACATAATATGTGCTTAAACATCCTGTGTCAGCAACTGACCAATTATTTTGGCTAACTGTTCTGTGCTAACTGTACCACTGCAGAGTAGGCCTTGTAATCCTGACTCCTCTATTGAACACATTGAGGAAAATAACTACTACTTACACATACCTGTTTTTTGAGAATCCCTTGTAAATAGAATATATATATATTGGGGCAACTGAATCCAGCAGGGCTCTCTTTGTATAAACATAGTATTTGTCACTACCACCAAAAACTTGAATGATTGTTAAAACTATGAATCATTTTCACTATTTATTTCAACTATTAATAATGGGCTTATGTTGTAATATAACAAGAGGAGCAACGTTGCTTTGGTTCTAGAACCCAACAGCAGCCAATAGTCATATAGCATCTATAGTTTTAGCCAAATGCAGAACTCACTTTCAAAAATTCTGTACTCAGATGCAAAAAGTGAATTTGCAGTGTTGACTGATACAATTTACTAGTTAATTCAAACTGCATACTTTTATAAGCGAATAATGCAAAAATATAATTAAAATAGACAGAAAACGGAAACAGAATGTCAGAGTCATCGCAATCATTGTGTAATATACCAATATTATTACATTTTAATGTGGTTTTGATTACAATATTAACTTTGACAGAAACATATTCAATCGTTTTTAAAAAGCCAACTCAGTTTTTCTTTCTGGATGTTAATGAGCATCAAAACATAATTAAGCTGTTAGAAATGAATTCCTGCCATTTCACCTGGTACATGACACTGAGCAGCATATAATACACAATAAATACATATGCTCTGTATGCTATAATTGTAAATTCATGATGATGCAGTGTACAGTATGCAAAACTTTAAAATCTCAAGGGCATGTTATAATGGCAACTTTCAAACACAAAGGGGGGCAAATGATTACCAAGGTACTAAGGTACTATCAGCATTCCTGGTACTGGTATTTTTGCTTCAATTCATGCAAGTTCTCTGAAAAAAACTCTAATTGTTATTTGGCAAGATTTTCCCAAAACTTTAGCCAGGGGTTGAACTCTTTTTTTCAACCTTATTTAAAATGACGCTACCTAGCAATGCCATAGTTACCTAGCAGTCAATGGGACCTTCGGCATTCAAGTCAGTTGATAATTAAATGTTTTTCAAATTAAGTGTCTTTGCAGTGATTTAACACAATTATAATTAACCAATTGACATTATTCTTAAATTTGTATATCACCATATGTTCTGCAATACTATGTTAGAGGTATTGGGGTCATTTGCTAAGTGTAATACAAGGTGTAAAATGCATAAAATCAGTCCAATCAGCCATTTTATTTATTTTCACTTTCCCTGCCTCCTGTTAATTTCCCTATATTCCTGTGTCCTCCCCATGAATACCTTCTTCCTGGAAAAGGCTACAATCAGCCTGCCAGTGATGCATATCAAATACAGAACTCAGTACAGGTGCAAGTACTGTAGCACTTTTACCTGAGGTCACAGTGAATTACCCCATTGAGATTTCTTGATGTACTGTATGTATGAGTTCAGAAACAAGCAACAAAAAATCCAGAAATGCCCAGCTGGCTGCATGTTTACCAGTCCTCAGCTCCAACTGAGTATTAGGTATTGCTACCACTGCATATATAAGCTTTTGCTCCATTACTAATGTGCAGAACCCTCATTTTGCAAATATCGGTGCTGCAATCAGACTGGGCAGGTGGTGGGAGACTGAAACAGCTGCAAAAACAAATCACTGATGTCACTTCTTTGAATCACTTGAAAAAGTTTTGGGCTCCACAATGCTCCTTTATTTGCAACATGAGAGCTATTTCACCATCTTAGCAATGCAGATGATTGCTCTTTTTGCAGACCAGGGTCAAACACAGTTTCAGTCCAACCAACACCCATTTCTCTGCATTTCCCTCCCATCCTTGAACACCTGACCCACCTCTACAAGATGGAAATGATGTCACACAAATGAAGACAGCTAGTTTCATGGAGGAAACAGTATATTTTATTTTGAATTTACCTCCCAGATGCCAACCTACTAGTGCCAATCTGCAGCTAAAGGGTGCCTGTGAACTGCCACAATCACCCACTTGGTCCATAAGGAATATTCAGACAATTCAGTCCCGAACACTTTACAGGTATTCTGCAGATTATTCTTCTCTATCTCAATAAAGGTCTCCCACCATCTGTCTTTAATGTCTTCTAAAGTATTGTAGGTGTTATTACCTGCACCTGTCTCAAAATCAGTAGTATGATAAACCTTTTCATAGAGCCTGAGCAACAGGGCTGGCCGTACCGAGTGTGGGGCCCAATTGGAACCATTTTGGCAGGGCCCCCTAGAAGGAACTTTGCTGTCAGTCTCAGGGTCACAGAACTGGATTGGCAAATAGTGCTGCTT
Source organism: Xenopus borealis (assembly GCA_024363595.1). Lineage (NCBI taxonomy): Eukaryota > Metazoa > Chordata > Amphibia > Anura > Pipidae > Xenopus > Xenopus borealis. Next base: position 76,548,323 of record CM044440.1, read on the forward strand.
TCCCCTCTGTCCAAGTGATGGCTGCCAGTTGGGGACGGGGACAGGCTGGGCAACTGGGAGAAAATGTTCCCTTACTCTGTTTAATCTATGTGCGCAAAAAAAAGTGCAAATTCTGGTTACCACTGTAAACTGTTTGTGTGCAGCACCATGGATTATATATACAACATTAATTTTTTACTTGTTATTTGGGCCAGTTGAGTTTGGGGCAGGCTGGTTGAATTGGGATTGGGGGTGGGCTGGGCCAATCAGGTTGAGCTTTGGCCTGGGCCAATCTGGTCTGAGCGGGCTGGGCTAATCTGGATTAGGGGTAGGCTGGGCTACTGCAGGATTAAGGGAATAGGAAACAAAGCTCGCATTGGAGCAGGGCCCCCATAAGTGCGGGGAACAATTGGTCCAATGTGCTTAACACCGGCAATGCTGAGCAAACTAGCTAGAACTAGCAGTACATAAAAGTCCTGAATAAATATCAGTGGTCCTTGCTGTTTGTGTCATTGATTGAAAAGGGGGACTGTTCATTTTACACCTTAACAAAAGTTTAATGGCACATAGGACTGTACTGAGACAGAAAAATCAATGTTCTCCCACCTGTTCCTTCTTACAAGTGCAGCTTGTGACTACAAATACTGAATGGGTTTCGCCAGGAAAATATGTATGAGTTTCTACCCATGTTCATAGAAAACACAGGCAGAGAAAGGCCCTGTGTAACAATAAGCTAAATGTAAAAATATACTGCCCTCTCTATCTATGATGATGGAGAGCACTGATATAAAGACAGCAAAGATGCAGCGCTCCCCTTTATATTCATTGTGTATTATCAGAGGTTTTAAAAGACAAATTTAAAATTTTCACCAAGAGCAAAGACATAACCTACCCTTAGGGGCTAACAGTAGGGGGGCAGATTTACTAAATTTGTGTGAAGGATTCGAATAGTCGCTCGAATAGTCTCTATTCGATTGTGAGACTATTCAAATATGCAAATTAAGTATTTTCGACTATCGAATATAGAATATTCTGCCGCATCGAATAGATTGAATAAATATATATTCGATCGTTCGACTAGTCGAAGAACTTGCCCTTTCAATTTATATTTGACTGCCTACCTCGCCAGATTGAACCTACCGAATTGCCTATGTCTTTTGCCGAATTTCAATTGTATAATCGAACACTTTGAGCGTTCGATTATTATGATTTTGGGGAATATTCTAATGTTTCTTCTGCGACTTTTCCTAGAATCCTTCGATCGTAAGATTCTGGCAAATAGTTGAAAACGCTCTCCAAACCAGCAAATATTTCCTTCAAATATTTATTCGCCAAATATTCGCCAGTCAAATTCGAGGGCTAAAAGCCCTCGACAATGCGACCCTTAGTAAATCTGCCCCTACGTTTAAAGGTAGAAATTATTTCACATGGTCAATAAGCAATATTCCATTCTTTACGTATTGTGCAGCTATTAATATGCATACTTCTAGCACAAAAGCGTATTCATATACAGCAGGCAAACTGATGGAAAACTGCAGGCATAATGATTAACTTAACTGATATGGACTTATATTTTTTACATAAATCAGATTTTGTAAACTAGAACAGTAAAACTGGCCCCCTTCCTCCCAGTTATTATTAAACAGAATAATGCTATGAAATTTTAACTATCACCATCAGACACCCATTTCCAGTGGAATCAATATGGCACAAATTATTGTACATTATAATAGGGCTTTAATAAAATATAGTAGGATAGAATGACACATTTTGTAGTAACCTTTTATATGACTTTAAGATGATTAATAAAGTAACTGATCATGCAGGCTCATTATTTATTATTTTTGTATTTGTGTGAGTAAGTGCATAGTGTGTATGGGGACCCCTCCAAAGGCAAAGAAAAACAATTAGTTAAAAATAATGGAATTTGCCAGTTTTAATAGGGGCTGGTGTTCTACTAGATTTTAGTGTGTATTCAATGCATAGCAAAAAAAGACAAATTTTCCTTTTATAATTTTATCACTTTATATCATTGCATCGGTGTGGCCTGGAGCATATGAATACGGCTCTGAGAAATCACCTACAACAGCAAATGCAGATTTTATAATTTTTTAAGGCATTTTTTTCATCTTTGTTAGCAGTGCCTAAAATTCTGATTATATAGATGTAATCTCCTCAAGCAATGGAGGCTTTCTTCTTGTTTGTCACAAAATGTTGCTTAATGAACACAGAAAAGATGTTTCTTCTTTTGCATCTCAGATAAGGATTTCATCAAGAGTAAATAATGTTTTTTTTTATAATCTACTGGTAACTGGGATTTCATCGTATTGGTTATATCAAGAAATACTGCAACAATAAACGATTATTTTGTAACGAAAAGGCAGAGAATTGAAAATGTGTAAAATGTCATTTCTTGCTGTTGACTAACACAGAGTTTTATTGAAGGCACCATACAAATCAGAATTTCTGCTGTGAAAAGTGGTATAAAATGCTGGGTAAAAAATAGCGGCACTCAACAAGAAGAATTTTGAACTTAGCTACACATTTGCATAAAATAATGACAGGGCTTTATAAATACTTGTGATTTAACATTGCCAATGTTTGGTGTATTTTAATGTTTTTTTTTTTAGCACACACCTTTATAAATAATTCTGCTAATCTGACAGATTGAAGTGACAGCTGTACATTTTTTCACTGTGAGCTCTATTTTCACTATTTAATAAATATATTATACTCCATAATTTCATCACATAAAATTTCACTGTGGCTTATATTTTAAAAAATATGTTTAAAATTAAGTTACATTTATTTTCTGGGATATAACTTTTTCTCACTGAATTGAATCTGGCCCATAATTGGGTATGTGGCTGTGACCACCCTAGGTATTTTTTTTTCAATTTTTCATATTTTTTAGCAGGCATAATAAATACTAGAATATATAGTAAATATCAGTAACCGTATTGGCACCACTAAGCACCATTACAATTGATTGCATCGCTGCACATGCATTTAACCCATTATAGGATACATGTATATGTTTAGTGAGAAAGAGACTTTAAGCAACCACAATGCACTCCATATACCAACATAACAAATACCAGGTGGTAGTGAGTAGAAGTGAAAAAACATTATCATCAATAATAATAATAATAGATACAGTTTTTGTGATTTTTTCAACACCTGAGTCATTGATAGAAACGTACTATAGAATGCAGTAGCAGAGATTACGCTGTATGCACTCAGAGTGCAAGAACACTATGATAATATTTTATTGTAAATAGCATTGTAAGTCGTAACATATATATACATTTCTGTTTTTTCTCACATTTTTTTGTTTAAACTTCTGCAAAGAATGCAAAGTGCTTTACTGTTTCATATTTTTACTTGTCAAGTCATCGAGAAGCAGAAATGTTGGGGGAGACAGAACAATTTCATACAATAAAATATGACATGAAAATCCCCGCAGCTTGCTCACTGTCACCTCTGTCAACTGACCTTTGTGGTGAACAGTACTGGCAAATATTATATTGCAATAGCTGTCAGAGCCATTGCAGATTGGGAATTGCATTGTTAAGTGGATGTTGTATGTGTTAGCGATTCCAGTCGGGAATTTTACTACTTCCTGTGTTGGTCTTCATGGATTGCACTTAGTAACATTGAATGTTGTGCCTGCTTAACTAGCAGTTGAGGAGAATGCAGGTTCTACATTGGCTTTCAATCTATCCAATCACAATTTATTTCAAACACTATCTACTTGCACCCCTTTCTCTGAGTTCTTCTCATGACCCCTTCTTTGTGTGTCTTCCCTCTACCAGGAGCCACATTCATGACTTCTCCATTTCTCATGTGCCCCAGTATTTCCAAGCACTTTGACAATAATGACTGTAGTTGGTGTAGCAAGTGCAGTACTCAGCACAATCATGTGTACAGAAGTAAAACAAAATACATTTCCATAGCAGAACAAAAGCTTAATCAAAGAAGTAGGGCACAACTTCATATTTAACCCTATAGCATCATCTTATATGACAGGCAAATCTCATTTTCTGCTTGATGATTTGTGATGACCCCTGAGCAAAGCTGGTGAAAGCACACTGAGCATGTGCGTGTCACAGACACTGACAGAATACAAGCTGAGACATCTGGTGACAAGGACTGGATTATTGCTTTACCTTAAGGCTGTTTCAGTTGGTTTAGTATATAAAATAGAGCATTTCTAGCCATGTTCATTTTAGGGTTTTGTTCTCCTTTAATAAAAAGTAGTAGATAGTAGAAGACACAAAGGAAACCCATGGCTTCTATAAAAGCAGTTTTTGTTTTAAGCTATTGTAAGGTATACAAATATTTCTTATATAAAGTTATATGATGTTTTACCAAGCAGAATAATAACTAATGGGAAAATATATATTTTCTTAATAATATTTTCATCTTTGTAGCTTAATGTACCTGACTTTTTATTCTAAATATCCTACTCGATCTACTTAAAAAATATACATCATTATTATTTTTGAATGTCTATTTGCATGAAGTCAATGAAAAATACCCAAACATCAAGTAATCCTACAAAGACTTCAGTTATGTTTGAGAACAGCTGCGTAGAGTCATATTGATTTAACACCCATGTTTTGAGAAGAAACTGCTGTATTGGACTGATAATCATAAATGAAATGATTATTATTGATCATTTTCATAAGTCAGCTTTATAAAAAAATAAAAAAAAGCTGCTGGCCTGCAAATAAAAACAATGCTGTAGGGGGTTTTCAAGGCAAAGAAAAGGAATTGTTTTGTTTTTATGGAATAATTTCCCATTTGAGTCACTGCAGGAAACCAGATGTTTGTTAAATAATTGATGTTTTTATGAGATTATCCTTTGCAGAGAGGGATGTTTACTGTCAGTCTTGGTATCACTAGAGCAATACATGTGAGCTGTGCTAGCCGTAAAAAAAAAAAAAATCCATTGTTTAACGCCGGAGAGAACATGCACATTCACACACATACACATCAATCCATAGCAGGAAATGCAATATTTATGCATTATTCTTTACAGAATACAGAAGCATTTCTGAAATGGGAATTCAATAGAAATTATACATTGACTTTGCAGATTCCAGTATAAGTGTATTTCATAATCATAATCTTCAAACATATGTAATGATGTAGAGTATATTCTCTTATTGTAGATACCGTCAGATATTGGGGTATGGGTTATTGGGGTATTCTTATATACTTAATAGTTTCTCAAGATTTACATAAATTCTTACCTTTTCAATGCATAAAGAAAAAAAAAAGATTACTATTTTGGTAGCTATTGAATAGTGCATTCAGAGGCATGAAGACCTGTCTTTAATATTACAGTGTACAAGTATGGGACCTGTTATCCAGAATGCTCAGGATATGGTGTTTTCTGGATAGCGGATCTTTCTGTAATTTGAATCTTCATACCTTCCGTCTATGTAAACATTAAATAAACCCAATAGGCTGGTTTTGCTTTCAATAAACATTTGTTATATCTTAGTACAAGTTTGTTTTGTTATTACATAGAAAAGGGAAATCATCTTTAAAAATTTGGATTATTTCTATAAAATGTATATAGGAAACAGCCTTTCCATAATTCAGAGCTTTCTGGATTAAAGGATTCCAGATAATGGATCCCATACCTGTTTTATCTTTCACTATATCTATCTCAACCAATATACTTAGTGCTGACCCAAAACTCATGTCTGTTTCATGACTACATATTCCCATATCAATGTCACATCATTATTTATCCACCTGACCCATGATCATAGAGGCCCCATTAGTGGTGAATTGAACAAAGTCATTGCCCAAATAACTGATCAGTGTCAGTTACATAATCTATGGTTTTTAACTCATTTTGTAATGGTAGCAACAAAATAAATATTGTGTTCTGCATTTACTAATGAACTGTTTTGAAATATGATGCATAGCAGTGTTGTCCTGATAAGCTGAATCTCACTGCGAATACATGGCATGTCTTTATGCTTCTGCTCAGTGGAACAAAACATTCCCCTGAAGCAGAATTTCTAAGACTGCTCATTTAGTCATTGTGGCTTCAGTAAATGTCAGGATTAATTTTCAGTTCCTGATATTGTATGTGCTTCAATGAATAACTCGGCAAGTGAAAATTAGTGTTTCAAAATCAGGCAAATGTATTCACTCACAATGATAATGTTATTTCCCTCAGGGAGAAAAGGTGTCCGAAACTAACAAGCAATCAGAGAGTAGATATGAATTTATGTATTTCTCTACTTATACCTCAAATGAGCTCTGCAGCAAAAGGGTTCAGAAAAATTCCCTGATGTCCAAGATATCATATTATGGCAGAAAAATATTTCAAGTATACACAGAGAGGATTACCATCCCTTCTCTCTTTTACATTACTAAATGCTCAGGTGGTCTCTGAAGGGCATATGGGGAAAATGTATATAAGTAGAATGCACCTCACAACAACAGTGTGTCAAATAAAGGGGATGACATGGGAGGGCGACAGAAGGGGGAGCGCCGGAGGGGAGAGCAGCGAACATGAACTAGGGGTAGGCAGAAGTCAGGTACCTGCCCAGTGCCCCCTTTCCATTGCCCCCATGTGCCTCATTGCAGGTGCCTACCCCTAGCTCTGGCCCTGGGTGCTGGGCAGGTAACTGCTGAAGGGTCCTCTTCCTACCCCTAGTCCAGGTTTGCGCTCTCCCTGGTTTGGGCTCATTTGCTCCTTTTCTGCGTATTCCATCTCCACATGTATTGTGTCTGTGCAGATTCACGCATGTATTTGGCCCATCTCTGGTATTTATCCCCTAAAAACATATGATTAAAAATAGTAACAACTTATGCACTTTATTCTTGAACTGTGCATATATGGTTGCCCCATTTTCTTCTTGGATGTACCAGTCTATAACATATGGGACTGGGGCAGGGCCAAGAGAGGTGATGTTCAGGCAGTAGAGTTCAGATATTATTGAGATTTGGACCCACAACTGTGCAGGGGCAGGGTTGGCCCATAATTAGATGGAGCAGATTAGAGTGGGTGAGTAGGTTTGGGAGAAAAGAGCAGGTGCGCTTTCAATGCCACCCTCCACTAGCCCATCTCGCTTACCTTAAGGTCGCTGACAGGGGTCTGGTGGGGGGTGCATCGCTAGCGCAGAGAGCAATATTTCACATTGAGAATGCTGTCTCAGGCGACGTTGATGCCTGAAGCGCACCTGCTCTTTGCTCCCAAACCTACTCACCCACTCAAATCTGCCAAAAAAGCTGAATTTCCAGTTTAATAACCAGAAACGTGGCTCTTAAAGTTATCAGGAGCAGCTATTTGCCTCCCCTGGTAACTTCTGGGGAGCTGCCGTCTGAGGCAAAGTACACACCTTGACTCATGGCAGAAACACCCCTGGCATAGAGGGAAGCAGTGAGAGGGAATCAGTGGCAGAATCAGGGATTTTACAAATGTTGTACACTATGTAAATTTGTAATACCAGCCTAGACTTGACTGGTATTTATCTAGCAAGTAAAATACAGGCCAGGAGCCAGCGCTACTTGCATTTAAAAAAAAATCAGGCAATTTAACGTACATACATGTCCACCCAAAAGAATTTTAATAAAAGAAAACACAATTATAAATAACATTCCAATATGAATGTATTGAAAATTGTTAGTGCTTTAAAAGGTACAGTATTTGTAAATGTAATTTCTATTGAAAGCAGCATTTGCGTAACTCCTGGTTGTTACTTTTTAAATAATACTGCAAAAGCCAGTCTCCTCCAGCAAGACAGGTCAGTCAGTCCCTTGGCTCATGTTACACTGTTTCAAAAGTCAAAACCACCAGGGCAGAAAATAGAAAGGGACAGGCAAATGCTGCTTTCAATAGCAATACATATACAAATAACTTTTGTAATGAAGATATATTTTTAAAGAATTATGTTTTTTTATTATGCAAACCTTTCTTTTGGGTTGGCATAGCCTTTAAAGGAACAGTAAGATCAAAAAATTAAAGTGCTGAAGTAATTAAAATATGATTTAAATTTTGTGGAGCAACTGGTGTGTTCGATTCAGAAAAGCTACAATAATTTTTACAAACAAGCTGCTGCGTATGCGTGGGGCAGCCATTCAAATATGAAAAAGGAGATAGTATACTGTATAATGTGATTCTAGAGGACTTATTTGTATCTACTGTGTATCATGTACGTAGATGCCCATATGGCTACACAGCAGCTTGATTATATAAACTAGTGTAGGGTTTAAGAAGCAAACACACCAGTTTTTCTACTGCACGGGCACTGTACACTATATTTGTTGGTGTTACTACATTTTTTGGTTTTACTAGCATCCCATCCCTTACAACAAGAAGTCCTTCCTACACTACTCTTCAGACTCTGTATAGAACCGATAGCTATAATGGTCAGATCAGACCCCTCAATACAGGGGATAGAAATGGGACAAGAAAATGACAAAGCTATTTGTCTTAACACGCCCTTTCATATCACTTATTTCAGTGTATAGAGAAATTTTGCAGGGTCTCCAGGCCTGGATTTGTGGAGAGGCCACCTAGACAGGAGTTTAGGGAGCAGCATGCTACCCAACCACACCGACATTGGTTCAGAAATTTAAATTTCCCATGTGCCACTTCCCATTGCTCTGTCCCTATGATGAAAATTTGAGCAAATAAAAGGGAGAGCAAAGGGGCGACAGCGGGCCTAGGGGAGTCCACTATGTAAATCCGGCCCTGAGGGTCTCAGGCTTCAGACAGTAGCTACCCCATATAACTTATCAGATGTCTCTCTCTAAATACTTAAACTTAATTTCGATTTCAAATGGATAGAAACACAGATGACGTATTTAGGGGACAAATTTGCATATAATCCAGGTAAACATCATCAACTCAATTTTATACCAATGTACACACATTTGAAAAACCTGATGAACACTTGGATGTCATACCCAATATCTCTTCAAGGATTGGTTAATGCAATCAAAATGGTGGTTTTACCTAAATTATTATATTTATTTAGAGCATTACCCATTGTAATCCCAGATAAAGAAATAAGATCATTTCAATTCTGTGTAATGTCATTTATATGGCAAAATAAAAGGGCGAGAATCTCTACAGCTATATTGGCAGGGTTTAAAGGGAAAGGTGGATGGGGACTACCTGATATCAAAAGCTATTACTTAGCAGCTAGGTTGGCACAGATGGTCCAGTGGAACTCAACAGATAAGACCGATAGATCAGTGGAAATTGAACACTCCCTTACATACCCTACAGGGGTACAGGGTTTGCCATGAATTGCCAAAAAACACAGACTTTCCCAACTGGAGTATACATCTCCATATATATACAGTATCACAAGTTACAAATTTGGGATTCTTGTCAATTAAAGTACAAGTTCAGAGGTTCACCTGGTGCGGTTGTTCCAATCCACAACAATCCGGATTTTGCTCCAGGTTTGGTGACCCTTGGTTACAAACAATGGCCAACTAAAGGGCTATGGTCTCTGCACCAATTCCTCCAATGGGATAAATTGATCCCATGGGAAATATTTAAGGATAAATATGAAATGACCGACCAAGATAAATTTCAATACATGCAAGTGCCCCACTACATTAAAACTCTGTTCCCTATAACACCTGAAGCTAAACTAACAAACAAAGACTAACAAAGACTGATCTGGCATGATAGGTCTCCAGGAAAAACAAAGCACCAGCAAAGATGGGAGAACACATATAGGTTAGAATCAGAACAACAATGGACAGAAATATTCACGGATATGGCAAAGATCTCATTGAATGCTATCATTAAGGAAAAACCCTACAAAATTCTATATGATTGGTATTTATCGCCAACCTTACTCCACAAATGGGACTCAAAAAACTCCAGGACGCAGGACAACTTGCATAACTGGTGGTCATGCCCAATAGTGCAACAAATATGGACTGACACGTTTAAAACTATTTCAGTAATCTTCCAAACAAATATTACACGGGATCCATGGGTGGCGTTGTTTAGAAGATGTTTACAAATGTCCAGGAACCACAATAATCTGGCAACCCAAATCTGTTCAGCTACAAGTGTGTTTTAGCTTCAATGTGGAAAGGTCAGTAAGAATGACACAGTGACAACAGAAACTTTGTACAAAAATTTTATTATTTTATTGTATGTTATGACATATTATTTCACTTTATTTCTTTTTTTTTTTCATTTTGTGCAAAATACTAAACTTAAATGCTCACTTTTTTAAAAAAAAAGTAAGTTTAAAAAAAAAGTCCTTCTTATGCTAGTAGCAAAAGAATTAGTACAGCAAGTGCACTTCATTTTAAAATAAGATATAGTAATCTCCAAAGGAAATATATACAAAACAAAAGCAATCTTTAGTGCAATACAAATAACATTATGATTCCAAAATAATAAACAGCAAGCCTTAGAGCAAAATAAAGAACAACCTTAAGTGCAACAAAAATGCTGTAAAAAAAAAAAAAATCTTTTACAGAAAACACACTAAATAAACCATAAGCACATAATAAGCAAAGGAACCTTCAGTTTCAGGAGAAATCATCTGTGTAAGATAAAAAAAAATAGTAACCTGAGGTACAAAGAAAACAAGAGCAACCTTCAGCATGTAAAAAACAAAAGCAACTTACAGAACAGGCACTCATCTATTCATCGTCTAGTTTGTCATTCAAATCACTGCAGTCAGTTGGACTGTAGCAACCAGGTAGCCTCTGACAGTCTAAAGACCAGACCTACTAAAAGTTAATTTAAGAGGTAAACTACCCCTTTAACACATCATATTTGTGAACCCTGTGTCACCCAGGCATTTTATCACCAAATTTAAGTTATAGGTTTGTACTGATATAGGTATTTCCAGGGGCGTAACTACCGGGGGAGTAGAGGGTGCAATTGGGAAGGCCCCCCCAGCATTGCGCCTGCTGCTGCGGCATAGAAATAACCCACAGATGAGGGGGGGGGGCACGGCTGAGCAGGGCCTGCATCCACCTACAGTAGTTCCGTTACTGGGTATTTCTCTTTATCTACCTACCTACTGTATATGTTTCCTCTCAGTCATTTATTACAGCCCTCCATCAGTAAATCTGAACTATTAACCTGCAGAATGTCGTATATGCTGCACTCACAATGCCAAAGGTGGATATCATGGTGTTCCAATACAATTCATGTCCTTACAACTCAATGAGGACAAAGGTGACAGCTGTAATTTCATTGCTGAGGTTCTTTCCATGAAAAGGAGATTGAACTATTTCTTTGAGCTTTGGCTTCACGTTATTACATTAATCATATTCCAGGACATCTCCCTTAGTACTGAACATCCTACTATTAATTAACTTTTCCCTGCACAGATGTTTCCTCATTTGCATGTTTGCTTGTACAATACATGGTCATTTGTCACTCTGTGTATGCCAAAGCGTATGACATGAATCATATCTTTTTAGCAGATGAACCCTCAAAATGAATACATTCTTATTGTGCACAGACCAATTGACTGCAACAATTCATTCTGGTGCAGCTGAGAATACAATGGGGTTCTTTGCAAGGCTCACATCTAGGAAGGAGACTGCCTAAGTTTTTTTTTTAAGCACATCATAGAGCTTTCTCTTGTATAATGTGATGTCCCTACCGGATTTTTAAAGCAAAAAAAAAAGGAAAGGTGTTCACCACTTAACCAGAGATCGCTTGATATACATACTTGGCCAGCTTGAATAAATTGCAATATACGTACAAACAATCCCTGTTTTGTTTAAAAGGGTACATTTTTAGTAGTTTAATGCATAAAATGTCCTTAACATATTGCTAATGGGTAAGTGCAGAGGATCTCTTATCTTTGTCTGTATATGTGCAGTAAAGGATAAAAGTGCTAGCAATGTCCGAAATGTTGGACCTCTGTATAATGTGTGTACAGGATCCGTTATCCAGAAACCCATTATCAAGAAATCTCTAAATTATGGAAAAGCCATCTCCCATAGACTCTATTTTATCCAAAAAAAATCTATATTTCTATTAAAGATTTCCTTTTTCTCTGTAAAAACAATCCTATTCTGTTTATTTAATGTTTAAATGATTTTCTAGTAGACATAGGATATGAAGATCAAGATTATGGAAAGATACGTTGTCTGGATAACCCCATTTTCAAAGCATTCTGGATAATAGGTCCCATGCCTGTATAATAAAAACACCATATTACAAAAGTGCTGGTCCAAGAATGGTTAATTCCAAATATTCCAAATATAAATGTACTATACTGTACTATATATATATATAGATATATATATATGGACAAATTCAAGAAGCCTTCTGCCCACAATATATTTAAAACATTGAGACATTTTGTGCCTTAAGTTACCAAAAAATGTATTGGTCTATATGAATTTTGTGGTCATAGCCTCGTTGTACCACCACTTAATAGTGGTGAGCACAACTTTCATTTGTTAATAAAGAAACGGTATTAGCACACACTCCAGCCACAGTTGCTGTTTATTTAAACAAAAAGCTGCATGACAATAGCATCAACGTTTCATTTCATGGTCAAGATGCACAGCCATAATAATGCTGCTTTTTGTTTTTGAGCTCATAAACATATTGAATTTTTACTTCTGCATATTTTGTATGTATATTTTGTACAAACCATGTAGCTAAATGTGTCTTTTTTATTAGTGGAGTGCTCGAGTAATGTGCACCCAACTGGTTTTAATTGAATCATGATATATATATATATATACAGTAGTGGAAATAAGTATTGAACATGTCAACGTTTTCTCGGTAAATATATTTCTAATGGGGCTATTGTCTTAAAATTTGCACAAGATGTTAGTAACAACCCAAATAAACCACACATAAAGAGATCCTAAACAAATAAGTCCATAAATGATGTTTTGTGTAATCAAGTCAAATGGCAAAGGGAATAAGTATTGAGCACGCTTACTGAAATGTATTTAATATTTAGTAGAAAAGCTTTTGTTGGTAATGAGAAATAACAAAACAGGGATTGTTTTAGTTCACAATTAAATAGTGAATTAGACAACTTTTTTATGTGTGTTTCTTTAAGGAGGCATTAGGGAACAGAGGACACGTCTTATTCCTTAGTCTTTAATAGCTTCTTATTTCCTTGCTAACACTTTTCATGCCAGACATCAGAGTGTCAATGACCTATATACAGTACTAACAGGAAGACAGGTGAAGCAGCACCTATTAAATGCTTATGCACATAGAAAATGTGTTTGAAAGAAACATTGATAATAGCAGCATAAGCCTTAGAAGGCTCTAAAAATCATTTTGCAGGACACAAAAAATGTCTTATCTGAGAACTATGACACATAATGCGATGCCGAGACAGGTTTGACTTCTTGCTCGAGAAGCAAAATTTACAAGGCGCATAATGAAAAATGACACTTGTAAAATGATCATTATTCACTTTTGGATAAACAGTTCTTGATGATCCTTGTCACAAAATAATGAAAGTCGCATTTCATAAAATATATCAAACTGTAATGCAGTAACAGCAGTGATTGTCTTCGTTAGTCCATAACATTTTAAATAGTTTTATAGCTCAATAGCCAACATTCAAGTTAAAGTTATTCATATCAAGGAGAGCTCTAGGGCAGGGGTCCCCAACATTTTTTGGTTCGGGGACCAGTGTTGAGGCAAAAAAAGTTTCAAGGACCAGAGGATGGGGGCTCAGGGGGGGTCAGTAAAATTTATAGTTAGATATTTATGTCTACAGTTGGTGTTGGAGAGGCTGAACCCAGATTTTAGCATTATGTTGCTGAACACTTACCTAAACCATAACTGTTTTATATATGGAAGAGGAGAAGGCAGTTATTTAAGCCATGTATGATGAACTCTGTATTACCTATAATACAGATGGCTGCTGGGTGGAGGGGGACATGTTATTTAATGGATTTGGTCAATTGTTCCATGGTGGTGGAATCTACACCAGTATAGTAATCTACAATAGCCTAGCAAAAATGGATACTTTCCATTATATTGTAAATTAAAACCGAAAAACAGGTGCAGAGCTGCGGATATTAGGGTGAAGTGCAGGTGCAGAGAATGGCAGTAGGTAAGGTGTTTTAGAGAAGGAAGGAAGGCTTTACGTTATAGTGTACAAGAGTGCGCTGCACATTCACTTTCACAGCACTGATCATATGGGCTGTGAATAGAATAAATGACATAAGATAAGTGACAAAGGGTCAAGGCATGCAAAATAATATTTAAAGTTGCATTGTCCTAACTGACACTTTTTACCTGTTCCAATATACAGATGCAGTCACTTTGGATTGTGTGTTAAATGCATTGTGACTTAACTCATTTATCTCATTTATCCCACTTAGCACAGAATATTGTGTCACAGCATCCCATCCAATTAAAGAGTTCACCATTGAAAACAATGGTGCTTTGGTATGCTAATGAAAAGGTTAAATGCATTAAATGAGTTAAGATAACTTTAGATAACACAGTTTCTTCAATTAGCCCTGAGTCACGACGCATTTAACTTACAAATCCAAGTGACTGCATCTGTATAACACAAATCCTGTTTATTTTGAACAAAGAGATTTAATGAACAAATGTTTATATGTGGTTTTGCCCTTTTCAATTCCCTAGGGGGCCCAATATCTCTCCCCTGTAATACTAATTTAAAAAATGTAACTAAAAAAGTTGTCACCTTGTCTCTTGAGAGAAATGCACTCACCACCTTAGTTCAACAAATTATAATCTATTTATCAAAAGAGCAATTAAAATCTCATTTAAACATCCACATGCTTGAGGATATCTGACAAACATATCTGCAATTGAACTTTCAGTACCTTTGGTTTGTATAAAAAGAACAATTCTCAAATACCCAGACATGAAATAGTTTTATGTAAAGAATCACTGCAATAGGAATTAATTAGTAGTAACCACTGATGAAGTCATGAATGGCACATGGTACAGATGTCCTCTATCCCCTCTGTAGTATATACAATGGATCCCATCTGTATTGTATACAATGGATCACCTCAGCAGAGCAAATGCAGCAAAACTCACAATAAAATGTATACCAGTGGGGGGCAGCAATTAGAGATGGTTAGCTAAGCAAGTTACTGGAACCAATGGCTTTTTATGATCTGCCGCTGAATCCACTATATCAGGGGTGTCCAACCTGTGGACCAGGCTGGATATGAATGCGGCCCAGCTGGAAATGCTTGATTCCAGAAGAAACGTTATGTTGCAAAGGGTATAGGAGTAGGCAGGAAGGGGGACTCTACCTGTTGCCCATTTAGTAGTAATAATATTGTCTATTTAATATCCAGGTGTCCCATATTCCAGTGTATAGCTCCATCTGGTTATCCAACTAGTATTGTAGTTCTTTTCTGTGCATTTTCTTCACTTTGTGTTTTACTTTTTTTAGTTCATGTGTGGCCCAGACAATGTGGCCCAGGGAAGCCAAAACGTTTGACACCCCTGCATTATATAAAGTGCAAAACACCAAGGGATTTCTTAGAGAAGCTCTTCTCTCGAAGAACAACATGAAAAAACATATTCAGGTGTAACCAAATTAAATTATCCAGAGTCCAGGCAAAGGTTAAGGCTGGGAGAGTTTAGGTTGGATTAGGAACAACCTATCCAGAAGACCAATCCCAGGCAGAGTAACCAGCAGGAAAGTAGATATCTGAAATAGCAAGGCTTCAAGACAAGTCTTGGTGTAAATAGGCAGTCTCTGTTGGGTTGTACCTGAGCTGTACCTGTTTATTAATAAAACTGGCAGGACCATATACAGGTACACAGATTGAAATAGGTAGACTGCAACACAAAATATAGCCCAAACATATAACTGACTGAAGTACCAGATCCTAACTAAGCACAAAAAGAACAAAGCAGGGAATAATACCATACACATGGATATTGTTGTAAATGAATGAAGGAGCAACCACCATATCTGTTCTGTCACCCACAAATGTAATCTGGCATTGCTCTGTATAATATAATTAACCCAAGGCAATTTGAAATTTTATGAATAAAAATCCTTCCCCCTCCCTTATCTCCCTAAGGCTCCTCTCCTACTCCAGTGAAAGTAATAACCTTACTTTTATGACACAAACAGCTAGACTACAAAGACCTGCAATATGCTTGTGTTTGTGAAGAAAACGCTTATTATGATAATTTACAATTTGTCATTCTGAAAATATGGCAACAAAATCTAGGATATATACAAATATACTTGTTAAAAACCAACACAATTGCAAGCAAACCAGTGGATCAGACATTGACCACTTACTTCATTATTATTTTTTCTTGTAATTCTTCCAAGATCAGGGCTGCAAGATGGAAATATGTCTGCAATGATAAGACTGGGCCAGATGTTTATTTGCAGAAATGAGAAAACAAACAAAAATATATTATGTGTGCCAGATGCTGCAGGAAAGTTTGCTTAATCTACATGGGCAAAACATGCTGCTTGTTCCCTCTAAATAAAATGTTGGACGCCTAATATCAGAAAGGGTTTTCAGCATTTAACATGTGTTGAATCTGATGCTTTAGGTAATACAACACAATAAATGAGGCTAACAAGATGTGTAATGTGTAAGCCAAAGCAAAGCAATGCAAATAAGAGAAGTTCAATAGGCTGTTATTTTGAACGACATAATTGGAGCAGTCCCAAGTTCCTACAGTGCAGGTATCTGCTAAAAATCCCCAGGCCCACATGAAAAGGGAATTGGGATTAAATTATTTTAGAATATGTTAATGAATCCTGTTTTATTTTTGGACTAGAATCCTAAGGTTTTAAATGATAAGCTGTCATACAAGTTATAAAGGTTTAACTAAGGTCATGGCAATTTAAGAAATCACTGTTGTTAGCATATTTTTGTATAATCTTGTGTATGGATTTATAAAAAAAATACAAAAAAAGGAAAACAAAAGAACAGATAAAACAAAATTTAAGGGTAAGCAAAGTAAATTGCCTCATGATGCAAATCATCCTGTATTGAGACACACATACAAATACCATACAGTAATAAAAATCACAGTCATTAAGAAACATTTTCCATTTTTTCTAGAGTGCCTTTATGTCTATAAACAAATTGGGCCACTATAGTGTAGTCAGGAGTGTTCTAATATCATACTATATTTCATATTTCATACTAATATTTAGGAAATCTTTAGAATGCAATGTAAGAGTTACACATTTACAAAAAACGAACAGGAGTTCCCTGGAACCCCTTATTAATAATAATAACAATAATAATAATTTTTATTATTATTATTTTATATATTATCAGGAAGAGTGATTGAGGGAAGGTATGGGGCACCCAGTTTTATTACCTACAAGTGGTAGTGTAAAACCAGCAGATGCTGTTTTGTTGTAAAAACTAGAGGAGTCATATGCGATATGCTCATGTGGTAAAGAATGATTGTAGCCTGCTCAAGATGAAAGGTGTAGCTCCACATGTATAAGCAGCCCTGTACCAGCTGAAAAAACCTACTGGTAAATAAAGCATCAGAGAGATAATTATATGATCCCTTTATATATTTATACAGATGCAGTCACTTTGGATTGTGTGTTAAATGCGTTGTGACTTAACTCATCTATCCCATTTATCCCACTTAGCACAGAATATTGTGTCACAGCATCCCATCCAATTAAAGAGTTCACCATTGAAAACAATGGTGCTTTGGTATGCTAATGAAAAGGTTAAATGCATTAAATGAGTTAAGATAACTTTAGATAACACAGTTTCTTCAATTAGCCCTGAGTCACGACGCATTTAACTTACAAATCCAAGTGACTGCATCTGTACATAGTTATCATATTACCCCTTAAGTGCCTCTTCTCCGGCATGAAAAACCCTGACTTAGACAGTGTTTCCTCAAAGTTAAGCCTTTCCATACCTTTTACCAACTGAGTTGCCCTTCTCTGGAACCTCTCTAATTCAATAATATCCAGTTTGAGAGCTGGAGACCAATACTGTACAGTGAATGGGGCCTTCCTAGAGCTCTATACAGTGGAAGATAACCCCTCCTCCTCCCACAAATCTATGTCACTTTTATACAGCTCAAGACCTTGACATATCCAGTTTGAGATGTATGGTCCCCTTTATTGAGCTACGTATTGTTGAATACCTGGCGTTCTCCTTAGGTAAAGGAAGAGTTACATCCATTTCAGTCTGTTACACCTGCTTTTGTTAAAGATCAAAAGACATTGTTTGTAATCTCGCCAGAGATCGAACCAGTACCAGACAGTCTGGAGCCACACTCATTTCATTACAATGCAATGTTAGGAGAAACATTGTTTAGTCTTATAGCTCAAAGTACATTATGAGATTTATGGACATCACACTATTTCCATATTATGTTTCCAGTTTGTAAATGAATTGTGGTAATAACCGAACTTCCTTATCACATCAGTCAAGCAAAATGAACATTAATTACACTATATAAATTATTTGGATCTTGTTTTCTTCAGTGTGGGAATTTATAATTATAGCAAACAGGCAGGAGCCATTTTGAGGACACTGTTATTAAGGCAAGCCTTGCATCATCTCAGAATCTTGTTTGTGCACCAGAATGGGGGACCCGATGTCTATCTCCATGTCCTGGCTACACAATTAAATGGTTAAGAGAACTGGGGAAATGTGTGGGGAGCAGTGACATCTAGGAAGTGCTGAATGGAAAGTGAAAGTAATTATCTGCCCCGCCTCTATGCCTAAGGCATAGAGGAGTGGCAGGCAATATTTGATTGACAGCTGAGATTTTTAAATGAGCTTAAAACAGCAATGAATGCTTTAATAAAAATTTGAAATTGGATTTCATGTTTAATTTGAAAAGGACTTTTATTATATAGATTTTTGTGTCTGGGTGACAGGTCCACTTTAATTTCGGCAGTTTTGCATTATTGTACTGTATATATCTGTGTATGTATACTGTATATATATTTCTATAATTCATCCTTCAATGTTTCTTCACTAAATAAAATCTAAAAAAAACATACAAGCACAAAGGATTCACTCCCAATATCTCTATGATATTTTTTTTTAATGTTTCCAAAGTGCAGCTCCTTATCAGAGTTATAATTATTAATAATATTTTTCTAGTGTGTCTCATCTCATTCAGGGAGTTACAGTGAAGCCCTATATTCACTATTAAATACAGCAACTTTTGAATGACATGTCATTTAGGGTAAGATCACAGAGGAACAATGTACCCTAATGCTAAAAGTATACTGTTCAGAAAAGTCACAATGTTGCAATATTTAGCTTTGCTATTGACATTTATAGTTTCTGAACCAATTAGCAGAGTACATCACTGGGAATTTTAGATTTTTGCTTTCTAACTGTGTTGAGTGAATTAACACAAAACATACTTTGTTCAATTATATATATCTATATATATATAGATATATATAAGAAGATTAGAGGACTTGCACTCCATGAATAAACGTATTATTTTATTCTTTGATGCATAGCCAACGTTTCGGCCAACATTATATATGTATATATTTATCATGTCATCATGACACCAGCATATATTTAGGTATTAATGTTTGCTTAATAAATTATAATAAAATAAACTGTTGCGACCTAAAATAAAAATAAAAAATAACCACAAATATGTTCCAATCAAATATATTTAATTACTAATATATATACTGTATGTTATTAGAGTATATCTTGCATTAGGATGACAACATTTTGTGCTGCAATTTACAGAGATTTGTTCCTGTATCAACTGACTTTCCAGTCTAAGGTCCCGATCACAGTCAAAACCACTATGGTAGAGTTAATTAAGAAACAAACTTGAACTGGGCATGCATACATGTTTGACTTTAGGTCATGTGATTATGATTAAGGGGATTGGAAATATATTTCTCCCTTCTGTACCTTAATTTGCAAATGCACATTTAGCCAAATCTTTCCTAAAGTTTTCGGATTTCAGCCAAATACCAAAAATATGAATTCAGTGGATCCCTAATTAATACTGGAGTTTAAGCCTATGCTAGTTAGACCACCCAGAGCCAGACACTTCCATAGCTAAGCATGTTTCTCAGAGGAAGGAAAAACACATCCAGTAGATTGGAATGATCACAAGTAATGTATAAGGGCAAAATAAATTGTGCGCAAACCAAATATATGAAATCCCAGTAGAACTCTTAACTCAATCTCTTGACTTAAACTGCAGTTAGCAAGAACAGCTTTAAGTAAATAACCCCTGTTCCGAAACACTATCAGCCTGGCAAGCTTCCAGCACCAAACTATTAACTGTCCAAACAGTGCAAGTAAAACAGAGTATACTGTGCCACAAAAGAAATAGTATTGCAGCTTCAGACAAATGGGCTAAGCTTCTTGTACAATTTCCCACTGATATTACAGAGCCTTGGGTCATACCCCCTGTAGAAAACAGAACATTTATCAATTATAGTTACATAGATAAGTTGGGTTGAAAAAAGTCCAAGTTTAACCTCTCCAAATGAATTGAGCTATATATATATATATATATATATATATATAATCTGTAAATTATATATACTCATTTTAGATTTTTAGACTTTATTAGTACAAATATAGTCTAGATGGGCATAATTTATAAGTTATATGTTCAAACTGCAAATATGTGATCCCTGAGTGCCTCAGTGAGCCTTATAATGGTACTTTTCATTACAAGAGAAGGCCTATATGCATCCTAGCCCAAACTGGAAAAAATTGTATAAACATTATTTCAAAATTGCTCCATTTGGTGTAGCTCTTCAAGGGAATACTCAAATGGCAACTCATGTGTCACTCTTATTCTCTTAAAACGATTACCTCCTAAATTGTCAGACTGAAGAATTTTGCGGCACACTAGTAGTTCTAGTAAAAAATTGAGAAATGTATTTAGCCCTCCAACACGTAAAGCAGATGTTTCGGACCTCACTGAGCCCCTTACATGTTACTTAGTTAGTTACATAGTTAAATTGGGTTGAAAAAAGACAAAGCCTGTCAAGTTCAACCCCTCCAAATGAAAACCCAGCATACATAAACACACACATCTCCACTCTTTCAAACACAAACCATATATGCC
>CM044440.1:76577633-76603468 GCA_024363595.1 Xenopus borealis
CCTCTCTCAATCTTTTCAAGAAAAAACTCAGATTCTACCTTTTGTAGCACTAGAACAATAGTCCAGTCCTGGCATTTAAGGGACATCTTAACCTTGTGCACTTGTGCCTTCAATTTGTGCCATGTACCACTTAGACTGTAAGCTCTTCTGGACAGAGACCTCTGTCCTCTCTTACCACATGGCATTTAATCTCTGTTTCCTATTTTTTTATTTATTATATGACTTGTCCTCCCTGTGTGTGCAATGATCTGTATCCTTACAGCACTTTATAAATACAATCATACATGCATACACAGGTTACAAATTCAATTACAGGGCAACATATTTAATTGCTGAGGTTGATTCATAACGAAGGGGCAGATTTACTAAATTGGTGTGAAGGATTTGAATATTCGCTCGAATAGTCTCTATAGTCTCTACCGAATTGCAATAGAAGCCTATGAGAATCCCCCATAGGCTTTTTTTCTAAGTCTTTTGCTGAATTTCAGTCATATGGTCGAACGCTTCGAAAGTTCAATTCGTATGATTTTAGATAATATTCCAAAAAAATTTCTGCGACTTTTCTTAGAATCGTTCAATCGTACGATTCTGGCGAATAGTCGAAAACGTGCTTAAAACCGGCGAATATTTTATTCGATTTTGGCGAATAATTATTTGCCAAATATTCGCCAGTCGAATTTGAGGGCTAAAAGCCCTTGACAATTCGACCCTTAGTACCATTGCTGTTTTTTGGGGCTCAGATAATTTCTGGTTTTTCAGTTGTTAATGCACAATGGCTATTGTAGAACTGAGCTGCTCTCACTTGTGTCATAATCCCTAAAATCCTAAATAAAAATCCCTGATTCCTGGTGAGGTCCTGGGATTGGCAGCACATGATGGCCAGTGCCACATACCAAAGACAGGAGGCAGGAAAGTGGCTGGAGAAAAGCATCAGTTGGATGTAGTGATTCTGTCTCTGGGCAGCAGCTGCAGGGGGTCCCTCTTCTCCTCCCCATTCCCAGCCGGCAGCTCCTGTTGGAAGTGCAAAGAAAAGGAAACAACGGGGAGAGACAGTGGGAGCAGCAGACAAGGCTCCAGCGAGGCACAAAGCTCAGCCCCGCAGTATAAGCGAGAGCAGCAGCCTCCTACACAGACACATCCCCAGCAGTCTCCTCCTGCCACTCAGACCCAGCGGCTGCTCTGGACTCTCTCATGATTTGCCCGTGGATTCGGAACGGCAGTGCAAGTTTGGAAGAGCAGAATGAGAACTAGCAGCCCATTGCTCTTGTCCTCACACACACTGCTTTAACTCATCCTGCTGGCTCAGGACTACAACCCTTGTGTTGCTGGTTAACGTGACATCTGTGTGGAGCTCTGGAGAGAGAGGTCGGCGACACCATGTACGGATGATACTGGAGTAAATGACAGAGGCTTGTGGAATAGTTTGGGTGCAGTGCTCTCCTCTGTGCTGCTACTTACTGGGCTATTGCTGGGCTATTGCTGCATATAAGAAATGCAGGGGGCTGCATGATAAAGCCATGGCTCGCTGAGGGACACTTGCTGCCCAGTCAGTTCTTTGCTTGTACTTTTTTGTGCCGCACGATCACAATGATGTCAGTGTTCTACACTCGCTTCTTCATCCTCCTTCCCTGGGTGCTGATTGTGGTGATTATAATAGACAGTGACACAAGGAGATCCCCCGGCTCAGGCAGGGTCCCCGCTGCTCGCTATTACCCCTACTGGAACCGGAGGGTCGGACGTGCAGCCCTCATGAGTGCCCGACCCAGTGACCCGAGTACTGAGCAGGAGCAGAACTCTGCCGCTCACAGGGGGAAGAACGACACTCTGCTGCCCATCATCTACACCATCACCCCCACCTACAGCCGCCCGGTGCAGAAAGCAGAGCTCACCCGCCTGGCCAATACCTTCCGCCAGGTGCCGCGCTTGCATTGGATAGTGGTGGAGGACTCTGTGCACCCGACGGAGCTAGTGAACCGCTTCTTGGCTGGGGCGGGAGTAAAAAGCAGACACCTGTATGTGCCGACCCCGCGCAGGTACAAGCGCACCGGGCTGCCCCGAGGCACAGAGCAGAGGAACGCGGGACTGGCCTGGCTCAGGCAGGAATATGAGCAGCGCCCGGGGATGCACTCAGCTCAGCCGCAGGACCTCTCCGGGGTCGTCTTCTTCGCTGATGATGATAACACCTACAGTCTGGAGCTCTTCCACGAGGTATTTAGCAACATTATTCACCTTCCTCCTCCTGCTGCTGCTGCTGCTGTCATTATATCAGTAATGAGCTTCCACACAATGTGCAGATTCATGTGACAGGCAACATGCTGCTAATGAACATATCAGGGACACACTTAGGGGGGATCATTATGGGAAGCCGCAGAGAGTTTCAGGGGTAAGGCTGGATTTAGCCCAAAGCACCTTGTTGTCCTGCATTTAACCTGTATTCTATAATCATGCCAAATCTGACTGCTTGAAAAATTCTTTTTGTTTTTGGCAAAGCCCAGCAGAAGGCGGCCCACACTCTTACAGCTGTGTAACTATAGGGTTACTGGCAGGGCTGGAACTAGGGGGAGGCAGAAGAGGCACGTGACTAGTAGAAACAGGGTCGGACTGGGCTGGCGGGAAACCGGGGAATACCGGGTGGGCCCGCCGGCCGGACCTGCTCTCCTATTGGGCACAACTAAAAATAAAATTGTGTGGTACATGTGCAGTGCGCAGATGTCTGCGCATTATTTATAAACTTTGTGCAGGGCAGAATGATTCGCACACTGAAAATATGTGTCCCGCGCCTGGTCATATTTATAAAGATGAATAAGAGTTGCAAGCAGATTTGCAAATTTGTTTTTCACGCTGCGAATGTCTAGAAGAGCTTTTTAAATATGGCAAAAATCACAAATTCTGAATATTTATGTGCACACTCTGCGTTTGTATTACGCCACAACTTTTTTGCAAATATTTGCGAAAACCTTCGTTACTGTCAACGTTATTTTTCGCGCACAACAAACTCGCACTGTGCCTGTACTCACGCAAAGACCCATCTCGTTTGCAAGCCATTTGTGAAATTGTATTCACTATGCGAATTCACAAAAACCGTACAGACAGGCACAGCAGTGCAATATTTTAGCGTTCAGGAAAAATCATGGGCAAAACAACCATTTGCAAATAAATATGCGCTGCGTGAACTTTATAAATGACCCCCAGTGAGTCCAAAAATCCTAGAACTGCTCAAACAGAAACAGAAACACCTATGAAAGTAATCCATGGCCTTCGTCGTATCCACTCAATTTGTACAGTTTCAGCACCTGAGAAGAGAGGACAGCTCCCTAGCAAACTCTTAACTCCAGTCTATATGAAGTATGAGAAATTCTCATGTCTTCTGCCTGTCCCCATCTGCTCTGTAAAGCTGAACATATGTTGAACTACAATTTGCAGATGAATAGTGTAGGGGTGCTGGGCGGAGGTCTGCTTGTAACACATTGCTGGTAGCTCTTATTTAATACTGACTACATTCATTAAATGTAAACACCAAATAACATTGAATGTAGGGCAGGCAAATTACATAAAACATTAACACAAATTACAACAGTCTCAACCTAGTAATTTTAAAACAAAGCAAAAGTGCTAAATTACAATTATCCCCATCTGCATAGCAAATAATCTGCTAATAGTTTCAATATTTTCAGATTAAGGAGTATCCAGGGGCCGCAGGTAGATCCTCACTGGTGTGGTGGTGGTGCGTTTGTCCCAACTGTATATTAAATAGTCATTGTTTTTATTTTCTATAATAGTAAATTATGCTACACTGCCATTCATGCAAAGTGTCTTGTTTACATTTTTTTTTTTGTAAGGGGAATATTATTCAATTTTCTTTTGGATCACAGCCCATGAAAAAAATAGTAAGCACATTTAAGGAAGGAGAACATTTCCCAAATGCATTCATAAGAAATGACGTAGACCTTTTCATCTTGTTTTTCTTAGCAATTAAAATCAGAGCTGGGATGTGGTTTGCCAATTTCCTTTCATTATCACAGGCAGAGCAGCTAGAAAAGTGATAAAGCCGTGAGATTTGGAACGTAACATCAATCTTGCTATATCTGGCTAAAATCCAGGCTTGGAAGAATGCCTTGGGTATAAGATGGCACTGTGCCCTGTTATTAATAGCAGAAGATTTGTTTATCAGGTTATGTACAGGGCTCATCACAAGTTATGGCAGTGACCATACTGAATACTTTAAATGGGGAATGCCTCTAACAATAATGGTGCATTTAGATAAAGCAAGCCGGTTACAGCAGCACGTATACTCACTGGTTTCTACTAGTAAACGAAGTCAGAGAGGGCCTGTGTATTTCAATATTTTATTAGATGTAAGTTGATTTGCTCTCTATTGCATCTTTCATTGTTATGCACCTCACAGTGTAATTTGCCTCACCAGAATTTAAAGGGTTTTTTTTTCAGTTCAGTTGTTTTCAGATTGATCACCATTAACACTAAGACTTTTTTCAATTGCTTTCCATCTTTTTTTTTTTTACAGTTTTCCCAAAATGTAAGTTTAATGTTTGTCTCTAGTGTTTCAGTGTGGCAGCCCAGTGATCCAGAAGCATGTGAACTGTTACAGTTTATTACATTTAGTTTATACAATTAGTTGAAACATTTCTAAGCAGTATCTGTGGAATATTAGCAACTATTATATCAATTCTAACCTTCAGTTCTGAAACTTGCTACTAATGAGGGTTTGTACATTTCAGGTTCAGAGCACATAGCTCATAAGACAAAAAGCTAAGATCAGGTGTCCTGTGTATACTATACATTTACTACAGTGTTGCCTATGGATATATTTGCTTTATTTAGCTATGAGAGTTAAGATACGAATAAGTGAAGAGTTGACTGAGACAGACATGTACCCTCCACCTAATGAGTACACTTAGGGGCAGATTTACTAAGGGTAGAAGTGAAAATTTGAAAAAAAAATTGAATTTGACTATTGAATAGCCCAAAATTTGATTCGGAAAGTACTGTCTCTTTAAAATCCTTCGAATTCAACTATTCACCACCTTAAAGCAGCCAAATTACCATTATAGCCTATAAGGGACCTCCTGGAAGCTGTACTGAAAAATTTACTAAGAGTCAAAGTGAATATTCTAATAAAATTTGAATTTAAAAAATGTGCCACCTTAAAGCTGCTGAATTGCCATTTTAGCCTATGGGCGACCTCCTAGAACCTGTTCTGAAGATTTTTCTAAAGGTGGTAATACACAGCCGATAAAAGCTGCCGACAGACCAAGTCTGCAGCTTATTGGACCGTGTATGGGGCCCTCCGACGGGCTTTACCGATTGATATCTGGCCGAAAGTCAGCCAGATGTCGATCGGGTGGTACTAAAAATCCCGGATCGCGGTCCTGCAAACTGATTGCCCGTATCTTTGCTATTGTGATCCGATTGTTGGGCATATCTGGAAGAGATCTGCTCATTTGGCGACATTGCCAAACAAGCGGATCTCTCCGTGTATGGCCACCTTAAGTCCTTGGAATTCGAAGGATTTTGCGCAAAATCCTTCGATTCGTTTGATTGGAACCATCCAATTGAACTATTGAAATTATTTTTATTTGATCTAATACAGCATTTTTGATTGAAAATGGCCATATTCGATCAAAAATGACCCCCCCAAAAAAAATTGGATTATCGAATTTTGAAGTTTTTGCCCCTTTTCCCCCTATGTCCTGGAAAATCAAAGGTTTTTTTAAAAAAAATCATTCGAATCGTTCTAATTGAACAATGCATTCGAACAATTCAAATGATTTTTATTCGATCGAAACGGGCCTATTCTATCAAAATGGGTCCATTTTCGATCGAATATAGCCTTTAAAAAATTTGATGGTCACATTTTGCAGTTTTTTTTTTTCACTTCGAAATTCGACTATTAGTAAGTGTGTCCCTTAGGGAACATAACTTGTAGAACACGACCTGAAATGCACCCCCTGTTTTCTACAAGCCCCTCACTATGTGCCCCTCATAGTTATAGGGTTTCTTCCTCGTAAGTTCCAAAAATAAGTAAAGTCATTGGAATTGCCATTGTTGTATTGCATGTTTACCTTTAAAGTGACAGTACATCCCCTTGTTCATTCTCTTATACCCAAACCACTATTCCAATCCTTTAGGCAAATATATCAGGATCAATGTTGTATTGTGACTGTTTTATTTGCAGAATCTATCATGCAGGTTGATTATCTGTGCACTGTAATCTGATTGTCTGCCTTTCAAGGACAAAAATGGAGTAGCTTCAATCATCGTTTGTTGTATTTAATAAAAAATATGTTTCCAGGTTCCTATGTATATGACTGAATATATAAAAGCTTAACAAATGTGGCACATGGAAGCATTTTTTCAATTTGTACAGTGTAAACCTGTTGATTCTGAGCTGGCATTGGTTTGTTGGTACTACATTAGAGCTTGTTGTCTCTAGCTAATCCACTTAAATGGATAGTGTTAAGGGGCACTCAGTACATGCAGTTATAACACAGAATGTACCAGCAAACCTTTTGAAGTTTGCTGAAATGGCAGTGAGATGTAGGGGTAGAGGCCAGGTCTGGACTGAGAATCAAAATATGCCCTGACATTTCAGGTTCAATCAAGCAACACAGAGGCCCAAACAGCCCCCACCAGCCAACTTAATACTGACTTTCTATGGCACCTTATAGCAGCCCCTCTGGCATTTGCCAGAACCCACAGATTGCCGGTACAGGCCTGGTAGAGGCTGCTTACACACAATTCAGTATCTTAGGTTGAGGAACCAACTTAATTCTGCTGGTGAAACCACAACAAATCAACAATTCAATTTCTTTTTCAACATTTTTTTCACCCATTGGGGTTTATGGACGTCTTTTTTGCTCCATAACCTGCCAAAAAATGTTGCTCATCACTATTGATTATATTACATACAAGACATAAAAGAGCATTAAAAGAAAATGATGCCCTTCAAGTGGGTAAGTCATTGATCATTCTTTGAAAACCTTTCTGATCAATAGGGAAGTCAATATGCTGGCCATAAATATTGCCATAGATCAGCCCCTGTGGCTCTCGGGACAAATATTCTTGTCTTATCTTTAGGACTTCATGGATTTTGTTACTCACAAAGCTCTTTGTGATGTTTGAAGCTCTAAGTCAATCTGTCTTTAGATCTAAAAGGAAACAATAAAAATATGCTTACTTCTCAGAAAATGTATATACTGTATATATTCTGCTTGTCAGATGTTCGAATCACCATATTTTTACTCCCAGTGCAGTGTTACTTCCCCAGGATTCCAGTGTAATAACCAATTCTTATTTTGATTTGCACGAATCAAGTTTTTCATCATTAAAGGGGTTGTTCATCTTTGAGTTAACTTTTAGTATAATGTAGAGAGTGATATTCTGAGACAATTTGCAATTGGTTTTCATTTTTTATTGTTTGTGGTTTTATAGTTATTTAGCTTTTTATTCAGCAACTCTCTAGTTTGCAGTGTCAGCAATTTGGTTTCTAGGGTACAAATCCCCCTAGCAACCCTGCATTGATTTGAATAAGAGACTAGAATATGAATAGGAGAGGGACTGAATAGAATGATAAGTAATAAAAAGTGGCAATAACAATACATTTGTAGCCTTACAGAGCATTTGTTTTTAGATGGTGTCAGTGACCCCCATTTGAAAGCTGCAAAGAAACAGAACAAAATTGCAAATCATTAAAAAACTATGAAAAATAAATAATAAAGACCAATTGAAAAGTGTCTTAGAATTGGCCCTTCTACAATATACTAAAAGTTAACTTGAAGGTGAACCACCCCTTTAACATCTCCAAATGGCTCAATGGACCTGACCTTACGGACATTGACTTGTACATAAACTTATCAGGTTTTAGGTGGCAAGTATTACTTAGTTAATAGAATCCACTGTAATTTGTGTGTGATTTAACAATATGGGAGAAATAGCACCTGCTTTATGTTAATTGCTTGCAGTGTCATTTCCGGTAGCAATTAACACATTAACATCAAATTTGCTTGGCACAAGTCAATTGAATCTATGCTTGCATCCATCTAAGACTCTAGACTTACCACTAGATCTAAGATGTTGGTAATTCAACAGTTCCCTAGTGTCCATGCATTCATTTGCAGACAGTTTATCAGAGCATAGCGAATACAGTAAATGCCCTGGCACTTTCTAAGTATCAGACAAAGACCTGAACAAATGAATGGATCTTAATGTGCATGGCCAATTTTAGAATTACCTATGTTCGATATGTATATCAACAGTAGAAAATAAAATTGAAAAAAAAAAAAGAAATCTAAATGATTTGTTTCATAAAGTTAGGCGTGAGGCTAAAAATTCTCAATAAATTCTCAGTAAATAAAACATTGCTCTTGGTACCAGCACCCAGCCTCTTGTTGGACAGCTATTGAATAAAAGGACATTATTGTGACTGGTCCTTTATCCGCTAATTGACTTGATTTGTTGTCCGTATTTAATGACCTGTTAATAGGTCTTACATTTAGGTTGTTGGACCGCCCGCTGCAGCCCCATGAGGGAGCCATGCTGAACATCTTCCTCTTATATATAGTTAAACAGTTAAAAGACAGCACTGAATTTTATCAACTAACTAAAACAGGAAAAAATACTATACAGGCAGAATGTTGCTTATGACTTTTCTGATTGCTGGGGGGGCAACTGAAATGTTTCACATATGGTACTATAAACCCTAAGGCTGATTTGGCATGTGTGCGGAATAATACAAGAAATTAGCATAATCAATATGACCTGTGAATGTATTCCTTTAACACTTTCATAATGCATATTCTCTCATTCATCCATGTGAATTTTTTATGAAAATTTGCAGTGCTAATTAGTTCCCGCACAGCTCCAAGGCAGGCTCTTTTCATGGCTTTCTCTCAAAAAGGAACATTGTTACATGAGATCTGAGATCTCCTTTTCTGATGAAACTCACTTTGAATATTTGATCAGTGAAGACAGAAGTATACCATCCTATAATTTCTCTTTTTTTTTTGCAGGCTTGGGTACTAACACATAAATATAGCTTGAAATGGATTTTATGTGCATTTATACCATTTACATCTTAAAGGTTAGCAAGTTCAGCTTGGTGATCATGACATTTTAAATCTAATGGCGCCTGTTGATTTTGCTGGAAACCCACTGGACATATCAGATACAGACAACTTGCAACACAAAAACACATTATGGTAGTGCATGTGCTGCAAGTGTCAGAAGATCTCCATTAAAGTCAGTGGGAAGCGACATGGAGGTTTTCTGTCATCTTTGTCTAAATACACCAGTGGAAAAACCATCTTGTGCCATTGCCCTAAGTCAAATACAGCTGATGATAGTTTTCTGGCAGACACTTTCATGGAGACTTGGGAGTCCTGCAAGGCACATATATCACTGGAAATGTACCAGATGGAACACAGAACATGCAGGCATTCTTTTATTTTCATTAGTGGAGGAAGAAAAACATGACAAACAATAGTGGCAAACAGTCAATAGGCAAAAAATATAAACAGAATCTTATGCAATTTAAACAGATAAAACACTTCCAAAAATGCATCATGGAAAACAAGAGCCTGTTACACACGCATGGCAGTTTTTAAGGGTGATAATTGCTTGCTTGAACTATAGGGCCCCCCTTTTCATAATTGCTATTTTTGATCAAGAAAATACATATTTATGTACAATTCTTATGTGCTAATGGAAATAGCACAGACCTGTATAAGGCAAGTAAAATCATCTCTGGCAGCTCGGGACATTATTTGCTGCAGCTTCTTAACTCTGGAGGTCAGTATTTCTTCATTGCCCCTGAACAATTCTGCATATGTTCTTTTAATACACAAAAGCCATGAATATTTTGTAAGTTATATCCTTATAAACTGTGACTCGAGATGTCATCATTTATAAACGGTGATCAGTGATGTAATTTTTGTCATGAATCATTAAAACTTGTGTATTATAATATATAAAGTATCCCTTGGTTCAAAATATGAGGATATTAGAAGTAACAGCAGAATTCCCATGACCTGTATAAAAGCACTCGGCCTTCAGCCCTGTGCTTTATGTGACTTATAATATCCTTAGATTTTACAAAAGTGAGTACTTTTTCTAGAGAATTCTTTTTTTCTAAAAAATTCACGAAACGCTGCATCTTGTTTTGGACGTGGGCGTCCATTTTTGTACGCTGGCGTATATTGCCGGCATCTAAAAAACGGATGCACACATCCAAAATTGAGACGCCGCCAAATTTTCGCCAGGCAAAGTTTTACTGATGTTTCCCGAATTTATTCTCCTGCGGCAAATCGTGGGATTTCACCACGAATTTGCCCATCACTAATCTAAGGTTTTCCAAATACATTACACATTCTATTTAGTAATAGAACACATTTAGATGGGAAAAGAAACATACATGCGTAGGCCCATTTATCAAAAGTTTTAAATTTCGAATGCATGTGAATTTTTTTAATTCGAATATATTCACAATTCGACTGGGAGGTTTTTTTTAAAGAAAAATTTTGATTGTATAATATTGACTATAATGGTTTTGACACAAAAAATTTAATGGCATTCAGTTCTTATTTGATTTCTACGAATCAAGTTTTTCATCATCAACATCTCCAAATGGCAAAATGGACCTGACATTACGGACATTGACTTATCAGGTTTTAGGTGGACTGTTTCCATGGTCAAGGTATGATAAATCTCACATTCAAATTTACATTTGAATAGGGGAATAAAAAATTAGAAAATTCAAATGTACTATTTGACCCATGATAAATCTGCTAATAATTCGGGGTCAACCCAGCCTACTGTATATAAAGAAATACTACAGGGCATGACATGGAATTTATTCTCCCCAGCACAATACTGTATAAAGAGGATGAAGAATTTGTCTCAGCAAAATTTCAACTTTTATCAGAAATGCTGATATATGTACTTAGTAGAAAGAATTTAAGAAGCAGTTGACTTCTAAAGCAGCTATTTCCATGCTTAAAAGCATCCATTTATATTTTCCCAT
This sequence comes from Xenopus borealis, assembly GCA_024363595.1. Lineage (NCBI taxonomy): Eukaryota > Metazoa > Chordata > Amphibia > Anura > Pipidae > Xenopus > Xenopus borealis. The sequence goes on from CM044440.1 coordinate 76,588,669, forward strand.
GAATTAAGGCAATAAAACATAACGGCATTCAATAAATAGGACCAAACTACAAAATAAACAAATAAATGTTTAAAGGGATCCTGTCATGGGAAAATTTTTTTTTCAAAATGCATCAGTTAATGTGCTGTTCCAGAAGAATTCTGCACTGAAATCCATTTCTCAAAAGAGAAAACAGATTTTTTTTATATTTCATTTTGAAATCTGACATGGGACTAGACATTTTGTCAATTTCCCAGCTGCCCCAAGTCATGTGACTTGTGCTCTGATAAACTTCAGTCACTCTTTACTGCTGTACTGTAAGTTGGGAGTGATATCACCCCCTCCCTTTCACCCACCCAGCAGCCTAACAAAAGAGCAATGGGAAGGTAACCAGATAACAGCTCCCTAACACAAGATAACAGTTGCCTGGTAGATCTAAGAACAGCACTCAATAGTAAAACCCATGTCCCACTGCGTACTATTCAGTTACATTGAGAAAGAAAAACAACAGCCTGTCAGAAAGCAGTTCCCTCCTAAAGTGCTGGCACAAGTCAGATGACTGGGACAGCTGGGAAATTGACAAAATGGCTAGCCCAATGTCAGATTTCAAAACTGAATATAAAAAAATCTGTTTCCTCTTTTGAGAAATTGATTTCAGTGCAGAAGTCTACTGGGGCAGCACTATTAACTGATGTGTTTTCCCATGACAGAGTCCCTTTAATTAATCTTAATTTGTAAGATCACAGATTGTGAGTGAGCAGCCACCTTTTACTGGCTCATTGGCAGATGGTTGACTCCTTCTCCTGTGGAACTGTATAGCTTAATTCTAAATCACTGTGAAGTAAGGAACCGAATGTCTTCTCCTTATGAAGATTGGTGCCCTGCAAACATTTTGACACAAGAAACACGTACATTAGTGATAATCATATTTGCTGTAAATATTTGTTCTGTGTGGAGTTTGAACCTTGCCATTCCTAAAGAAAATCCTTTCTCTCCTGAGAAATGATACACAGAAAAGAGATGAACACTCTTATTGCCTCCTCAGGCAAAGAAATGCCAATCTCAGAGGCAATCACATACAGTACTTTCTGAATGATCCTGAGAGCTTACATTTAACTTGAAAATATTCTATAAGATCAGTTATCATATTAGAAACCCAGAGCACACAGCAATACTTTCATTGTGGTTCACTGGCTTCTGTTTTAAATGCTGACTGCCTTCTGTCTTATCACAACTCCATTGATCTCTAATAGAACCGAGACCCGAGGAGTTATGCTGATGAAGGAAGAAATTGGATTTAAGTGTTAAAACCTAGTTATCCTGAACAAGTAAGGCCTGTGTTTCAGCTGATCAATCAATCTCATTCCATGTATACATTTGACCTTGGAGGAGAATTTTGCGGTGTTTCTAACCTCAGCAGGTTGTCCATGTCACAATCTATTTATCTGTCTGAATGTATATGTATGAGATGTATTCCTATTCCCTGTTTGTCATATGGGGAGACTATTTAAATGCTGTTCTATAAAGATTATAGTGGGTGAGTTTATGGGGGTTTTTGTTCTAAAAATTAAAGAGATTCTTTCAAAATCTTTTATCTGGCCATGTTATGTCTAGAAGAGGAAAACTGTTAAGAAAAACTGATGTTTAAATTGCTAAACGCTCAGTTTTTGTAATTCTAATAATTACGAAGAAGTAAGAAGAGGAAAATAATTTCCCCTATGTAATCACCTAATGGAAGAATGAAAAGCTGACTTTATCCTTTTACTTTAGTTTGCAATGCTTCAATGTAGTAAGCAGGCAATATGCTTGAAGATCCCCTTCTTGGTGAGGTGGTCAAAATAGCAGATTTCTGGCCAAATTTAGCTCTCCTTACACTGGGCTAAATTGGGGTTGTAGGTCTACAGAGACTCATCGAGTGAAGACTACTTTAATGAACCAGTGCTTGCCAATGAAATTTTCAAATCTGCACGATGGATTTCTGCATTGAAATCCATTTCTCAAAAGAGCAAACAGATTTTTTTATATTTCATTTTGAAATCTGACATGGGGCTAGACATTTTGTCAATTTCACAGCTGCCCCAAGTCATGTGACTTGTGCGCTGATAAACTTCAATCACTCTTTACTGCTGTACTGCAAGTTGGAGTGATATCATCCCCTCTCTTTCCCCCACCCAGCAGCCAAACAACAGCTCCCTAACACAAGATAACAGCTGCCTGGTAGATCTAATAACAGCACTCAATAGTAAAACCCATGTTCCACTGCATACTATTCAGTTACATTGAGAAGGAAAAATAACAGCCTGCCAGAAAGCAGTTCCCTCCTAAAGTGCTGGCACAAGTCACATGACCGGGGTAGCTGGGAAATTGAGAAAATAGCTAGCCCCATGTCAGATTTCAAAACTGAATATAATAAAATCTGTTTCCTCTTTTGAGAAATGGATTTCAGTGCAGAAGTCTACTGGAGCAGCACTATTAACTGATGCGTTTAAAAAAAAACATGTTTTCCCATGACAGTTTCCCTTTAAGCTTCTGTCTACATATGGATGGGAAAGTCAGTACCTATTATTGGCCCTAAAATGGTTACCCCTGGGTGCATGGCCAGATGAAAAGAGATTCATAATGGCGCAAGCAACTGCCTATTCTCCACAGAGATAATCCATTTAAATCCATCCATCTTGAAAGATTCAATTCTGAAATTCAGAACTTGGGGAAACTATGGGGAAAAGAAATGTATGTGCATGATTGCCTATTTGTTACTGTCATTCTCTTCTGCTGTAAATCCAATGTTGATCTCATGGGGTAGCTTTAGTTCATATCCCTGTGAATACAAGTATCCAGCAAAATTAATTAGGGGAATGTAAGACACCTGCTTTCCAGATAAAAACGTAATATTTTTCTAACTGTTGTAAAAAAAACTATGGTCAAAGTTTATCAAATGGTGAAAACTTGCCAACTATACAGATTCATTGAAATGCACCTACTTTAAAAAGTTTCAGCTTTGATGGAAATGTTTTACTCTAATACAGCTGTGACATGAATTCAACTTTGACCTGGTAAAAATTACTTTTGGACAAAAAGTGCAAATCAGTTTAACTACCCGTTGATCACTTACTTGAGGATGTTATTGAAGTGCTATTGAAAAATAATTACCATTTTACTACTTCCATTAAAATTTCATCCGAATTGTAATTTCCAATACAAACTGGCACCTGACTAGTAGTGCAGTATTAATACTTTGATACAAGGGCATATCCCAGAATTGTTGTATTCTGTGTCCTTGATTTACAGTTTCAGCAGTTTTTCAGTAAAGGCACATGCCCTTTAAATGGTCAGTATGCCCCCTTAGTTAACATTTGTTCAGTGATTAGGGCTTATGATAAAAAATTATTTTTGTCTATTTGTTTTAATTATGAAAAAAATCTATGTTATTTCTTGAGCAAATAGGGAAATGGAAGGTACTCTATTTTGGTTCTTGAGAGGTACTGTAGACAATTAGATTTCCAGTTTACAACCCCTGCCTTCATCTTTGACTGTGAGTAAAAGTCCTTTAAGTGGGGGATCATGTTCACTTATAATATACTTATCTTATTTGCACTGTTCCACTCAAGAAATAATGAAGACATCTTTTTTTTGTGATTAAAACAGTAGTCAAAAATGTTCATTACAAGCCCAATTTATTGCAGTCATCTTGGACAGAAGGGTGTATTGCCCCTTTGAGTGGTTCATAAGGGGTTCTACTGTTTGGAAAAGTACCTGTGATTTGCAATACAATAATACATTCTCTAGAGTGATTATTTCCGCACCTGATTAGATATCAGTTCTGCAGAATGGGTTTTCTGCAGAACTGATATCTAATCTGATACCGAAATGATCACTCTTGAGAATGTAACTCTTGTTTGTATTATTGTATTGCAAATCACTCCTTGCAAACTTGACACCAGTACTTAAGTTCTAAGGTCAAATAGTGATTTATCTGCATATCACATGGTTGAACAGAAGGGTAAATTACCCATCCAAAGATAAATACGCCACTGTATCTTGTAGGACTGCAATGATTTATCCACAGCATCCATTAAAATAGTGATTTAATTAGAATACTGGTGTCTAGTGACAAAGGGACAGCTTGAAATGATTCAACTTTTTTTTTACCGACATTATCCCTTTAATACTGGACCTGCATTAAAAAAATGTTGCAGATATGTATTCATATTACTGCTCACTTATGCAATGCATTCTATGAAATTGTAAAGAACATGAAATCATTTTATTTTATATGGGGCTTTAGGTTTCATTCCAAGCAGGGCATTATCTGCAAGAAATTGATATGTTCTCCCCATGTTTGAGTGGGTTCTCTCTGGGTTTTTGGTTTCCTCCAAACATAAAGCCATTATGATTGGCACAAGAAAAAATTCCAAAGTACATTTTAACAGATCATTCCTTTAAAACTACCCTTTGAGTTGATCATGCTGGATGGCTCATTAGCAATCAGTCTCATGCTGAATATACAACTGGTTTCTATGTGGTATTAATTATGAATTAGCCAATGAGCGTATTGATTTTGTATTTGATGGAGGTATGCGGATTTAAAAAACAAATTTTTTAAATATATACTCTAAGTATAAAAGGGATCTTTGTGTCCTACATGCTAAGAAATATTGTTCTAAAGCAGACTGGTAACAATAATTAAAACTAAAGATCCTCCCCTAAATTAGGCCATTTTTAAAAAAATATCCTTTTCCTGTATTTTGTTCACTTAAATGTCACTGTCCCCTATCTAATGTAAGAGAAATTAAGAAGAACTTGTAACAGAGAAACTAATTAAAAAAACCTTCACGATTACCTGTTACATGTGATTAGTTGCTGCCGCTGCTTATGTAGGAGGAATAAGTATTGTATAAATAAAGAAGTTGTAGCCCTGTTTTATTCTTAAAGGAAAACTATACCCCGAAAATGAATTTTTGAGCAACAGATAGTTTATATCAAATCAAGTGACATATTAAAGAATCTTACCTACCTGGTATATATATTTAATTAAATATTGACTTTTACATCTCTTGCCATGAACCACCATTTTGTGATGGTCTGTGTGCTGCCTCAGAGATCACCTGACCAGAGATATTTCAACTCTAACTGTAACAGGAAGAAGTGTTGAAGCAAAAGACACAACTCTGTCTGTCAATTGGCTCATGTGACCTAACTTTATAGTTGGTTTGGTATGTTTGTGTGCACCGTTGGATCCTAGGATCCCAGGAGGCTGTCCTTATTTTTTAAAATGGCAATTTTATATTTATGATTACCCAATGGCACATGCTACTAAAAAAGTATATTATTATGAAAATGGTTTATTTACATGAAGCAGGGTTTTACATACGAGTTGTTTTATGCAATATCTTTTGATAGAGAGCTACATTGTTCGGGGGGTATAGTTTTCCTTTAATTAGACAACTACATTAAAAATGCATATAGTGTCAAAGACTCCACCCTAGTCTGGCCCATTTATGTCTAAATATAACAATTAAACTCTATATTCCATTACTTGTTTATGGCATTAACGGATTATGTGACATTGTCTGATTTTGCAACAAGCAGTATACATAAAAAACTAAGCTAATTTTACATACTGTATGTACTGAATCTTTTCTGCAGTTTATCCAATAGTTGCAATTTCTCAAAATTATTCAAATAACGACTCAATGTCAATCATGAGAATATTAATGATCAAAAGTGATTGTAATCCCCTACTGTAGGAATGGAAATGAACCACAAGCAACTTATAGACTTTTCTCAAAATTGTCCCTGAATGTTTGCCTTTTTTTCCTCCTAGCATTGGACTTTTCATCTTTTTTTCGTTAGCAGTTATACTATTCATGTTGGGATTCTCACCCTGTGGTTTAAAATTCATGACCTGTGCACCAAGATGGCTGTTCTTTTGGGATACTACAATGCACCAGAAATACAAAAGTCATATTTTCAACCTTGAGATGTTATTCACCACCAACCTGTTCTATAAAGGAGGAGCAAACCCATATCTTGTCCAAGTTGTCTTACCTTACCTTACCATCTTACCTGTTGACTACGTGAGGCCTTTCAATGAAGTATAACTAGTTAACTACTTTGCAAGCTGTTTTGCTATTTCAATTTAATGCACAGGTGGATTAAAGTGAGAAATAACCACAAAATGATTTATTGTATCTCCAGGAACAAGTACATGTCATGCTATTAATCAGGATAGAGAGCCCAGACACAACACAAGCAAATAGAAAGGCAGGGGCTTTATCTGGCCAAAGGGCATTGCTAGATTTTTTTTTCTTTTGGATGTTTATGACTTTGTTCCTTGAATTCAGAACAACATGCTGGGGTGATAAATTTAAAGATAATGAACCTTAGAGTTCATTATTTTCTCTAACATTTAGGAAAAATGTCATTTAACCAACATTTCTTCAAAGGGTTTAAAATACCTTGTATGTTATACAAAATAAATAAATAATAAAAAAATAAATCTTTTTTGTAATAAATTATGTATTTTGGGACAGTGGTTTATGATCTTTTTTGCTGGTATAACTTGGATATGGAAGAAGCACATCAGCCCATACTGGCAGTTGCCCTTAAGTCTTAAATAAATGACTTAAGGTGGCCAAAGACATAGCCAAACAAGGGGATCTCTCCCCGATATGCACATTGAGGTGTGTGATATCGGGCTGATGAGATACAATCGGATCACAATGCATCCGATATGGGCCGTCGGATTGCGGAACCGCACAAACACACAGATGCGGCCATGATCTGATGGGATTTTTTAACCTGCCCGATCAAGATCTGGCCAACTCGGTCTGTCTGCAGCTTTTATCAGCCAGTGTATAGGGACCCTTTAAAGGCAAACTGCTGGTAAGTGCTTGAGTGTTTTTCCCTATACAAAGGAAAGCTGGATAGTTTGGCCTGGAAGCAGCATTTGAATGAAAGTGCCAAACAACAATTAATATTGAGCTTTGTCTAGGCCGTCGTATAGAAATCTGAAATTCTGCAATAATTTGGGTGTTTTGGCTTTGTTTAAGGAAATTATATTTATATTTGTTAATATCGTATTCTATTTACTCCCATAACTTTATTTTCTTTTTATAGTTTTTATTGATGCTTTTAAGAGTTGATAGAAAACAACAAAGTTTATTCACATATAACATTGTATATAGGCATTAATCAGGCCTAGTTCAGTGGGTATAATTGGGAAGGCTATATATATTAGGGTCCTGCTTTGAGTTGCTACTTAGAGGGGTATCATACTCCTAGTTAATTATTCAAGTTTTGTTTCAGGGTTGGCTTCCTACCAGGGGGCCCAGACCCTTTCAAACTTCCTTGGACAGTCTAGCATAGCATCACTCAGATTAGTGATCTGGTTTTGTTTTGCTCAGTGGGTTCTGAGCAACTGTTGCAGATTATTAAATTCTGATCTTAATTGCACTGGTTGATGAGCTGATGTAGTAATTTCCTGCATTAAGTACTAATCAGCCATATACTAAGCCATTTACATTCTTTATATACAGTATATTGTTCCCTTGGGCTGGTACAGAAGCCCAAAACATAAAATACAACATTTCTAGCTACTTCTTTAGCTAATCTTTAGTTCTCCTTTAATAACACAAGTAGATTTCTGCAGTCCCTGGAGACAGCACATCATGGCTGTTATTTAATGCTATGTTTATAGTAGGCATATGCCTGAAAGCATCCAGAGTGAAATATCTATGCTCTAAATAGAACATTTCCATCAAAGAAAACATTAAACAAATTGTAATGCAAAGTATATACACTGGATGTATCAAAGAAAACCATCCCAGAATTTTAATTGAGGGTTTCCTTTGATAAATATTGTTGTGTCCAACATATATATATGGATGTGTTCATTTGCATTTAATTAACGAGAATATGTAGCTATGCGTGTCCTGTTCTTTCACTGAAATATATTATATTTGTGTTTGTGTGTGCAGATGCCTTGATAGGCAGGTCACTGTATGAAGCTGATTTTTCATTATCTTGATAAAAGTAATAACTGTAAATGAAAGACTGCAGTGGTTTCATTTAGGACATTTCTTTGAGAGAATGAGGAAAGCAATTTTTTTTCTATTGTACATTGTAAAACATGAAACTATCAAATTCTGTAAACCTGCAAATTGAAAATTCTAATTAAATACACAGTAAAACCCTATTCCACACATACTTGCTGTTTTTGTGTCCCATCTCATGCCATGAAAAAACAAAAATGAAATCGACAATTTTGTAACTCTAGCATCAGATCTCTTGACTAATGATATATACGTATACAGTATATGGAATTTTGGAAAATGCATATTTGGTCAGTGATGCAGATCAGTCCATTTGCTCTTTTAAATACTTAAATTATTGCCCAGGAGAACCAATGACTTTCTTTTTGATCTCCTGCACTGAACAACCAGAAAAATATATGTTTATAACTTAGTTGGCAGAGAGCCCCGAATAGATAGTTACAGTAGATGCTTTTGTAACAGTTTTAGATAAGGAGATCTCTTGTATACATATGTATATAGATATGTGCACTGTGAATCATAGGATCCCAGCCCTGGTTCTTAATGGGGAACTCCACTAAAACATAACTTAAGCTTTTTGAAAAGTAAACCTAATTTCAAGCAACTTTGAAATATGTTTTCATGTTTTTTAATGGTTTCTGACAGTTCCCTAAGCCTAGCACCCTGCTCTCCTGCTGATCTTTCTGACTACTTTGCTGAGCTGATCAGCAGCCAGCTGTCCTCAGCTTGCATCTTCCAAACCCCACAATTCCCTGCACACGTGATTTCAATGAGGATAGGAACATCATAGTGCAATGCATTGTGGGTTATGTAGTTCCTGCATGCTGTCTGTAAACTGTGGAGAAGTTGTTACAATGTCATTTAAAATGACAATGTATTGATTACCCAATGGCACATACTACTAAAAAAGTATATTATTATGAAAATGCCGTAATTACATGAAGCAGGGTTTTACATTTTTATGATTTATGCAATATATTTTTATTGAGACCAACATTGTTCAGGGGTGCACCTTTTTGCCATTATATCACTTTAGGTTGTGGAGACACAACCAGACTGTTTAGTTATTCTGATCAGAACAAAGAACAAGCATCGATTACAGGATAAGCCAACCATGGTGTACTGTGTAAATAAAGCAATGCAGTCAGTGCCAGGCCAAGCTGGCTGGGGCGCCCCAGTGTAGGGGTTGACTGCATATTAGCCTGGCGCCGCCCAAGCTTGTCACCCTAGGCACATACCTCTTCTGCCTACCCCTAGTTCCCACGTACCTTTTCTGCCTACCCCTGAATGTAGTATACCAAAATTGTAGAAGGAACTGCCTAGAAGTCCTGAGTCTTGCAAACCACCCATTATCTGTAATTCATGTAATTTTTGTAAAATACATTTAACAGTTTGCCACAGGCTACACAGTATCTAAGAAAGTTCATAAGCCAAGTAACACTTGGATGACCTTTCATAAAATATAGGCGATTAAAGCATTGCTTCATGCATGTACATATTATATTTAATTGAGCAAAATATACATTGAGACAGTTTAAATAAACTACAAATATTCTGATAATTAATGCCCTCTGTGGAAAACAACCAGTGCAGAGTGAAGGTTTTAGCATGGTGAGTGATACAGTGGTTAGCCTTGTAGTGCTGGGACCCTAGGTTTGATTTCAGTCGTGGCATTATTTAGATGGAGTTAGCAGGTTTTCATTGTGCTTGGGAGGCGGAGTTAACATTTAATCACTTCATACAGGAAGTGTCATTGACGGCTGATAACATCAAACCTTTCTATTTCTATGTTTCTATGTACAATACAAGTCTCATGAATTATGAGTCCTATTGTATGTACAGTTATATATTTTAGTTATAACTGTACATACAGGCAAGAATTGCCTTCCAAACTTTGAGAATTTTTTAATCTTTGCAATACACATTAACCTGTCAACAAGCCTAGTACATTGCTTTGTATATAAATTATACTGATCCATACAGACGCCTACAATTGCTTTTCTTTCTGTTCTTTACGGAATTGAGGGTTTCCGATGTTGCCAGTGTAGTTGAATATGGATAATTTAATATCTGTGTATAGTTACATAACTATCCCATCAGAATATGAATAAGGGCATGCATCTATTTGAAATACAAGTAGCAAGGTTCCGCACGCTGTTGGCTTAACGCGTTTCGGGTGATCAATTAGAATAAACTGTAGCTCGCCCTTAGTAGCAGTGTGTAGATTTTTCTGCAGGGATGCCCTGTGTCCACATCCCACAATGATATGTTCAGAAATAGAAGTAGAAAGCAGGACAAATGCATGGCAGTAGCTCCAAGTGCAAAGTGTTTTATTGGGGAAATTGCACCACAATATGTTTCGGGGGATGCCCTTTATCGAGTGTGTTAACGCGTTTCGGGCACAGCTGCCCTTGCTTATGATTAGGGGCAGCTTTACCTGAAATGCGTCAAGCCAACAGTGTGTTTTAATATGGATTGAATAAAGATTCCTGACTTTTAAACTACAACCTGGTGTCTGTGGTGTGGAACCTTGCTACTTGAAGTGTGAATAAGAATTCACACTTCACACAGCGTGGGACGTTGAAAGATCCTTGCACCCGGCTGGATGCCTGAGACTGCCGAACTTTAACTCTCCATGTGCAGTGAGTCTGAGTGATTTCTTTTGAACTTTATATCAGAAATACAAGCCAGTGAATTAGGTTTCTATTCCTAAAAGAAACATCCGGCAGCACTATGTGATATTACTGCAAGAAATGTCATTATTACTCATGTATCTGGTTTTTGGCTCCTGTACCATTAGGGCTTATGTCTTTAAAATAAATGGAGGCATTAAGACCACAGGGACACAACGATCGAGAGCAACATCCCAAGAATAATGAAGCAATGAGATTTCTTAAGCTGCATATAATTAAGAGAAGGCAGATCAATGTAAAGATCCTCACTTTGCTTATTGTTTCCCATGAAGAGGACAAATTATGCACATGACAATGATGGTGGTGAAAGGGCAGCTTGTGGCCTTTTTGGTACTGTATGCCAATAAGCTAATTACCTGTGTTTTGTAGTCTATACAATTCTGTGAGCTGGAGACAGACACTCATGGATATTAAAGGAATTAAACTCAAGGGTGATGAAGCTTAAAAAAGAATTGTTTGGTCAGCAACAGTTTCATGCTGTTTGTCATCTTCACCAGAAAATCAATATTATCTTTGCTTGATTTAAGACAATGATCTTCATTCATCATTGCAGCAGGCGAGGGTTGTGCATGTCTGAGAAGCACATATTATTCGTGTCTTGCCAGTGCTCACCGGGAGTAAAGTATTCCAGAAAAGTTGGGACCACAATTAACAGTTTCCTGCAGTTTAACTTTGATTTATAATTGCCAGCAAGTGTAAGGAAGACAGAAATATTCACCTTGCAAAATTGCACTCTGGGGATTACTATTGGTTGTATGCCAAACGTTTCTCTTAGTATAATCATGAGAATAAACTGTTCCTTCTGTAGATGCGTGACTCACATAGTTGAATTTTCTCAGCAGTCAGATACTGTAGTCTCTTATTTGCAACCACTTGGCTAGAATCTTTCCCTCTGCCTGAAATAAATGGCTTGTGAACATCAATACAGCCTCCATACCTTTACAAGGCAGATTTTTGAAACAACACACATCCAAATACAATGGAATCTAGTTTCAGTGTCAATATTAAAGATATACTCAAATCCGTACATAAAAGGCAGCTTGTGATAGTATCACTCAGTGCTAGTAATCACGCTTATGCGTCCAGCCTCTAAAATTGCTCTTCAAGCAATGGAGACACACAATCAAGTGGTCCTTTCACTTTAATCATATAAGCAGTGTGAAGCAATGCTATATTTTAAAGGAGTGATTTTCAATGTTCAAATTCGAATGTTTGCTGTGAAACAAATATTTTTGCTCTAAAACACTTGAATCTGAACTCGTATGTACAAAATGTATTAAGGCACAAAAACAAAATCATAAAACTTAAAAAACAGTGCAGCTACAAACTGCCGAGTACACATAGAAGTCAATGGCAGCTGTCTACGGCAAATTGAAAGCATTTTTGCAATGCAATTTATTTCATGTATTCAATTCATTGAAAACAATAGAGTAACTATTTGGGGGTTTTCTCAAATGTATTCCATTTTTATATTAAAAAAAAAAGCAAATATTAAATTTTGAAATTTTTGAAAAAAATACTATTACACAAATTAGAATTGTTATAAATAAGCCTTAAAATGTTTGTTTGTTGAGTCAATGTTTTCCTGGGAAGATTTAACAACAGTAACTGTCTCTTGTGGTTCCCATTCACTGGCCATGCTTTATGTGATAACCCCAGTTTCGAGTAACTGTTATAATTACAAGACTTCCCATATCCCGATGTCAATATGATTTCCTATGCAATGGTTTCTATAAATTTAAAGCAGCAGACCACAAGGGAACTCATTAGCATACTGTCATTTGACAATGAGCTTAATAAGAGCACTAGCTCACTCAGCACCTGGGATGAATGACATTTGCAATACATTGCTTTTTACACAAGTAATCATATAGCTAATTCCCTGTGCAATACTGTTCTATTGTTCCATGCTGTTTGGAGTATAATGTACAGTGCATGCTCATATGACTATTGAGAAAAATATTTCACTCACAGAGAAGTCTGACAAATGAAATGGATAAATTTAATGGGGAGTTTAGAGTAATCGTTATCACCAGTAAACTGGTCCCTTCCCTCAGAATTTAGATTCTGAGTTCAATGGTTCAGTGCCTTGGTTTATGACGTTTGACTTGAAAGATGCCTATCTCCATATCCTAGTTCAAAGGACTCACAGGAAGTACCACAGATTCAAAATTCAAATGCATCGCTTTCAATATCATGCACTCCCCTTTGGGCTGGCAACAGCAACCAACGTCTTCACCAAAATGTTGGCTCCAGTTATAGCCAACCTCAGGTTGGTGGGGATCCATATCTTCTCTTACCTGGGCAATATTTTAAAATAAATTCCCTCAGGACACCTAAGTTGCATTTGCTAAAGACTTCTTCTTTTCTACAAAGCCTAGGCTGACTGATGAATTTGGTGAAAAGCTGCACAAAGCCAGTTCAGAACTTGGAGTTTCTGGGGGTTCTGATCAATACTTAGGTCTTCACACTAAGCCTCCCCAGCAGAAAAATTCCAGAAATCCAGGAAGCCGTTTTGTCGCTCATCAAATTTCCAAAAATGACAGCAAGGCTTTGCCAACAAAAATTGGGTTCTACAACTGAATACACTCGAGACAGCTTCAGCTAGACTCCCTGTCAAAATGGGATCATGACTATTTGACCTGACTGCTAGAATTTCAGAAGTTGGTACACAGAAGAGCAATCTTGGTCAAGACAACATGACGGCAGTAAGGTGCATCAACAAATTAAACATTTGATACTGCTGGAGCTTCTGAACGAGGGAGAAATGCTACATCCCCATCCAGAGAGGTTGTCCCTGATGGCTTAGCTCTTGCATGCTTGAATTTAAACTCTTTAAGCATTGAAATCTATGATTGTGAATTGAATTAAACTATGCATTAAATTAGCATATGACTCCCAGTTCAATAATGTACCCTCTAAAGCAAAAGTATACTCAACAAGGGTGTTTAAAGCATCCTGGTCTTTCCAATGGTTGGCTTTACCTGAAGATATCTGTAAGGCTACTGTTTGGTCATCAAGATATGTTCATCTTTTGGTACTGCAGTTTTATAGTCTGCTTTTGCGAAAAATTAAAGTTCCGTTCCTGCACTTTGTGTCTAAACTTTTGTACGTTGTTTGTCCATTTCTATGTGGAAGGAACAGGAAACAAGGAAGTCATATCATACATACCAAGATTTTATTTTCCGTGACTGGAACATGGCAGTGGTTGTAGCTTCTCTCCCTGTTATGGGGATCAAAAATGGTGGCCAGGGGCAAAAGTAAGACTTTTATTGAATATCTCCATACCACATGGCAGGGGTATTAATCCATTGTTTGGCCACTGCCATGTTCCAGTCCAGGAAAAGAAAATCTTGGTAAGTATGATTTGATTTTCTCGTATCCTGTTGAGCCAGTGGGGATAACTGATGCTTGCTCTGTTTCTGTGTTTCTACAATTGACCTTTAGATTAAGACTTGGCCTGTTTCCTGGTATATTCTATGACCAAAATCCACATCCCAATGACCTTGGCCTGTCCCCGATTATGGGGCAGATCATTAGATTCGCTAATTCGCCAGCGTGACGTCAAATTTTCGGATCTTAGTGAATCTGCCCCTATGACTCTGCCAGCCCCAGACCTCTTGCCTGCTTACGGACTTGATTTTGCTCACCTTCCTAACCACAGGTTGTACTTGATTCGTTCACATCATTTCAGCTCATTCTGCATTATTTTTTGTCTTCCATTGTTACTATTAAATACTTTTGCACACCATCATGGCCTCCACTTTCTACACATTCTACCTAGGCTCTCTACTTCAAAACTGTCGCTTGAGGTTGTTCCTGACACTCTATTCTAAAGTGACCAAGGGATCATTCCACCATGATGTAAGTGGAGAAAATTGGGGTGTTTTGTATGTGCCCCAAATCCAGGCTACTTAGGTGTCATGGGATGTTTACATTTTATGCACAAATGCACATACCGAGATTCTGTCCATACAACCTCTTAGCTTGCTATAGCTGTAACCTTCTACCTTTTTTTCATAGTTTGTATGCATTTTATGGTGCAATGACACATTATCCCATATGTAAAAAAAA
>CM044440.1:76607389-76617408 GCA_024363595.1 Xenopus borealis
TTCAAAACTGCACCTGTCCAAAGTACATCTATATGAGCACCACTTCATGAACTTTTTCTGATTCTCAGATCTTCTCTTTGGCTCCAGGACAAGTGCATATGCACAGAAGATGAGACATCAGCTCTTTGCTTTTAGTTTAGGCTTTTCACACTTTACAAATACAGAAGAAGTAGATGGCACCATGGCACACCTGCAGTAGCCCTCCTAGCCCTACTTTTTCTTCAGGTATTAGGTAAACAAATATAATCACTGGGGGCTGCCTAACATTTGTACTCCCAGTGATTCCCATTCCCGATAATTATCCCTTCTCTTACCTCTGTGCAGACTGTTCATAGATACTGCAGGCAATGTAACTGCTTGATCTGTTCTATGCATCCATTTCGGAGTCAGCAAAATGCAGCGTGCAAAGTGCAAAAAAAAAAAGCCCGGTTGATCCACATATACAAACCGATTGCCTTTTTGATATCTACAGGTATGGGACCTGTTATTGAGAATGCTCTACTGCATAGAAAAATAAAAACTATTTAAACATAAAACTGATCAAATAGCATTGTTTTGACACCAATAAGGATTAATGATATATTTGTTGGGATCAAATACAAGGTACTGTATTATTATTACTATTATTATTATTATAGAGAAAAAGGAAATATTTTTTTATTAATTATTTGATTATAATAGAGTCCAAGGGAAATGGTCTTCCTGTAATTCAGAGCTTTATGGATATCAGGTTTCCGTATAACAGATTCTCATCCTGTAAGGTAAAAAGGATCTTTCATGAGATGTCTCCTAGTTGTCTCACTCAACCCGAGCTTTCAGCAACAGAATTGAGTATCTGAACTTTGCACAAATATGTATACAGGTATTACTGGCACATTTAATAATCTAATCTTACTAAACTGTAACTGCACTTATACATTTAGCTAATTCAGGTCTGAAATAATTTTGATTGTGACAGAAGTACTTGTCCCATTTGTTCAATTTCATGACTAAATCAAGTCATGTACCACTGTCTATCACTGGCTGCTCCTGACAAATGTAAAGCACACCGCCCAACAGTCCCTCTTTTAACAGCTCATCCCTCAGTCCCTCATTTGTACTGGAAAGGCACCTTTTTTGTCCCTCTTTTTAGTTTTAAAATGTTGGAAGGTATGGTAAAGTACGACATATATTACATCCAATATCAATTTTCCAAGCCTGTAACAAACACACAGTTGTCCATAGTACATGCTTGTCCTTAGATTAAGCTGATTTGTATGCATAAGGGAAGTGCTTCACTCTTCATCTGCAAATCACATTGCGATTTCGGTCACTTTGGATAAATCTGTTTGTGAAGGAACATGACTCCAGCAGCATATTGCAGATTAGCAAAAATCAGCATTGTGAATCTCTAGCAAAACCTTATTAATAGACATGGAAGGTTAAACAGAAACAAGAGACTGGAGATAACCGTTTACTGTAGATTCATTGTAATCTTATTTTTTTCTTATTTGTCTTTCTAGTTATCTTTTGCTCTGATATTTAAAATACTACTGGGTTGTTAGGGTCAGTGATTCTAGCAACCATAGTGTTTTATATTGTGTATATTGCTTCTGTAAATATGTGAATAAATGCATGAACTGTATTTTAAAATGTTTGTGAATCGAAATGTATTGTTCTGAGCAAAATGATATAAAAGAACAGCTATGCAGCTCCATGAGTGAGAAAAACAGGGTGAGAAGAGTTTTCCAGCAAAGCAATACTTTAGCCTACAAATCCTTCTAAGAATTAGCTTTTTTTTAACATCATTTTAGCCAATAACAACATTGCAAAATGCTTCTCCTCTGTGAAGGTGAAGGTTAAATATCTAAGTTTGATCGTATCATGTGTAAGGAGCTAATAGGAATATTCTGTGCTACAGACAGCAGATATGTTATCTCATTTTTCCCAGTAAGCCAATAGCAATTTCGGTGTCAATAGGGATAATGTTGTATTCCAGGCTGAATAACTGAAAATAAGTGTTTTTGCTTCATCCGTTTCTAGATTAATCTGTAAAAACCCTGCAATGATTATGGGGCATTTGTGGTCTTTCACGCTACAACCCCACATTAGCAAGCAATAATCACAACTGACAGCATATAGACTATCCCATTACAGGCCCATTTCACTGAATGCAAACACATTTATATCCCTCTCCACCAAGTTGTATACTCTTAGTTTCATTTCATGTCTTTAATAGTTCTACCGCCACCCCCAGTTTATGAATTAGAAGTATTGACAAGAACCTTCCTTGATCTCAGATCACAAAAAAAGTGCACTCTGTGCTGAACTGTCATATAGCATTTGTTTACTCAGCATGCAAGCTAACATCATCGTATATATAGTTGTCCTTTGGTTTAAAGACAGCAGTGCCATTGGAATTCTAATCTAAACCGCTGATCACAGAGGCAGCATAGTTGCAAAATGTTCATTTGAACTGATGTGTAGGGTGAAACACACCATTCAGAACTGACATTCAGTGGTGTAACTACCAGGGGTGCAGAGAGTGCAACTGCACCAGGGTCCCTACCCTCATTGTGGCCCATCGGAGCCAAGAAAATAGTTATGGCAGGCGGTTATCTAGGGGTGAGATTTCACAGCACACAGGCCATCAACACTCCAGGATGCAATTTATAGAGCTATGGGCCCGACAGGGGGCAAATAAGGAAATTCGTTTTTTAGGGCATATTGTTTCTTTTAGTTACCATGTCTTCGATATTGAATTAATGTCTTACATAGGGCAAAACATTGTAAGGGTCAATGTAAATAGAATACAATCATGGGATCTATTATGTGGCATTCTTATGACTTGTGGGTTTTGGTTGAGGGATCATTCTTTAATGTGGAGCTGTAAGACTACTTAATAAAAATGTAAAAATAGAAGAAACTGATAGGATTGTGTTGCCACCAATATAGAATTATGCAGCTTAACTAGAAATATGTACAAAGCACTGTCTTATTATTACAGAGAAAGTTCAAACGACTCATAAATAAAGAAATGTTTGTTTGAAAAGTGTCATGTTAAAATGGACCCGTCACCCCAAAAAAATATTCAAAATCATATTTTATCACATTAGTCAAGTAAAATTAACATTATTTACACTATATAAATTATTTTAATCTTGTTTCCTTCAGTCTGGGAATTCATAATTATAACAAGCAGACAGGAGCTATTTTGTGGACACTGTTATTAAGGCAAGCCTTGCATCATCTCAGAATCTTGTTTGTGCACCAGAATGGGGGACCCCATGTCTATCCCCATGTCCTGGCTACACAATTAAATGGTTAAGAGAACTGGGGGAATATGTGGGGAGCAGTGGCATCTAGGAAGTGCTGAATGGAAAGTGAAAGCAATTATCTGCCCCGCCTCTATGCCTAAGGCATAGAGGAGTGGCAGACAATATTTGATTGACAGCTGAGAATTTTAAATAAGCTTAAAATAGCTATGAATGCTTTAATAAAAATTTTAAATTGGATTTCATGCTTAATTTAAAAATGACTTTTATTATACAGATTTTTTGTCTGAGTGACGGGTCCACTTTAAATGGCATTCCTATATTTGGTTTGGTCCAGATAATGGATCCCATACCTGAGGTTTTCATTTACATTTTGGATACAGTGAGTTGGTTTTTTTCCTCCAAATCTCACACTTTCTTCACATTTTCCCAAGTATGTTGAGAGGGTTAGTCATCATGACCCCAAGCAGAGGGGCTCTCTGCTTTAGCATTATAGTGACTAGTGGGGTCTGCACTTCACCCTGGATAAAAAAAAAAACCTGTTGGTACGTACCTCCCCTGCACAGGGGATGTATTTATAAATAGGCTCTGTGGGCCTGTACCGAGGGCAACAGCTTAAGAGGAGCTGAAGGTGAGCAGTGGTATAACTTCCCTTAATAATCAGTGCACACACTGTACACAATCTGAAATGCAACCATACCTACTGCCCCTCATCCAGCTATCCGGATGGAGAAAGGTGGCAACCCTAGTCTCCCCTACCGATCCCTCTAGCAGCAATGTTTTCATGGGGGACTCAGGATGATATATAGTGTTCTTGAAAAGTATATTCAAAGATTCTTTATTTAGAGAAGTACTTCACTTGTGAACATAGCTGAATAAAAAGGTTGCTCTGGACAAGCGATATGAAACCTTTCAAAGAAATGCCAATTAAGATGTATCCGAACTGGAGCCAGGTGTAAATAAGTCAATTACATTTAAAATAGCTTTTTATTCCATTCAGCTTCCTTGAAAGGTCTTGCATTAATGAAAATCCCAGAAAATGCTGCTATACGGGTCAAGAAGAATAATTACCATAGGGGCACCCTATTTTCAGGTTTATTAAACCTAGGCTATTTTAGAGTTCCATTCCATTTAAACAATGTATTTTATTCTAAATCAATGAGGTCAAAGTCAAACATACATGAATATGGCTCTTAACAGCTTTCATTAAGTGACATAGTGTACATCAATATTAAAGAACCTTATTTAAAGAGCCAAGAACGCACTTGTAAGAGGATCCTTCGCAATCAACATGGAAATTGTTCTTGCGTGGCACTTGAAAGGAATAAAGTGATTAGAAACAGCTTGAGTTGCCATTAAAACATGACAGACTTTCCATCTTCAAATACAAATTCATATATAATTAAAGCTAGGTACTATAAATACAAGTGTCATGAAATAGAGTTTCAATTAAGTAAAGTTCATACTAGGTTAAAGAACAATAAAGTGAAAAAGTAATCAGTATACAAAATAATATGCTGTGCTAGGGTAGGTACAAGTTTACCAGAATCTCTATAGCTTTGTCAGAGCAAAGTCTCTTCAGTACACTTTCTAGATATAACTGCACACATCTAGTGCCAATGTTTTCCACTCCCTGCACCCGACCAGGACCTGACCTCACTCAATCCACGTCCGACTTCCCCCATCCTTTTATAGACCCACAATGACCCGCCCTACTGATGGCGTCACAAAATGGGCGGGGCAAGCAGGTGTGCATCTATAAAACCAGAATCTGGAAGTTGGAAGTGACAGTGTAAGGTAAGGCAGGGAGAGCAGGCAGAAGAGCTTAATCTGGACTCCAGTGTCAAACTGGGGGGTCCAGGGCCCTCCAGGCCTGCAGCCTCATGGGCCCCTCACACCATGCCTTGGGCCCCGCAGCAGCAAAGTTCCCTCTGCACTATCCCACCCCCTCTTGTGCGTACGCGTATCTTTTTCCAGCATTACGCATCACTGCGACCAGTTTCAGGGACAGAAGTAGAGGAAGTGCAGGGAACGGGAAGTGCTGGACCTGCAAATGGGGGATCGAGGTCAGCCCGAACACACACAACCCTCTGGTAGTAGGCCGGCCCACACATCACGAGTAGGCAGACATCTCAAGTCATTGGTCATGTGCTTTCAGAAAGGGCCAGAACTTCACATTAGAACTGATTTGAGATAAGCTATTGTTTTTCCTGCTCAATGTAACTGGAGGAGTTGCAATAATACCCGGATTTTATCTATTGGGTTCTATTCTCATATCTACCAGGGAGCTGTTATCTGGTTACCTGCCTATTGTTCTGCTGATTGGCTGCTGGGAGTGAAAGGGAGGGGGAATATCACTTCAGCTTGCAGTGCAGCAGTTAAGAGTGACTGAAGTTTATCAGAGCAGAAATCACATGGCTAAGGGCACCTCGGAAACTAACATGTGTAGCCTCATGTCAGATTTCAAAATCAAATTTAAAAAATTTATAAAATGTATTTCACTGCAGAATTCTGTTGAACAGCTGAACAGCACTATTTACTGGTGTGTTTAAAAAAAAAAAAAAAAAAACAGTTTTCCCATGAGAGATTCTCTTTAAAGTGATACTGACATCTGACATTAAACTCTTTTTTACATCTATTATAATATTGGCTTTGAAAGTTACTTCTAACTTTGCCATAAAGTATTTGCATGATGCTTTTATATTACCTGTCTGATCCCCCATGTTCCTGTATGAGGGGGCTGCCATATTTGTGCAGCAGGAGTCCGTTAGCATTAGAAACTGTAACTAACAGGCTGAGATGGGACAGTCAGGTTGGCAAAGTCAGAGTGTCAGAGAGTCAGGCTTAGGAACTTCAACTAACAATTATATACAAAAACAAACCTCTCAGCAAAAAATATCAACATGGCCTATAGGTAACATTTGGGGGCAGATTTACTAAGGGTCGAATTTGAGGGTTAAAAACCCTTGAATTCGACCACGGGAATAGTTAGGTATTCGATTGGTCGAACGATCGAATATAAAAATTCGATCGATCGATAAAACCAAATTTTTTTATTCCATCAAAATTTTTGAAATCCAATTCGGTAGGTTGAAACTGGCGAACTAGGCAGTCGAATAAAGATTTAAAGGGGAAGTACTTCAACTTTCGAATAGTCGAATATTCGAATAGATTTTTATTTGAATCATTCGAATCATTTGAATAATTCAATTCGATCGAATTTTCAAAATTCACTGGTTGAAGTGGTCTTGAAAAACATTCAAAAATTCAAATTCAAAACTTTTTGAAAATTCTTCGAATCCTTCATGTGAATTTAGTAAATTTGCCCCTTAAAGTGGACCCGTCACACCAAAAAAATATTAAAAATCATATTTTATCACATTAGTCAAGCAAAATGAACATTAGTTACACTATATAAATTATTTGAATCTTGTTTCCTTCAGTCTGGGAATTCATAATTATAGCAAGCAGGCAGGAGCCATTTTGTGGACACTGTTATTAAGACAAGCCTTGCATCATCTCAGAATCTTGTTTGTGCACCAGAATGGGGGACCCGATGTCTATCCCCATGTCCTGGCTACACAATTAAATGGTTAAGAGAACTGGGGGAATGTGTGGAGAGCAGTGGCATCTAGGAAGTGCTGAATGGAAAGTGAAAGTAATTATCTGCCCAGCCTCTATACCTAAGGCATAGAGGTTTGGCAGACAATATTTGATTGACAGCTGAGATTTTTAAATGAGCTTAAAACAGATATGAATGCTTTGATAAAAAATGTTTATTGGATTTCATGTTTAATTTGAAAAGGACTTTTATTATACAGATTTTTGTGTTGGGGTGACGGGTCCACTTTAATGTACAGTATCACTTTAAGTGCCAATATTTGATTGTGGATAATTGTAGATACTAAGTCATCAATCACACTAACAATACAAATTTATGTAATATTGGAAAATGCAAACCTTTC
Source organism: Xenopus borealis (assembly GCA_024363595.1). Lineage (NCBI taxonomy): Eukaryota > Metazoa > Chordata > Amphibia > Anura > Pipidae > Xenopus > Xenopus borealis. The sequence goes on from CM044440.1 coordinate 76,614,609, forward strand.
TGGTAGAAAATCAGCTACTGAGGACCAAAACTAGTTCACCAGTGGACAGTGCCAGTCTAGATGCAAAAATATTGCCTCCACATCTGTGACACCATGACTCTGAATGATGGCCCATATGCTTTAATCATAGAGGTGTAGTATATTTTTGGTGCAACCAATTTAAAAAATGTCTGCCAGTAGCTGTCTCCAAAACCTCCTCTGTAAGTTTAGGTAGGAGAGGTGGCCATTTTTTCTAAGCAGACTCTAATGAGGATGTTAAGTAGAGGTGGCTTTGACCATGATTAAAGTTGAGCTAAATTGATTTCAGTTGATCCAAATTATGCTATGAAGTTGGAAAGATAAAGTTAAGCTAGCGATACACATAAACTCGTTTGGGGAAGTCTTGGTCATGTGGTACAGCAGGGCCCTCTTCCAGTTCCTCCAGAACACAATCTACTTCCCTGTGGTGTGGCAATTGCAGTAGCTTTACCTTTAACTTAAAGCTCTTGGTTTTTTGTTTTTTTTATTCCTGTAGCACTAGTACAATCATATATACTCTAGCCCTTAAGAGAATTATGTGTTGAGAATATCCATTTCTAATTTTCTACCTGGTTATAAAAATATTCATAGGACATTTTATGCCTCCTCTCTGCAATCATCTTAGCAGCAATAGCTGGCCTGGAATCCTTTCTAGCATTTTTGCCTTCAAAGCAATCATGGAAGTTTCTAAAGGGAAAAGGAAATTGCTATGGCTGTCAGCCTTCAGGTAATTGCCTATTGCTGCTGTTATGTAGTTCTGTTGAGCAATAATGCTCCATGGAATTAGCAGGCTAAAATGTGAGGCACTGTAATCTAAATGGCAATATGTTCCTCTACAGTTGTTGTGCCTTAGAATATGATAAGAATAGGTTGTCTTAGAAAAGAAGGATATATTTTATGCTTGGTTTATTCAGAAAAGGAGACCTAGTATAATGTAGTGGTAATGAGCAATTTATGATTAATAACCAAGTGTACTCCTGAAGGGGTCACTAAGTTAAGCAGATACAGACGCTCTGCACTTAATCAACTGTAACTTAAAAAAAGACAGATGATAATGTACATTTTGGACTAAAAAAGTATATAAATACATACATACGTACAGTAAAGCAATGCTTTATTGTCCGTATAGATCTGTTGTTGAGCTATCCCTCATATTGTTCTTCTGTGTCCTGTACTGTGAAATAGCTTAATGCAACCGAAAGATAGATCTAGATGCATTTATTTGGACATAAATTCAATGAAAATGGAAATGTTTTCCCCCAGGAAACTCTGCAGATAGAATACAAATTAGAATATGTTACTGCTGATTTCAGGCCAATTTATAAATGCAAGAGAAGGTTCTATGTGTAGGAACACATATACTTGTCCCTGTAGAAACAAAGGCATCAGTAGCTAATTATATGTGTCACTTCCATTCATTTTATTGGCATCTGTTATAGAAATCCACTTATAGTTTATAAGAAAAGGAAAGCCTTGAACAAATGTTATTAGGCACATGACATACTTTACCGGAAGGGAACTGCTAATTTTCATTTCTGCAGGCACCACAATTTACCATGAATTAAAGGCCACAAGAGTAACGATTCCCTTTCAAGCTTCTCAAACTCTGATGGTGTAAGTGGCAAGTTCAACTGACAATCATGATTCTAGCAGCTTCTAGTAAATGGAAGGGGCATTTAAATGTGGGTGAAAATGGTGTTACTGATACTTTAAGTATGCATTTTCTATTCTATGTATATGTGAATCCAGATTTCCTAGGAAGGCTTGCTGAGAAAAGGCTACAGTATTGTCTAACTGGGTGGTCAAGAGATGAATATGACTATGGGATTATTTTGAATCACTAGGATACAAGCTTCATAATTCTTTTTTTATATAAAGTAATTATGGTGTTCTGGTCTGAAATATTCCATGCTATTTTTTCACTGTGCTGAATAAAAGTAGTGGTCTAAACAGTAAAACATAGCATGATGTCCTGTCTAGCCTTGCCTGTAAAGCTGTGCAGAGCTAGCAATGAATATTTTGAGTTGGAGTAGCATCAGGCTGTAGAACGGATTTTCCTCATCAGCGACCAGGTAGCTGGCTTTTTAAAATAGATAGACGGCTCGATACATACAAGGAAATACTGCAAGAAAATCTGACCTGCCAAAAAACAAACCTGAAGCCTGACTAAGCCAAACACAGTTATTGGAGGGCAAAGGGCAAGTGTCCTACAGAGACCCAGGTAAAGCCCAAATCTGAAACCAATTGAAAAGCAGTGACACTGTGTGAACATTGACATGTACAAGAGTCGTCCAACTAACCTGATTCATGAACTGTGGGCAATACTTACCCCACAGGATTAGAGTTGTTATTGCTACAAAAGATGATTCTACAATATATTAGTGTGGAGATGGCATAATTAAGATTTGCTAGCATAAAACAATGTCAGTTTTTGGAAATATGTCAGTGTTTGCAAATAAAAATATCCGCAAGGATAACATTTTACTGCAGGATTTGTCTAAATACTTTTGAAATGCGCTGTATATGTTTCTACTGCTATGGTTCATATTTTATCATGAGAGCAAAGAGTGGTCAACCCAGGCTAAAGGATTGCTCCAGGCAGATCTTAAATTATTATTATTATTATTATTATTATTAACATGTATTTCTATAGCGCCAACTTATTTCGTAGCGCTATAAAGTGAATGTGATTACACAACTAAATCACATGAATTACATTCAAAGAACATAAGGAGTTACATACGTCACAATAAATATGGGGTTACATACATCACAATAAATA
>CM044440.1:76619596-76630091 GCA_024363595.1 Xenopus borealis
TTTAAATGGATAAATCAAACTCAGTAGGGAGATTTTGCAGACTTTCGTTATTAGTTCTCTTGTTGTTTGTTTTTGTGGATACACCTGTTTGGCTTGTACATTGATAACCCTTCAGAGCTCCTCAACTGGATACCCCACTTGGATTAGAGAACAAAGCATAATGTCAGTCTAAATACAACAATTAAGGCAGCTGCTACATTAGAAGCCACTGAGTACTCCTCCACAGGAGGAAATGAAGGAGAAGAATACAGTTTAAGAAAAATCTCAGTACACTGCATGTTTGGGCATCTACATAATAATAATTATATTAAAAAAAAACATTCCCCAAATTGTTAGATACAAGAGAATGTGCTGGGAAATGAAAGATTACTTTGCAACATTTTCAGGACCTATGGCAAATCTCTTAGACGTTGCTGTGATTCCTTTCACGGCTAATGAATCCAGGTTTTAATATCCAAAGCGCCCTTTAATTAACATTTCTCATTTGTTGTAAGAAAGAAACAGTAACACTGGGAACATAATGTAATGTAATGTAAACGTTTATCAAGATCATCATGTCGTTGTTATAATTCTGTCTATTTAGCCTCTTTGTTCCCATACAGAAGTAGGTAATGACCATGAAGAGGTGGGGCGGGCAATTACTTTCACTTTCCATTCTGCATTTTCTAGATATCACTGCAGTCACCACATTCCCCCCCTTCGTTACCATCTAATTTTGTAACCAGTGCATGGGCATATGCATCAGGGCCCCAATTCTGGCGCATAAACTAGTATTGTGGGATAATGCAAAGCGTGCCTTAATAACAGTGTTTACAAAATAGTGCCTGTCTGCTTGCTATGATTGTTCATTTGCAGATTAAATATAACAAAACTGAAATAATGTATGTAGTGCAAGTAAAGTTTATGTTGCTTGACTAACATGATATAGGATTTGGAATTATTTCTTTGGGCGTCTTTTAAAAGGGCTTGAGCAAGGATTCCGATTAGGGATGCACCAAATCCACTATTTTGGATTCGGCCAAACCCCCGAATCCACTGTGAAAGATTTGGCCGAATACAGAATCGAATCCAAACCCTAATTTGCATATTCAAATTAGCGAGGGGGAGGGTAAAATTTTAAAAAAATTACTTCCTTGTTTTGTGACGAAAATTCACATGGTTTTAAGGAGTCGGATTCAGTTTGGCCAGGCACAAGGATTCCCCCGAATCCAAATCCTGCTGAAAATGGCCGAATACCAAACCAAATCCTGTATTCAGTGCATCCCTAATTTGGATACACTGAGCCAGCTTGGGCACTAAAATACAAATCAAAACAGCTATTTATTTCAAATTTTATCAGCAAAAGTGACACCGAGAGTGAGAGGTAAAAGTATGTGCTGTCTCTCTGGACCCCATGACACTTAATTCCAGAGACCCACTTGTGTCCCACCCATAAGGAAGGAGAAGGACAAGGGTGGGATGCAGAAGCAGAGGTAATGGTCAAAAGTACAGGCCCTCTGTATGACAGTGATTGTTGAGTTAAGGACCTGGAAAGTGAATGAGCTCCTCCCTTCCCAGCATTAGAGTGGATGGGGAGGTAGAAATGATTATGCTTAAAGTGATACTGACATTAAAAAATGTATTTTCAAAATATTAATCTACATTAAAAGTTACCTATAGGTCATGTCGATCGTTTTTTCACAGATAGCTCTGCTTTTGTAAGTAATTGTTACTTGAAGTTCCTTAACCTGATTATTGTCAACCTGACTGTCCCGTGTCAACCTGTCAGTTAGAGTTTCAAATATGGCAGCCTCCTCGTAGAGGAGCACGAGGGTAAGAAAGGTAACGTAAAAGCATCTGACAAATACTTATATCACAACATTATAATAGTATAATACTATGCAAAGGCAATATTATTATAGATTAAAAAAGGTTATTTTCTGGTGTCAGTATCTCTTTAATGTGTGACACATTTCACTGCGATGTTGATACTGAAATAATGAGATATTGAGAGCACCAATAAAGCTGTTGAAGACCAGGAAGGATGACTGAATATCACTGTAATTATCTTGTAGTGATCTCCCACTAATGGAGACAGAGGTCATCACCTAACAGTATTTTCAGTACCGAGTAACTACAGTCATAAAGGATCAGTCAATCAGAGTCATCATTCAGTGTGATAAACAGATGATCAACCCCAATATATGGAAGCTTAGGGGATTTTGTTAAAGACTAAAGGAAACCCAGAAACTTCAAGTTTTGTGATTGGATGGACACAAACATACTGTGCTGATCAACAAATGTAGTTAAAAATGTTGATTTACTCAAGCCAACGTTAGTGGATCAGGACACTGCTACTGCTGTTAAGTACAATAGAACTATTCATTTCTTAGTGGAAAAGCATTGCCCTCTCAGTATCTATTGCCTGTACATTAAAGGAGAGGTTTGCATATAAACAAATTACTAAATGCATACAGGATCTGTTTCGTTCCATGTTAGGATATTTTATTTCTATCTTCTTATAGTTAAGTATTTTTTGTGTGTATATGATTCAACAATGAGGTACTCCCCAGACCTAAATTTGCATGAATAATAAAATGATGGAAAGTGAAGTATATGCAGAATAAGGCGCTTCTTGATGTGGTTTAATCTTCCAGCAAAATTACTCTTTCCGTTGTGTTAAAACTATGCAGAGTATTGTTATTGGATCAGGAGGTAATTTGCATGACAATACTAACGAAGCCTTTCAGATTGAATGTAAGTCAGGTGGCTATTGGTATGCACAACAACTCAGATGTGCATGGAATAAATATATATCTTAGAAGGATCATGTAGACTTACTAACCCAGTTCTGGTTTACAACAGGGCCACTGACTTGCAGTTTTGAGGATGCAATTTAATGGTTAGGTGTAGGTACCTCTTAAAGGTCTTTTAACTTGGAGTGCCAAAAGTTAGGCATCCCCAAGTGATTGTATGTTCTTAACTGAAACACCTAGAAGGTAAAAACTGCACCAGCCCGGGTTATTGCAGTGAGCACCACGGATCAATTGACTTCTTCTATCTTCAAATTGCTTGGGGCAGATGCATGTGCAGTTGAACGGAATAGCCGACTTTTGCGTTAAAATTTGGCTTTTCCCGCTACTGCACATGCACAGCTTTGAGAAAAAAGAAGAAACCAGAAGACGATCGTTCCATGGTGGTCATTGTAAGATTCCCAGGTTGTTGCAGTTTTCTTCTGATAAAAGCATCGGCCTGGGGTGTCAGGTAAGGACATGCGATCACTTTGGGTGCATAACTTTTAGCACCCCAAGTTAAAAAAAAAGACCTTTCCTTCTCCTTTAAATAAAGGAACAGTCCTGTCTCAAGCATTAATAGGAACACAAATAAAGGCTTTATCTGGCCCATTAACCCACGTTGATCATTGTTTGCTGTGAATTACTATTTCCCTAAAATGTTTACAGTAATCCACCAGTATATAAGTTGTATATTTATACATGACTAAATATTAAGAAATCATATGGGTTTATTGCGGTCTCACAAGACATACTGTGTGACTATTTCCTTAGCAGGTTTTCTTTACTTTACTATGTTTTATTTGTGCACATTTTCACCCATAAATAATTGAATGCCTTCCCAATGGATTTATCTGTAGATGAGTTTCTTTTCCTCTCCATAAGTGCATCATCTTTGTTTTTCTTTAGCTGCAGCCATAAAAAAGAGATTTATAATGCAACCGAGGCTCAGTCTTCTAGAAACACTTGAGGAAAAGCTTAGGCACGTATTTTCATCACGACCTTCAATTGCACACTAGTAATGAAGCTAGCAGCCAGCAAATATACAGGTTGCGTTTGTTCACAACAGGTGCTGTATTTATGGCAAATCTCAGCTGCTCTGATTTCTTCTGGAAAAGTTTTTTTTTTATGAATAATGGTATTGGATGATTATGACTTTTAGCCACTAAGTAATTGCAGTATGTGGACTTACATCCTGTAAATTTACACAACCTTCATAGAGATCAGAGCAAAAGGCATTGGCAGTTCTTTCAATTCATTTTCATAGCCCTAACATAATAGGATAGATCATCTAAAGAGCCAGTTAATAAAGCTGGGACAGGGTGAAAAAAACTCGCCATGTCAACAGTCCACAGGCACAGGGCGCTTCCTGATAAATAAAAAGCTGCCGGTACTTGCAATACTTTGTTTATCCCTAAATCTAAAGTTATCTTCTTATTTGTGGATACAAGGCACACAGGTCTTTTTGTAGTTTGCCTTTCCCACTGGTCAATAACAAAGATATTTATACTTATAGATGAAGCAAATGGTTCTATTTCTAAAGAGGATATTAATGATTGTTTCTAAACCAAAAAACAATGGATACTTACAGCTTCCAAGATATGTTTTTTTTATTCTATTGGGGTAATGTAATTAAAGCCATCAATTCAAGAATGTGAACAATGTGAGAAATGATTCCTCGGTGAGAACATTGTTCTGCTATGCAAATGTAACATACTGCTTTCAACCCCAAAATGTATCTTGTGGCCCCCATCTCCCCAGCAGATAAGAGGAATGCACATTATTATTGTTATTGGTGCAAAATATGTTCCTAATTACATTTCTCCACTGCTTTCTTGGTTTACACTCCAAAAAGTTGATTGGTTGGATGGTTCCGTTCGTCATGTCAATGCTTCTGGATACTGCAGATACTAAAAAGGGGTGACAAAGTCAACTGTAGAGGTAATAAAGAAAGAAAATTGTAGAGTGTTTGGAAAGCAGTACCCAAAAGTGGAACTTGGCCAAATTTGCTTTTGAGCCAAACACCTACTTACACAGCTGGGAACATACAGTACTTCATTAAGTGGAGCCGGGTATTCTACGTATTCTAGGTATTCCTGCTTGGAGCTGAACGAGAGACCTGGTGTTCTGTGTTGTCTTTATTACTACTGCACTGAACAGACAGCTAAGGCCCTGGTTCACTCCTATTGAAATCCATGTAATTGCAAGTAGGCTTGGCTTGTTGTCAATCATCAGTTTAATCACTTGGGGGTGCCTTACGTTTGGCACCCCCAAGTATATTCTGCCTTTCCTTCTCCTTTAAGCTGCATTTAAAACTCCCTTCACATTGCCCAATGTATGCCTATTTCCTGGGTGTGATTCTTGTCCTTCCTGTTTTTGACCATGCTGTATCGCTGCCTGAACTGACTGTTTGACCTCTCTTCTGGATCCTGACTTTGTACTATGTGTTTGACCCTGGTCTGTTTATGATTTATGTTTAAGAGACTATGCTCCTGATTCTGGACTGCACTGTGTGACTGTTCCAGATTATTTAGCCTGACTACACTCCTGGCTCTTTATTCTGTACTGCTGTACTGTATCTGGCTGTCTGGTTGGTACTGTTACAGCCTGTTCCACAACTTCAGCCTCGGTTCCCCATTCCTCCCGTATATGTTACTGTTCCTTGCCTGCCCAGAACTTTCTCCCTGGTCCTCTCACGTTAAGACCTGATGGCATCTGAGAAGCCAAAGGTAGCTGCTAAAGGTGGAAGCATGAGTTGAGACCTGGGCCTTGGGGTTTGTCATACCATATGTGACAGTTTCCTTGAACATGTGAGAGCAAAGGGTCCTCTGGAGTGAATTAACAGAATTAATCTTCAAATTCATTTTTTTTAGAACAAAGGGTTTACATTGTGAATCATGAAACCATAGGGTTAATTGTTTTTATTTCTCATTTTGGATCTTAAAAGGAAGATGATTGAAGTAAACCAAAGAGTGGTAATAAAAGAGAATTGCAGAGACCAGTGATCGTTGGATACAAGTACTAATTTGTGTATGGGTAGATGCAGGTTTTAGTGTTGTAAGGGGCTCTTCTTAACATGCAATACACATAACACTAAATCCTTATGCAGTTCTTTGTTGAAACACTAGGCAGAAGACCTCAAGAAGTCATGGTGGAAGGGAACTATGTACGTGACGTATTCCTTGAACAAACATTATTAACAAAGCATCTCTGAACTTTGCCCTACAAGCACTAATTCTTTCCACCTCTTTTATGATGTGCAAATAAGGGACAGCTCTTTGTGGTTCATACTGACTCATCAGAGAATGGCACCTGGCGCACTACAGAATGTATATCCAAAATATCTATTGTGGGCACAGAGCAACTATTTAGAGTTATTCCAACTAATAATATCACAATGAATCCAGTGGTTTGTGGGAAAGTTGGAAGCATTCCACTAAGCTTATTTTGAGCAATTTTCCCTTACCAATATGATGCCACTTAGCTACCATTTTATGTATTTACCTTCTGTAGCAGGGTATATCCAGGACAAATAATGTACTTTATGCACATGATCAATTCATTCCAGTGCAGAAAAGATGTTTCTAAATCATTCATCTATTGGTAAAAAGGTCTGTAATTAACAAATTCAAATGTTATGATTATGCTGTAACTATTATACACACAAAACATTTCCACTGCAAACTATAGATGCCATCAGTCAGCTTTAGGTAACTTTAAGTCTTATAATTCAGAGGCACAATATATTCTTTGAATGATTCATTTTCTTAGCAGCATCTTACAGGAAATTGGTAGATACAAATGACTGCTTAGAGATAAGGTGGAAAGCTATAATCTCTTTTTTTCGGAATATTTACATATTTTATCCCCTTCTGCTGTTCGTTTGACAAGGTAAAGGGCTCCATCATGACAGCAGTTAGAATAATGGTGTGAATTTTAAAACATCTGGCATATGCTTTTAAAAGCTGGATGAAATCCACTATATTCATTTGTATTACATGAGGAATATTCTATTTTCTCTTAGTAGAGACATGTAAGATTGGAGAAAGAAAGAGGCAAAGTGGGCATTATATTTTATTATGAACTGCGAACCAACAAATGATTATGTTCTTCTGACAAGTGGAACTGCTTTAAAAATAAACTTTAGCAAGGGTTCTACCATTTTTCACGACAACGACACAGAGTAAATCATGTAACCTTTAGATGAGACATATCCAGTGACTCATAATCATATAAGTGAGCATAAATATAAAGATAAATAAAACCTTTTCTGGAATAAAAATACACTATACATGCATACAACATATATATATGTATATATATATATATATATATATATATATGTAAATATATATAAAACAGTGAATTTTTTTCTTTAAAGTTAATCTTTATCTAATCAACGTTTCAGTCCTCCCTTGGAACATTTATCTTATGCACAAGCATCTACGCATTTATATAATTGAATTTCTCATAGCACCAGGGTAAGTAACTCAAATAGATGTGTGTGTAACAAAGTTGTTGCAAAGTAAAACACAATAATATATCAATAATGCCCTGCCCTGGAATCTTGTGTTGTGGTTGCCCCACCCTTGCACAGTCCTTATCAGGCAAACTACCACATTCTACTTGGGGTAGATAAAGACAGTCACAACCCCTTTTCCCCCAGAGCTCTTAACTTTCCCCAGGTAGTGCTACCTGCCACAAATATCTCTCCTGGTGGACAGAAGTAATTGTTCACACGTTGCACAAGGACAAAGCCTTCCAGTGGCGTAACTACCAGGGGAGCAGGGGGTGCAATTGCACCAGGGCCCACTCCCTCTTGGGGCCTGCCAGAAAGGCCAGGAGAACTCCAATGTGCAATTCATAGGGGGAGAGCCCGATAGGGGGGCCCAGGTGCCAATCCTGCACCAGGGCCCACCAGCAAGTAGTTACGCCACTGAGTTTGTCCTCACATGGGGGACACATGCTGGAGACTTTCCATACCTTCCCTCAGGCAGAGCACTCACCGGGCTCAAACAGAGCTACCCAAGTTGAGTACACAAACCTTGCATCAATAATCAGGGCGCAGCTCCCAGGACTATCTGAACTGAAAGAACAACAATGCCCCCCTTTACTGGCATCCATTCACAGGCAGCTGCAGTCAAAGTGGTATATTTATTAATATCCAATTTCTATGGGATTTCAAAAAGACGATTTATCAATGGATGAACATTCAGCCACTGTCAATCACATTGATAAAAAGAAACATTAAGTTGAGTTGAAAATAATTTAAAACAGGAGAATTTGAAGATTTTGAAAAAAAATACTGTTCATTGCCATTTTAGTTTACAGCTCCTTACAATTATGAGGAACTCTCACCCTGGTGGTCTAGTGGGCCGACCTAAAGACGTCAGCGCAGAATGGCGCCAAATTCAAAACTATTTAATAGGGCGCCCTCTTCATTGTCAGTTATAGGATCATTCTTATAGAGTTCCTGGTGTTTCTGATCTGTGATTCTGTCTGTTTTCTGATAACTGTTGTGACCCCGGCCTGTTTTGACGATCCTGACTTCTGAAATCCTGAACCTGCCTGGTAACCGGCTCTTCTATACCCACATCCCTTCTGATTGATCATTTTGGTTTGACCCTTGCCTGTCTGACCCCGCTTGCACTCTGCCTGCCCTGACCCGTTGACTATGCCTTCTGTTTACCCCTGGTTCTGTGACCTTCTGCCCAAAAGACTTTGCTTTACTGTCATTCCCCTTTGCTGGTCCAGAACCCTTAGCTTGGCTCCTCTCTTTATAAGACCTGGCAGCATCCGATTAACCAAGGGCTGTGAAAGGCAGCTGTTAAAGGCAGAGCCGTGAACAGGGTGCTTAGCATTGCTTCTGGATTTAGGGTGCCAACCGTGACAACAATGTAGGTCTCTATAAAAATATATTGCATAAAACAGCTCATATGTAAAACCCTGCTTCATGTAAATAAACCATTTATAGTATAAAATAATATACTGTGCCATTGGGTAATCCTAAATAGAAAATTGCCATACATGTAAGGTCAAAGATAGACCATTACGAAATGGTGGTTCAAGGCAAGAGATGTAAATGGGAAATATTTTCTTAAATAAATGTTCCAGTTTGCTAAAATTATTTAATACACCACTGTGTATGATATAAACTGTTACTTAAATATTTGTTTGAGGTTAAGTTTTCCTTTAAGCCTTTATTTACTTACCAAGACGCCTTGTTTGGAAAAGTGTGTAAAATGTTTGTTAAAAAGCATTAATAACATGATTTGCAAAATATAGTTACCCCAAACATCACCCCCCCCCACTGGTTGTCGTGGATAATTTTGGCATTTTGTGATATTTATTTATTTTTTGTGACAACTGCATCTTACAAAAAGTTTTAGCTTTTTGTGCATTATAGCTGCACAGCAATGCAAAATAATTGACAAATGAGGTCAAAAATACTTTTCGTCTGTAAGCAAGTGATTACTTTAAGAGCAATTACAGTAACGGCCAGTGTTCTGCAAGCCCTACAACAATGCATCAATCGATCCTATTATGTTATCTCGTGTCTATAAAACATCAGATTTGGCAGGTTTTTTTCTTTAAACAGGTCAAAAAAGCAAATCATTGCGACTCTAGATAAAGCATTAATGCATTTAAATGCATTCAGTATGACAGCAGGAATTACATGTATGCTTATTTCATGCTTTTGTGAGATGCTTTAATCAGTAATTTGAATATAATTGGTGAAGAATAATTTCACTTGCTTATTATTTTAGATTATTTCATTTTGCGTGTTTTAATGATTTTGTCATTAAACCTGCCATTTAAGATTTAATTAATGCAGATATTACCTAGCAATTAGCATATGAATTGACTTAAACTGCCCAGCTTTGCTGTTGCGTTAACATTTTTGTTGATCCAAATTGTATGTTGACCCAGTTTATGTGAGTTAATTGGCAAGAAATGCGTAAGGCTATTTATTAATTTACTTTGTGATCTAAAATAAAGTCATCAGTTTTTTACAAAGCCTGTTTGTGGGATCCATGAGTGCCTGCCATATTATCCTTTGGTAGGTTAGGCAGATAGCTCGATCACCTATATTATAAAGAATTCCAGACTTTGACCAGGCCTTTTTGTCGCTCCTATATTACTTAGCCTTGTGTTTGGGATCATAATCCTGTCAAAAGCTTTTTTTCCAAAGCCCTCAATACGGTTGAGAATTGGTGGCACCCTTTGAAAAATGAGTTGTGCAAGTGTCATCCTCAGGGCCGGAACTAGGGGTAGGCAGAGTAGGCGCCCGCCTAGGGCGCAGTCATAGGGGGGCGAACTTTTGAAAAGAAAGATTTTTTTTTTCTTTAAGTTTGAGTAGGTACTGTTTTGTTTGCTTTCCAATGCGGCTCCCCAATTTCCATGCTGCCTCCCTCCCACCTCCCTCTTACTTGCACATGCCCTTGTTCTGTCTGTCTGGGTTTTGGCACCTACTATGAACGAAGACAGAAGACAAATGCGCTGTGCGCAATTGCGCATCCAAGCGCTGCACTAAGGGTGCACCGGCATGGTAATGTGACGTCACGCAGGGAGGGGAAGCTGTGCTGTGTGCATGTCTGGCCTGGTCCTGGTGCGTTGGAGAGAGCCCTCAGGCAGCAGTGCAGGTGTGTTGTGGTGGTGGCTGGTTGCCTGGTCGCTGGTGACATTTGGACCTAGAGAACAGAGTCAGCGAGAGAGGACAGGTG
>CM044440.1:76711043-76727505 GCA_024363595.1 Xenopus borealis
ATAAACCCATGCAAATGGGATTTTCTTGGAGCACATTTGGAATTCATTCCCAGATTTCCCAATAATATAAAAATTGTATATTTTTTAAACTATATATTGTTGCTTTGATCCACTGAAGCTTCAACTCTCTGTGCACTTAAAGGGCAAGGAAAGGCTCCAATATAATTTAATTAAAAAATGTGTACCATTTTTATAAGAAACCTGACTGTATACAGTGAAATCCTCCCTTCATTTAGTGCTGTGGATAGGAATTTTCAGACGGTCCCTAACTTCTGGCAGGGAAACAATCATACTTATGAACAGCAGGGGAAGCCCCTGCCTTACTTACCAGCCATCCAGAACTCAAGCAGCTTTGTTTTTCGTTCATTTATGACGATCCCTAAGAAGCCCAGACCACACTGAGCACGTGTATGTAGTCTAGTTTTGCAAAGATGTATAACAAAGTTACAAGATGACAGCCCCCTGTGGCCAACTTTGAAAGCATAAATCATTTGTTTGATTAGGCTTGTGGTGCAATAAGTTCATGTTTATGTTTAGTATACAAAATACAGCATTTCTAGCCCTATTCTATTTTAGACTTTCCTTGCCCTTTGAATGTTGAAATATACTACCTTGGGCAGACAAAGGATGCTATTAACAGGTGAAGCATTTTGTTAATGTAGTTAATAGCACATTATATAAAACTTGCAACTTGCTAATACAGATCTTTACCCCCTACCCCAGTATTCCATGTTTGTAATGGAAACCTGGTTTTTGCTGGCATGCTAAAATAAGACAAACTTGATTTCTTTTAAAGATCTTGACATTTTTATTTGTAGGTCTCCAACCCTAAAATAAAATGACTGCATATGCATGGTTAAATTTTTCGTTCAATATATTTCTATCAGTGAATATATTAACATTTTCAAAACTACTCCGCTTATGAAGTGAATAGATTTTTATATATTTTATGTGCTTGGAGTCAAAGAACTGTACATTCATAATTTGTGAAATGAATGCTTAAGCAGAATGACTCTGCACTGATGCTCGCGGACTTAAAAATTACCATTATATATAACTGAATCTCAGCCTTAATTATATGGTTAATGAGGATTAAGAACAAAGTAACAACATTTTTGTTTTATGCAGAAAACAAAAATGTTAAACTTTAAAAGCCTGCTCTTAATATTTATATTTAATGAAAAGATAACAAGATCTTAAGAAAAAATAAGGCTAGACATGGTAGACCTTATATACGACTGCGGTGCAGTTGCTGATGTCACTTGCATGAACTTTGTTAATGTAGCTAACTAACTTCCCTCTGTATACTCACTTAACCTCGTACTAGACTCCTTATACTCACCTGCTTCTCAACTCTTCTCTCATTACCTCCTCACATACTCCCATTCAAGACTTTGTAAGGGCTACACCCCTCCTCTGGAATTCTATCCCATGGTCTGTCCAACTTTCTCCCAACCTTTCTGCTTTTAAAAGATCTCTTAACTACCAAATCCAATACCACATACATCTCTCACCACTTAATTCTGACCTTGTCCACTACTGCACCTTGCATCTTATTCCCTTCCCTTTAGATTATAAGCTCTTTGCACAGGGCCTTCCTCACCTTTTGTACCATATTGGTTGTGACATATGTAACTCCATATGTGATTCATCTGATTTAGTTGTATAAACAAATATACTTACTTTTTACTTTAAAGTTTTGCTCAATATGTTGGCGCTTTATAAATACATAGTAATAATAATAAATTTTGAACCAATTCTGATCGATCCAAAAAAATATTGGGATTGACAAAATCCTTTAATTAATCTTAAATCCATTCATATCTGATAGATTCAGAATCATCTATTAGAAAATGGTCCCTAGTGTCCAATTTTATCAGTGCCTATACAAGTAGAAAGGAAAAAATAAAACATTGATTATAGCCCACAATGTGAATCAACATCTCAGACCATTTAATAGAAAACAAATTTCTGGATGTTTTGGTCAATGATAAAGAACTATTTTAAACTAATCGACCAGTGTATCTTAAGTCCATTGCCTTGAGTAAACAAAAGCCAGTGAACATGTGCCACGTTGACTTAGAAGGCAAAACAAACACGTAGATCTATATCTGTGAGTGTGCATCTAAGTATATGTTAAAAAAAAAACCAAATAGCATTGAAGCACACGGGAAGCCAGGAAGAAGGCAGTTTGGCGATATTGTTGAAGAGGCAATTAGTCGCCTGGTGACAATCTCCCCTAATCTGCTTGTCTGCCCCTACCCTAAAGGACTCCAGAATAATTTATAACATTTTTGAAAGGGACTGAATCCATAATAGTCAATGGTGATATTCTTAGTGAAATGTGATGAATACGTACTTTTGTATAGTCATACAAAAAAAAAAAAAAAATAACACTACCATAGCATGTTATTCTTCATATACCAACACAAAAAAAACTATATTTAAATGTTGAAATGTCATTATCCAGCAGTTCTTTGAAGATGGCTTTGATAGAAATTCCTTCCCTAAGGAGCTCATTACTGGTATTTTGGTGGAGACTGCACTGCTGACATATACAGACCCCTTATTAAACATTTTCTTTTATAGAGGGTTCTCAGCAGACTTAATCATGTCATTTTCAAGCACAGATAACAATATCACTTGGCATACGGTAGATAAAAGCATGATGTGACATTCAGTAAAGGCTTCATTGTAGTCATTTTAAAATGTAACAATGAAGAGTGATCATTATTTATTACTTACCAAGCCCCAGCAGATCAACGGTCAGTTCAGGAGACTTCTTTGGACTGGCTTTAAGCTCTAATGGCAGTTCCTTTTTCAATACCTGTGAAAAAGAAGCAATAAGCATTAATTAGAAGTCCTGAGATATATCATTAATATGGCTTAACATTTATTAAAGCACACAAATTATAGCTGAACCCTCTTTGGAACATGCTGCGTCAGTTCTGGGTTACAATCAATATGCCTAATACAATGTGTAAAATGAAAAACACTAGCAGTGCCAGATGAAACTGTAAATTACTCATACAGATAGAGTGGCCTGCAGCTTTGAGTTTTTAGACAAACTTACTCAAGGCATATGAAGCAGCAGTGTTAGAATGCTGCCAAAACCTGCCTAGTGTCGAAAAAAAAACTAACTGGGATAAGAATACTAAAATCAGATAAGAATGCTAAATTAATTAAGCAAGTCAATGTGCATAAAAAAAATGGCACAATTCAATATTTTTAAGTGAACTGTCCCATTCAAGTGAGCAGTGAATGGGAAATGCAAAAAAAAATCCAAGACATTAAAAAACATACAGAACATTCATTCAAGTTGTAACATACGGACTGGCATAGTTAACAACAAATTCCTCCTATAAAATCTGACAGGAGATATACTTAAAGGGCAAGGAAAGGCAAAGAAATAAAATCCTATTTTTACTTTCTTCAATGAAAAAGAAATCCATCTCCAATATACTTTAATTAAAAAATATTTACTTTTTTTAAGAAACCTGACTGTGTTCAGTGAAATTCTCTATTCATTTAGTGCTGTTTATAGGAATTGTCAGACGGTCCCTAACTTCTGGCAGGGAAACAATCATACTTATAGGACCCACGCCTTACTTACCAACCATGCAGAACTCGAGCAGCTTTGTTTTTTGATCATTTAGGATGATTCCAAAGAAGCCCAGACCACACTGAGCATGTGTATGTACAGTAGACTAGTCTTGCAAAGATGTATAACAAAGTTACAAGATGACAGCCCCCTGTGGCCAACTTTGAAAGCATAAATCATTTGTTTGATTAGGCTTGTGGTGCATGTTTATGTTTAGTATACAAAATACAGCATTTCTAGCCTTATTCTATTTTAGACTTTCCTTGCCCTTTAAAGGGATACTGTCATGGGAAAACCCATTTCTCAAAAGAGCAAACATATTTTTTTTATATTCAGTTTTGAAATCTGACATGGGGCTAGACATTTTGTCAATTTCCCAGCTGCCCCAAGTCATGTGACTTGTGTCAGCACTTTAAGAGGGAACTGCTTTCTGGCAGGCTGTTGTTTTTATTTCTCAATGTAACTTAATGGGGTGCTGGGGAATATGGGTTTTTACTATTGAGTACTGTTCTTAGATCTACCAGGCAGCTGTTATCTTGTGTTAGGGAGCAGTTATCTGGTTACCTTCCCATTGTTCTATTGTTAGGCTGCTGGGGGGAAAAAGGGTGGGGTGATATCACTCCAACTTGCAGTACAGCAGTAAAGAGTGATCAGAGCACAAGTCACATGACTTGGGGCAGCTGGGAAATTGACAAAATGTCTAGCCCCATGTCCGATTTCAAAATGAAATATAAAAAAAATCTGTTTGCTCTTTTGAGAAATGGATTTCAATGCAGAATTCTTCTGGAATGGCACTATTAACTGATGCATTTTGAAATTTTTTTTTTTTTTCCCATGACGGTATGCCTAAATTAATTGTTCAGTATAAAACTCACTAAACAATTATGTCCCATGTGGCCCCTCTTCAAGTCAGAGTAAAGCTGGGCATAGATGAAAAGATCCAATCGCACAAATCCTCGATTCGTATGATTTTTGGATCGTGTGTGGACTGTCCCGACGTTTGTCTTGCCATGCCGATCAGTCGAACAGACAGGTTAGAAGATTACTATCGGCTGCCAATCATATGCATGTTGCTGATCTATTGATTTTCAGTGGGAGACGGTCACCAGCTTTGTTGGGCATAAACTTTGGTACAATTCCTGCCAAGGGGCTGAACATCGCCTGATCTGTTCTTTTACTACTTATTTAAAGGGACAGTAACATCAAATTAAAAAAAAAAAAATCGTTTGTATGCAATAATAAACACCAACACAATTTAAAGTTTTAAATAGCAAAGTCTTTATTAAAAAATAACTTACTGAAACTCCACTTCCGCTCTATTTAGAAAAGGCGACATGGCGTTGCATACAAACAAATTTATTTTTTTTTTAAATTTGATGTTCCTGTCCCTTTAGACTGAAGGCTAATGGCAGGTCTGGAGATGGGGATGCCCGATCGCTCGAAGATTTGAACGATCGGATCTTTGTGTCTATAGCCAGCTTTAGAGAGCAGAAAAGCAGGACGTTTTTCTGGCTATTATATTAAGACATCCAGTCACTAAAGTCTATATACATAACATTTTGCCTAGCTAACTATATTAGAAATGTTTTTTTATTTTGCACCGTAAATCTATTTATACAGATTTTATTTTTACACGAGAACTGTTCCTTTAAGGTACAACTTGCAGTTATACAATACTGTTATACTGAATTACAGCTCACTTATTGCAACAATAATGCAAAAATAAATATATATGCTCTGTTTAAATCAGTCAATTCAGTTTTTCTAAAAATGCATTTTCTATTTACTACAGAATATTAAATCTAATAAAAGAGATCTATTAAATGATGACAGTACAGGTATGGGACCGGTTACCCAGGATGCTAAGTAATTATGAGCACATACAACAAGGGATTACTTGCCTTTATTATTTGCAGCTTAATTAAGACATGCTTCAATGTAGGTTATTCATACCTTTCATTACAATTAGGTCACAGGACTAATGCACAGTGCAGATGCTTCTAGGTAGTTAACATGATTACTGGGCTTTATGTCCTTCATACACACAGATATATGGTATTTTCTACTACAAATTATGTTAATGAGCCATGACAACAACCATTCTACAACTCCAAGGTTGACAGTGACCATCACCCACAGCATGGAATTCCATGCTGTTTTAGATGAAAAAGTATAAGAAGATGACCAGAATGTACGGATGGTTTTGGACATTCCAATACTCATTTTGGTCTTGCTAGAAAAAAAAAGCCCACTGACAGTATTTCCTCTACCATGTTTGATGGCTTGCACACATTCTGTTCTTTTAATTAGAGACTGCAGATTGGCCTGTGTGTGACCACCTTTAGTCTACTGTACCTGCAATTAGGGTTGCCACCTGGCCGGTATTTTACCGGCCTGGCCAGTATTTTTGATGGTTGAACCCAATGTTATTAATAGGAAAAAACAAATAATTATATAGGAAGGCCATTATTTTTTTCAAGAAAAGTTGGTAACCCTACCTGCAATACATTGTGTAGCTAAATGCCCAGTTTTCTGCAAAGGAAATGTATCCAACTTCGGGGAAATTCGACCCTCAAAGGGTTTTTCCGATCTAAAATTTACCTTTTTCGATCAAATAAAAATCGTTCGATTTAATTTAACCATTCTCTGCAAAATCCTTAGAGTACTTGGAACTTAGAAAATGTTGAAAAATGGTGAATAGTCGAAGGGTTTTTAAAGGGCAAGTACTTCGAAATTCGAATTTTCAAATTTTTTCAATACAAATTGAATTTTGGACAATTCGATAGACGAAGTAGCTCAAAATTACTAAAAAATTTTAATTGAAAATGTTTTAATTTTATTCGAATTTTCACTTTGACCTTTAGTAAATGTGCCCCTTAATATGTACCTTTTTAAAGCTTAAATGTAACTCAACCAGAATGCATACAAATATGTAAGAGATTTATGTTTCTGCCATCTTTACACTTATTTGCCTATTCTGAATAATTTCCAAAGGCTCTCAGTTAAGTAAGAATGACAAGCTACTCTTATCCTGTCAATACTTGCCAACTTCTTACAATACTACTACAATAAGTATGCATGTATGCATTATATAACATGCTTAGATAAACAGCGTCCAACAGAAGCTCATATAGTCTTAAAGGAACAGTAACATCAAAAAATGAAATTGTTTTAAAGTAATAAAAATATAAAGCAGCGCTGCCCTGCACTGGTAAAACTGGTGTGTTTGATTCAGAAGCATTACTATAGTTTATATAAATGAGCTGCTGTGTAGCTATGGGGGCAGCCATTCAAATGAGAAAAGGCTCAAGTTACACAGCAGATAAGCTCTGTAGAACATAATGTTATCTATATATATAAAAAGTAACTCAAAGCAACTGGACTTGCTGAGATATTTTTAATGAAGACGTTTCACTGCTCATCCAAGCAGCTTCTTTAGTTTAACTGACTGGTGTAGGGGAGTTCTCGGCAAATAGACTCTTCCAACAATCCAATCACAATGGCACACTGCAACTCTTCAGAGAGGTGACATTTGAAATTCACAGTGGTCTTGATTCTGTGTAGTTACAGTGATAGAATAACCAATGTGTCATGCAACTCCTAGACACAGGTGTTACTTGTGAGAGTTGCATGAATGGATGTGTCAAGAGTTCTGAAACCGCCGGGGAACAGATGCGAGAACAGCATTGTATGTAGCAGACAGGTGGTGTCGAAGGCCCCCGCCTCTGTTCAGAGATGGTTTCTCCACCTTAACATGAATCGCCTCTTTCACACCTCTTTCAAACCAGCGGTCTTCTTTATCCAAAATTTGGACATTGCTATCTTCAAAAGAGTGTCCCTTGTCTTTTAGGTGTAGAAAAACAGCCGAGTCTTGTCCTGTAGAGTTCGCCCTCCTATGCTGATCCATTCGTTTGTGGAGCAGTTGTTTTGTCTCCCCAATGTATAGATCAGTGCACTCATCGCTACACTGGACTGCGTATACTACATTACTTTGTTTTCCCTTAGGAGTTGGATCCTTTGGGTGTACCAGTTTTTGTCTCAGTGTGTTGCTAGGTTTGAAAAACACAGGGACATGGTGTTTGTTGAAAATCCTCCTGAGTTTCTCAGACACTCCAGCTACATATGGGATGACTATGTATTGCTTACTATGTGTCTCTGGGTGGTTATTTCTTTTTATGTTCCTGTTGGACTTGGTTGCTGCCGTTTTAACAAAGGCCCAGTCTGGGTAGCCACATGCTTTTAAAGCTCCTCTGAGATGTTTATGCTCCTTGTCCTTGGACTCAGTATCAGTTGCCACACATTCCGCCCTGTGGTGCAGAGATCTAATGACACCCAGTTTGTGTTCCAGTGGATGGTGGTAATCAAACAACAGATATTGATCCGTATGAGTAGGTTTCCTGTACACCTCCGTTTTTAAAATACCCCCTTCTTGGATGCAAATTAAACAGTCCAAAAAAGCATTCAAAAAATCCATTCATGCAACTCTCACAAGTAACACCTGTGTCTAGGAGTTGCATGACACATTGGTAATCCTATCACTGTAACTACACAGAATCAAGACCACTGTGAATTTCAAATGTCACCTCTCTGAAGAGTTGCAGTGTGCCATTGTAATTGGATTGTTGGAAGAGTCTATTTGCCGAGAACTCCCCTACACCAGTCAGTTGAACTGTAGTAGTGTTTCTTAAGCAAACAGATCAGTTTTAACAGTGCAGGGCAACACTACATGATCTTTTCTTTACTTTAAAACATATATATATATATATATATACATACACACATACACTTTATGAGCTTCTGTTGGACTATGTTTTCCTATCTCAAAGGCACTACATTTTCTTTCAAAATAAGCCACGGTTTCCCTGTAGTCCTGTTTTCCAGTGGAAACTTGGCAAACAAGAAGATCTTCCAAAGGCAGTATCAGGCTAATCTGATTATAATGAATGCAATATAGGCAAGGACTGCATTAATGAGTCGGTGTGGTCTTTGATCCAGCGTGAAACTAAAACCTGCCCGAGCAACATCTGGATGATTTTTGTCAAGATATCCAGCAAGTAGGATTGTAGTTTCAGGGGTGTTGCCTGGTTCTTTAATGGCATTCAGTTTTGTAATGCCTAAAAGAAAATGTAGCTTGTATTTCTGTACATTCATAACTTGCTGTTGAACTTGGATTTGTTTCTGAAACACACTAGTAAATGGTGAATTGCAGTTAAATTCTGTGGTCATTTTTGTGGTGAAATACACATGCACTGTGGATTGTAAGCAGTTCATAGAAACATGTTACTTAAAGTGTAAGATATGCAGTGGGATAAGTTAGAAAATGTTTATCACACAAAAAAAGTGAGTGCAAATGACAGATGAAACAAATCGTGGATGTATTGTTCTGTGGCCAAACTCTATACAGACTTTGTTTGCTTTCCACTACGAGTAATTTCCAATTACTACACTAGGGCTTGTATTTCACATATGCTGATTAAACTAAAGCTTTTGTCTACTTTCATTAAATTAGAATTGTAGCTATTGCGCATAAAGTAATGGGTTTGTACACATATTGTCTAGCTTGCCATTAAGCTATATATAATTGCATACACAGTTGAGAAATCCCACAAGGAGAAAGATTAATGCTGGCAAATTACTGGACCTGCAGATGCAACTTTAACTTGTTAGCTCATAATACTTTCTATAACAATTGGCACATACTATAAAGCAGGAGTCCTAAACCACTGGGCAACGGCACAGACAGTCCTGAACTGGGTCACTACACCTAAATGGAAGCCAGCTCGCTCAAACTGGATGCACAGTTACCACTGGCCCCCCTGCAAGGCCTTTTTTGTATTTTGTATTTACACTGGTCCCTGGGCAAAAAAAGGTTGGGGACCACTGCTATAAAGCAATCACAACAATACACACAAAACCTTTCCCTTACTGCATCGGAACAGAGCAGCCCAGCTATATGCTATAATACAGGGGTACCCAAAAAGTAGATTGGGATCTACAGATGCAGTCACTTTGGATTGTGTGTTAAATGCGTCGTGACTTAACTCATCTATCCCATTTATCCCACTTAGCACAGAATATTGTGTCACAGCATCCCATCCAATTAAAGAGTTCACCATTGAAAACAATGGTGCTTTGGTATGCTAATGAAAAGGTTAAATGCATTAAATGAGTTAAGATAACTTTAGATAACACAGTTTCTTCAATTAGCCCTGAGTCACGACACATTTAACTTACAAATCCAAGTGACTGCATCTGTACCAGGCAAACTTTGGCTGCTGATTAGTAGATCACAAGACAGCTTGACTAGATTTCCCTTCTGTTTCATGCTTCAGATATTTATGTTAAGGATTCTGAAGAAATAGTTTCTTTTAAATTCACTTGATTATAAATCAATATTTAAGTAATATTTTCCATGGAACAGAATGCTAACAATGCTATTATGGATGTAGATTATAATGGACCAACATCACTATAAGTATATGTATGGGCACTCCTGTGCTAATATTAGTATATTATTACATATGTATTACATTCTTGCAAAATATTAATTCGTGACTATGTTACAGCAGTCATTATTTAAAAAAAAAAAAAAAAACATTTTCAATAGCAATAACATATCATAGTGTTTTACTGTATAGCAATTTATCATTTCAGAGAATAGTAATTTTACTACACTATTTCAATTTGGTGGAATCTACATGCAACATACTTTGGTAAGTAATATTGTTCTTCCAACTGTTTATAATACCCGTTGAATTTAGATATTTTTCCTTTGTACCAATGAACATTTGGGAATTAACATGCTGGAAGTTGCAAGTTTTGATGTGATCTTCTGAAATTTCATAAAATCCTCTTAATTCAACCTATATTTGCAGTTTTATAGATGAGTGAAACAACATTTACCCATTCTGAATTTGTTTAAATATGTGGCTTTTAAAAATATATTTTCTACCTAAATATATTTTACTTAAGGGGTCAAGTAACTGTTAGCAGCTCTGATTTTACATACAATGCACACTGTATGTTTTGCTGCAGCCATGAAAAATGAGCATGTTATCTTTCTGTTGTCTCTACTTGCCAGCTACTTTGGTGATCCTTTTTACATATCTCACATCAAAGACCCCTGGCATTCATATTTATGATATTCTATCCTAGCATATTAGGACATGTGGGAGATAAGATACTGTAAAGCAGAAGATGTGAGGCACATTTTAAAATTGTCTTATAAAGGAAATGCTAACTTTAGTAAGTTTTGCAGTTTGGAAGAAGAGGATAAATAAATGTTTTATGTACAAAATAAATGTACAAGCCAGAAATCACCACAAAACTAAATATTTCTCACAGGCACCCGCAAAAGACATGCAGCTTTTCAGGTCAGTTGTAAAAAATGTATACCCAATATATTTCTCTATAAATATATATGCATTGTTTTGGTATTAAGAGTCATATACCTTGTAACAGAAATGGGTATTAAACATTCTGACAGATTCACCAAGCTAAGTTTGTCCTAAAAAACAAAAAAATTATTTTCCTGGGTAAAATAAAATTATTTTATATGGTACTATGTAAAAATCATTTTCAAATTGAGGGCTCAGCGTCTTCCTGAGCAGAGGGGGCGGTAAGGCATGTTGTGACATGAAACCTGTGGGACTGCCAGTTTGGGCGGCTTTGGGTTGAAATGTTGCAGAACACTGCGGGTTGGGTTCAAGGTCAGACACATCACTAATGCTTACACCATTCATATATTCCTTATGAATCGTGGGTGATCTCCTACTATTCTGTGATGGGGTGTGCCTGCTGCCGATACATAGTGAGTGCCTTCTGCATTATATAGATAGGAGAAAGGAGGAGAAGTACAAACGATGGTATGCAGATAGAGAAAGAATTTAGAAGATAGCTATAGAAGGTTTTTCATAACGTTTTGAAGAGGTGATGCATGCATCTGGATTGCAATTGGTTTTAGGCTAGACGTCCCCTTTGAAAGAGTTAATGTTTTATATACTTTAATACAGGATGTGAATAGCCTGCCTTGGTTTTGGTAAAGTGAACAAAAAAAAAACAAAAACAGCAGCCTTGGTGTCTCTATACATTGTTCATACCATTATTAATTCATGAATATTAATATTTGTAAATATTAACACATAAAGCACCAACATACTCCGCAGTGCAATTCATAAATCAGAAATAACAAAAACATTGACCTATATAGTAGGTAAAAAGGTGCTGCTCAACAGTTGCAATCTGAAAGGTCATGGAAAGTTCTACCTGCAATGAGAGAACATTTGATGAAGGTACAAACAGGACTGAAATTGTTTGCAAAAGTGGTCAGCTTGTGGGTTAACAGATGGAACTAATCCATTAGTTGGGGGCCCAGTGGCACTGAACAGAAATGATTGGAAGCAGCATGCCATGTCTGATCACTTATTGTTAATAATGAAATAAGATCCCCAGTTCATTGTATATCTGTTCACTGTACTTGGTACTTGAGGAGATTATAGATGATCATCGAAGATTTAATTTGTATTCAGAGAAACATTCTTGCCTTTTACTACAGCATATTTGGAACCTGCTCACATTTTCATGGTTACTTATCTTTAAATCTCTCCCTTCTGTGCATGGTAAAGGTACATAGGGGCCGATTTACTAAATTCATGTGAAAAGATTGAAGTTCGATCGAATACAATCGAATAACGATCGTAGGATTTATTTGATTGGTCAAATATGCAAATTTGGCTTATTCAATCATCGAATAGCAAATGATCGAATAGATTCGAATGATCGAATATGCGATCATTCGATCATCGAAGGACTTAAAATTTTAGAATTATTCGACTGCCTACTTCGCCAGATTGAAGCTACCGAATTGTAATAGTAGCCTATGGGAACCCTCCCATAGGCTTCTGAGGCTAAGTCCTGATCGAATAGGATTCGTACGATTGAAGTCTTCGATCGTTCGAATCGTACGAATTATTCGAATGATCGAATAATTCATTCGAATGATCGTTATTCAATCGTCGAATGATCGTTATTCGATCGTCGAATGATCGTTATTCGATTGTCGAATGATCGTTATTCGATCGTCGAATGATCGAAGATAGAAGAAAAGGGTAGCCTAAAACTATTCGATTAGCATTTGACAATCGAATGCTAATCGAATTTCAAGGAAAAACTAATAGATTTTTTGGTGAATTTAGTAAATCTGCCTCATAGTATCCTTCTCAAGATAATTTAAATATTTAGAACAAGTGTCATCTTAGCTGCCCTTTTTCACAAAATTACTAAGTTAAACATAGCTTGCTAAAGACAGGCCCTTCAAAAGTATCCAGAATGTTCACAGTGATGTCTAAATGGTAACCAATAAATAAATCGGATCACATTTACTGGATTTAAAAAAAAAAAAAAAAAAAGATTTTATTTTTCTCTGTTATAATAAAACAGTAATCTGTACTTGATCCAAACTAAGAAGTAATTAATCCTTATTGGAAGCAAATCCAACATATTGGGTTTGTGTAATGTTTACATGATTTTCTAGTAGGCTTAAGGTATGAAGATCAAAACTACGAAAAGATCAGTTGTCTGGAAAGCCCCAGGTCCCGAGCATTCTGATAACAGTTCCCATACCTGTATGAAGATATTTCACAGGTTTATACAGTAAGGCGAATGTAACAGTGTTTTATCAACAGCTGAAAAAATGCATAAAATCCATAGTAACCAAAACATTTAAGTGTTTTAAAGTAATAAAAATATAATACAGTGTTGCCCTGCACTGGTAAAACGGTTGTTTTTCCTTCAGAAACACTACTATTATTTATATAAATCAGCTTCTAAGTAGCAATGGGGGCAGCCATTCAAAAGAGAAAAGGCTCAGTTTACACATCAGATAAGCTCTGAAGAAAATAATGGTGTTAACTGTTATCCACCATTTAACCCATGCCATGTTTACATGAGCTATAGCAGTGGTTTAGTAATTATGAGAATGGTATCCTTGTGTCAGTTTGGGTCAGATTTTGCCCTAAATATGCTCATGTGCATATTTGGCCTGAAATCGCCATGAGCATACTAACAAGCAGATGCCATTCCTATCCGCTTACGAACACTGGGTTATGTAGTGAACATTGTCATTTTGTCCTTCAGTGGAAAACAATCACATGTGCTGTGGTACATAAGGGATTAGTGATTATCTGTTTATAACGGAAAACATAAATAAACTATACATAAACTATATATAAACTATATAGAAGTGAATTTTAAAATGGTTCATGGTGCGGTCTGACAAATATTGTTGTTTGTATATTTATATATTTAAACAGAAATCATACAGAGAAATTAAGCATTGGCGTAATGTTGTCCTTTTTGTTTCAGAATGCTTATCAGTCCATTTAAACTTCAATAGATCAAAATTAAGTTTAAATAAGAAATTGCAGCTATACTATGGTGCATGAATATTTACAGCTAGCAAATGGAAGAATCATTTTCAGTTCGGCTTATATGGTATTTGGATAGTTTTACATTTTCCACTCCAGTTCTTGTTTCTAAATCTAATCATGTTCTGAAAGCTAATTTGAAGGTATGTTTTCTACCAAACTGCCTCTTGGCCTTGAAATCAATTTCTCTAATGTGAAGCAGACAGGGCACTCATTTTACCATAATCAAGGTCAATGTAACTCAATCTATTTATCAATACACACATTCATACATTTACTGCACACCAACGAAAAGAAAAGGTGCCTTTCTGCATAACGTCTCATTGGTATGGTTATGTGATGCACTTGTTAAAAATAATTTTTTTCAGGGTTACGTTTAATTGTACAGGTATGGGACCTGTCATCGAGAATTCTTGGGACCTTGGGTTTTCTGAATAATGTATCTTTCTGTGATTTGGAGCTTCATACCTTAAGTCTACTAGAAAATCATGTAAACATTAAATAAACCCAATAGGCTGGTTCTTCCACTAAGGATGAAATATGGAGAATGTTTACTTACTGATCCAAAACTAAGATATAAGGTCATGTTTAGTAATATCTGGAGAGATTTCTGGAGATGTTGCCCATGGCAACCAATCAGCGATTAGATTTAAACAGCCACCTATAAGTTAGAAAACAAAAGATCTGATTACTTGCTATGGGCAACATCTCCAATGTCAGTAAACGTGCCCCTATATCTTAGTTTGGCTCAGGTATAATGTACTGTTTTATTTTGACAGAGGAAATGGGAACCATTTTTAAATTTTTTTGATTATTTGGATAGAATGGGGTTTATGGGAGAAGGCCATTCCATAATTTGTACTTGCCAAAACCATTCAGGAACTCGATAAAATGGTACATGAACACATAGGTACTGTACAATAAATAAACCCCTCCAAACATATGAAAGACTTTCACAACTGTTACCTAAAATGCCTTAATAAACTACTGAAAAAGAGAGACTACATACTGTAGATATATACAGGTATTAAATCGCTTGCAAGTTGTCTATGTAGTTCTACCCTAAAAGGCAAGCCTTAATTGCATAAAAATCATTCTACTGCCTAACAGAGCCTCCTGTAGGCTGCAAGTCCACATAGAGACTGCCAGTAGTCAATAAAATACAATATTTTGCACCCCTATGAATTTTTTGCATATGATAATGTTGCACTCCTAACGTTTTTACAAGTATGGTTCACAGGTAAAAAAAAAAATTGGTTACTTGAATCTTTTAATTTTCTGCATTTGTTTTCGGTTTGTAATGGATGTATCACATTATTTTCTAAGACCCAAAGTTTTTATATACATATATATTCAAAGACAATATTTATTGTATATATACACAACATTGTACAGTATATGGGATAGATGCTTTTAAAATGTGTAGGTACAGCCACATAGGCCCGTAAAGCAGAAATTCAATCAATTCTGAAAGCAGCATAACAATTAGTTGGTTATTTATTAAAATGAAAGAGTCACTATTTTCTTAAACCACTTTGACCAAAATCCTGTCCTCATTTTTACTGTATTTAGCAGTACGTTTTCTCATTAAAATCTGGGACGGAAAACACGATAAAAATCCTAAAAATGTAAATTTGTGCAATTTTTTCAGATTTGACCACCCCAAAAACTCTGATTTATTGTTTGAAAACCACAAATTAATCTGAATATTAATTATAGTATAATTATATTACAAATGTAAGTGGGATATTTGCCTATACTGTACGTATAAATGATACGGACTTCTAGATGACCTCTGCAGGTTTGAGATATAGTATTTATTTTACGAACTTTTAGCAGCCTCTGGGTTATATAGATTACAAGATCAGTTATACCCAGATGCTACGTATTCTGGATTAAAAATTCCATACATGTAATAATCATTATATCCCATGTCTGAATATGACTTTATGTACAGTATGCAATGCCTACCTTATCAGTTCCTACAGGTTTAACCGTTTTTTCGGGGTCTCTCTCTTTTTTCCTTTCTTCTTTTTTCTTGTCCTTTTCTTTCTATTATATGAAAAGAAGCAAAAAATAAAGTTTATGTGAAAAATATATTATCTTTGCAGCCAACATCTTTCATAACTATTTATAAATTGTCTGCACAGACTGCATGTAGTATAATTTAAAGACACACATTATATACATATCTTTCTCTTAGATCAATCTATCCATGTGTGTGCAATAACAAATACTGTTCCCTAAACACCATTACAAGCACATAGTAGCCAAAATTCTTTATAAATATTGCTTATATAAGACTGGTGTATTTTACAATTTGTGCTATGGTAGTCAGAAGACAAACCTGCATGACACACCTTAATGCAATTCAGACGGTTACAATTCATCTACAATATAAGAGCTCCAGACCATCTGTTAACAGCTACTCAAAGGC
>CM044440.1:76745777-76771675 GCA_024363595.1 Xenopus borealis
TAAAAAAAAAACATGTTTTCCCATGACAGTTTCCCTTTAATTTACTCTGAAATAGATGTGTGATGCCTCTCAAAACAGAAATACATGTTGATATTCTCCAAAGACATTTATAATGGATCTACAGGTTATTGTGAACTAGTACTACTATACAAAGGTTTGTTAAGAATTAAAGTTGTGGCAAAACAAAAAAAGTTTTATATAAAAATGACCAAGACACAAATGCTAGCACACAAAGGGGTGCAAAACTGTGTCTCTTTAACCCAGCATTTTAGACTGGGATATGGCTGTGATTTGCAAGTTAAAGGAACAGTAACACCAACAAATAAAAGAGTTTAAAGTAATTAACATCTAAAATATTGTTAGCATGCACTGGTAAAAGTGGTATGTTTGCTTCAGAAAGACTACTATAGTTTATATAAACAAGTTGCTGTGTAGCAATAGGGGCAGCCATTCAAGCTGGGGGGAAAAAAGGAGAAAATGCACAGGTTATATATCACATAACAGATAAGCTCTTCCCAATAAAATGGTGTTTTATTGGTTATCTGCTATGTAACCTGTGCTTTCTCTAATTTTTTCCAGCTTGAATGGCTGCCCCATGGCTATACAACAGCTTGTTTATATAAACTATAGTAGTCTTTATGAAGCAAACACTACAGTTTTACTAGTGCAGAGCAACAGTACATTATATTTTAATCACATTGATACACTTTCAGTTTTTGGTGTTCCTGTTCCTTTAAATTAGTGATAAGGGTAGGAGATGACTATGTGACTGTTCCTCATGGATGTACTGCTCCTGTACTTGTGAAAGGAATTTCTTTGAGCTCAGAATACTGGAACCGGGTGTTAGTGCAAACAATGTGGCGGCCTGTGCTTGATTTCTGCAATTTGCACCCAGCAACATTTTTATTTATTGATTTGATTTATTCCCATCATTTGTAGTAAAAGGCACCAAGTGTGCCCAGTAGCAGTAATGCATAGCAAACAGGTGACCAGTAAATCCTACTGGCTGACAAGCCTTATTTGTGCTCCAACAGAAAATTATTATTTATATTATTATTTTTGGGGATCTGGGGGGGGTCACACAAATTTACAGAACTCATACCATGCTTTCACACACATGCACGCAACATGCAATTTGCCAGTTGTACACAAGCAGAGACACTTTGTGTTACTTTTTTCCCTCATGGCATTGTTAAATTTTTTGCCTGAAATTTTCTTTTATTATGAATAGCATTCGCTACCCGCACTGCACAATACCTTTTGTATGTTATTTCAGTGATTATATAGCAATCACATATTTCACCATTTCATTGTATGTTTAGCTTTTCTTTTTTCACCTAGTGTAATCAGCAGTCAGAATCACAGTTTGAATATTTTAGCATGGCCAAATAGGTTTTACAGACAGAAACAATCGAACACCACCTATGCAATGCTGAAAATGTATAATTTTCCTAAAATATATGTTTTTCTACCGTCTTTGTATTGTTCTTATGGCACATAATATACATACCGGATGCTTATATTATCGAAGCCTGAGTGCCGGCCGTAATTATTCATCTGAACTATTTTCATTTGAGGGACTCTGTATGCCACATAGTTTGGTAATCCTATGCACAATGGGCATCACACTGTTCAGTGGACCCCTGGCATTCATATTTAGGATGATTTTTCTTGTTACCTAATGCTATGTGGGAGATAAGATGCTAAAAATTGGAAGCTTTGAGGCAATTTTAAAATTTTTTAAACATTTTTTCAATTTTTGGAAAGCATTGTAGTTTGGAGTATATACGGCTTTTGGGGGGGGCAGTCAACTTATTTTTTTGTGTTTTTACCTCACAAAAATGCAGTAAATCTGTTGATTATTCATTGCTGAAGTGACTTTTAGGACAAATTGTTTGTGGTAACTTCATTTTGGGGTAAATTTAACATTGGTAATCATATGCACAATGGGGATTCAAAGTGTTCAGTGGACCGGTAGCATTCTTATTTAGAATATTTTGATACCTAATGCTGTGTAGGAGATGCAAATATGCAAAGTGAAAGTTTTGAGGTGATTTTTTTCGAAGTTTCATACATTTTTTCCGAAAAGCTTTGATGTTTGGTACTTTTTAGTAGAAAGTACAGTACACATATCTGGTATTGGCACAATCATGACACTTAAGGATTTGCAAATCAGTTGAATTGTTCTGCATAAAATAAAAAGTTTTTCTGGTATAAATATCTGTATCATGATAAATAGCGATTTTTATATTTTTTTTGTATTTAGAGCTCTAAATCTTATTCCAGACATGAAAATACACAAAAAAGCAGGCAGATCTAGAAAGCTCAAGTTCTACTAAAAGAAGAAAAAAAAAAGTAGTTTAGTAAATGTAAAATGTATAGTTTTCCTAGGTAAACTAACCCCCACCTTCCCTGCCCACCAGAACAAAAAATGCTCCTACAGTGACATGTTCAAAACATCTGGCACCGAGTGCAAATGAAATGCTAAATTCTCCTGGTGGCTGAATGAGATTACCAAAATGAGTGCCATCCTGCCAACAATTTAGATTCTAACAGGTGGGAAGGCTTTCCGGGGGCTCCTGAAGAAGAGCTGTGAGCAGGGATTAAATTTGTGCCCACTTATTGATATACCATTGCCATTTAACTACATATCGGATCACAAAACCTTTTATTACAAAACATGAATGACCCAGTGGTTAAAAAAAAAACTTTTTTGTGTCCAATGAGACCAGGACAGACTTTCTTCACCAAATGGCAAAGCAACATGTGAGAAGCAAATCATACACTGCCTACACCTCTAAAAGCACACCAGACCTACATGAATGAAAGAATGGTGGCTGTAAGTATGGTGGCTGTAAGATCAGGCTGCATGGCTTCCACTCTCTTTTACTGACAACAAACCATAGGGAACACACATACTGTAAATAGTTTGAACATACAAAAGCCTAGAATATAATGGCTTAAATTCTTTACAATGCAGCAAGGCAAGGGTGCGGTACCAACAACATAAAATTTTATCTATATGTATCCAGTATGAAGTGCAATATGAAATCTAACACTATGAAAAATGTGTCAGATACTTTTAAACTATATATAAATAAATTTATCGAATTCACATAGCAAACAGTTCTACAAGATTAAAAGTGTGAAACTGAAAAAAAAATCTGGGACTGTGGAATTGGAACACTAATGTTGGCCATAGATGCAAAGATCCGCTCGTTTGGCAATCGCGCCAAAGTATGTGTGTTCCCTATCTTTCCCGATATGTCACTAACTGGCAGGGCTATATTGAGGTAATCTGGATGTTCAGCCCTATCGCAAAACGATTGGACTACGACGAGCGCAATGGGCTCCTGAGGGGTTGGTCGGAAGAAAATCCAACCTTCCCGATCTATATTGTGTCCAGATATCGGTCGGGAAGACCCGTCGGAAGCCCACATACACGGGCAGATAAGCTATCAAATCGGTCTAAACAACCGATATTGGCAGCTTTGTCTGCCCGTGTATGGCCAGCTTAAGGCTTTAATGATATCTACAATGACCTTCAGTAAAATGAACAAAAGCCATTACATTAAGCTGAAAATAATGACTTTCGGGAGAGGTATACCCCCCTTCCACTCTGTCAAGGTGGGATAAAAGTTCTCACCTTTTCTTAATAAACCATGAATTAAGAAAAATCAATTACTAACAGCCAATTAGTAAGAAAATAAATAAATAAGCCCTTAATGCAGCAAAGCTGTAAAACACACCACATTTTAGAAGCCTTAATGACAAGGTGGTTACTGTTAAAATGATTATGCTTCCAACAAATCAACTGTGAAGCAGCAGTGCCCCCTAGCATTGCTAACTATTCTTACTGGAATGGAACAGAGTTGATTTTAAAAAATCAGTTGTTCCATACAATCTTTATTAATAATTTCTACAGCAGTGAATCACAAAAGGAAATACGTGTATTATCACTAAGGTGGTGATTCAGGCCTGAAAAACAGATGTTATAATAGACAACTGAATTAGGTCACCATTTGGCTGCTTTTTCTCTCTGTAATAATACAGTACCTTGTACTTGATCCAAACTGAGATATAATTAATCCATATTGGAGGCAAAAACCAGCCTATTGGGTTTATTTCATGTTTACATGATTTTCTAGTAGACTTTAGGTATGAAGAACCAAATGAAAGGGCCAATAAACATGTCTCTGAAGAACTGCACTCAGTAAGAGGAAATAGCTTGTAGTTTTTACAATATCTTTGTATAAAATGATTAAAGGGATACTATCACGGGAAAAAAAAAGTTTTTTTTCAAAATGCATCAGTTAATAGTGCTGTTCCAGCAGAATTCTGCATTGAAATCCATTTCTCAAAAGAGCAAACCAATTTTTTAATACTTCATTTTGAAATCTGACATGAGGCTAGACATATTGTCGATTTCCCAGCTGCCCCAAGTCATGTGACTTTCTATAATTTGGATCTTCATACCTTAAGTTTATTAGAAAATCATGAAACATTAAATAAACCCAAAAGGCTGGTTTTGCTTCCAATAAGCATTAGTTATATCTTAGTTTTGATCAAGTACAAGGTACTGTTTTATTATTGCAGAGACAAATTAAATCATTTTAAAAAATTTGGAATTTTGGGATAAATGGAGTCTATGGGAGATTGCCTTTCCGTAATTCAAAATGTTTTGGATAAAGGATCCTATACCTATATACAAATGGTTTAAAACAATGTGTAAAAATGTAAAGGTTATGTGAAGAAATTGGCATTGCTTAAATACATGTGTAAAAATGTGCATTTTCTTTTCACTTTTTGGGAGTGTTGGATCCTCAAAATATCTCACCGACTTCAGGACACTATTCCAGGTCTTGTATAGGATAATATAGCACAGAATTAATATAGATGTGGTTGAAAAAAAGGACATTGATTAAGTTCAACTTTTGCATTCTAAATGAGATTGCCTTACTGCTAGTTGATCCAGTGGAAAGTAAAAAAACTCCATCTGAAGCAATGCTCCCTTTAATTCCTTCATAGCTATGTGCGCATATTTTTTAAATTGTGTGTTTAGTCAGAATAATGCAAAACCTTGTTTTTCACACAAAATTCTTTGTATACACCACAACATGGGTGAAAGCACTAACCCTAAGTCTCTCCAATCTATCTCAGAAGTGAAAATCCTTCTTGGGTCCAAATCACTGCTTGGATCAACTTTGCAGTTCTTCATACTATTTTTTCAGTTTTTAAAAAAGCATCCAACCCTTTCTTGAAAACAAATGTATCTGTCATTACAACTTAGAGGCTTCTAAAAAAAAATCATTTTTATTGCTGGATTATAGTGGCAGATACACAAAGTATTTAAACTACTACATTACTTAGTTTAAAGTGCCATCATGATATATAGAGAACAGACCTTTTTTTGGTCCAATGTCACAAGATTATTGTGTATGGATTCTTACAGCACACATACATACATATCGTAAGCATTTTTACCTTACCTGAATTTGTTCGGGAGTCCATTGATCCAAATTTACAGATTTCACTCTTGATATGTGAACTCCAAGATTTCTATGAATTCCAGCACAACGAATGCAGATAAAAACCCCTAGGTTCCAGGAAGCCCACCTAGGACCTGCAAGAAAAAATATACAGTTTTATTTAGCATTTTTAAACGAGTCTGTATATTAAAAAGTCCCATTAAAATTACACATGAAACCGTAATTCTTTTTTGATTAATACTTCCACACCTGCTATAAAACTCAAAATGCTCAGCTGTCAATCCCATTTTGCCTTCCCCACCTCTGTCTCAGGCACAGAAATCAAGTTCACTCTAATTTCTGCACTTCCTAGATGTCACTGCCCTCCCCACATGCCCTCTAACTCATCACTGTCTATAATTGATTAGTATGAGTGTAGACATGATAGAAACACTTATTAAAGAAAAAAACTTATAGCAATGCAGGTAAAGCCTTAGAAAGGAACCTTTGAAGAGAGACTTTGAAAGGTTATTGGATATATGTAATCTTGGGGTTGTTGCACAACTGAATGGATTTGATTCAATATTCAAACAAGTCTGTGGCAGAGGATATAGCATCCAAAACTTATGGATTTGTTGAATTCCAAATGGTGCTTTACAAGATTACAGGTGGACATTTATGTCAAGTATTAGAGGGCAAGTTAACTAAAAAAAAATAAATAAAAGAATAAAATAAAAGAAGCCATAATCTGCTTTAAGGGGCAGATTTACTTACTGAAAAAACTAAAAAATTCGACCATCGAAGTTTTTTTAAAGGGCTTTAGCGATCGAAAATGGACCTATTTCGATCTAATAGGTCCATTTTCGATTGAACAAAAATCATTAAAATCGAATTCCTAGGACAGGACAGGTTCTAGGAGGTCCCCCATAGGCTAAAATGGCTATTCAGCAGCTTTAAGGTAGCGAAGTCGAAGGATTTTAAATAGCCAGTACTTCAAAAATTCAACTTGTCGAATATTCAAATTTTTTCAATTCAAATCTAATTTTGGGCCATTCGATAGGCGAAGTAGCCCAAAATTACTTCGAAATTAGAATTTTTGGAATTTGAATTTTATTCGAATATTCACTTCGACTCTTAGCAAATGTGCCTCATAAAGTTATTTGTAAAAACAGTTGCTACTGAAAGCCACATTTGCTTAAAGGACATGTAAACCCCCCCCACTTCAGAAATCGAAGCGCTGCGCGAATGCATTGCCACAGGCAGGCAGAAGGCTAATCAGGGAGATTGTCACCCCGTAGAAGAGGCAATTAGGTGCCAGGCCCCGAATCCGCCATTGTGCCCCTGCTCTTAGATACCAGCCACTCTGGTATTTAAAAGATTAACAGTAAAGCTACAGTGTTCCTTTAATCACTTATCCTATTCCTCCTCCACATCAGCCTACCTACCACCATAATTTTTTACTTAACCCTCCTGCAGATTCTTGCCAAGGGATTTCACGGCAGCCATCTTCTGCGTATGCGCCAAAAGTCACGAAAATTTTTCTTTACTTACGAAAAAAGCCAAAGATGGCTGCCCGTGAACTCCCATGGCAAGAATCTGCAGGAGGGGGTAAGTAAAAAATTTCTCCGGTGGGGGGTAGGGTTTTTTTTCCTTTAGGTTTGGTTTTCTATTAAGTGTGCTTTGGGGTGGGTTATCATGGGATATATATTTAGTGGGTCTTTCCAGGATGTTATGGGTCTATACCTATTATTTGTATACAATACAATTTATATACATTTTTATTTAATAGAATACTTGAATGTAGGGGTGCAGCCCTAGGTCAGTGTTAGAGGAACCATTTACTCAGCTGGCGTGTATATATACCAGTGAAGAAGGTATATTGTACGTATCAATAGATAATTTATGTGACTTTGTAAGCACTATATTAGATTTTATTTTTTTGATATGGGCGTTCAGGGGGCAACATGGCTTCTGATGAAGAGACTCGTATCGGTCACAAATGCGTAAAGCCATGTTCTCTCCCTGCCCAGTTAACCTCATGTGATGTTAACAAATTTTGAATAAAGTTTGGAATATTTTAACAAAACGTTTGATTGATCCGTTATGGTGTTTGTCGGCAAAATATAATGTGTGCATATTTTGGGATTTTATCAACCATTTTCTCAACACAGAAGCTCTGCTGTAGCATGAAGCTCCACCCCTTTATTTTATAGAGGTGTCTTCTGAGAACACCAGACAGATCTACATTCACATACCAGTATCCATGTGCAGCTTTTTTTCTAAGCAGATTCCTATGCTCTAAAAGTCTCAAACATGTCAGAAATGAAGGGCTTGTATCAGTCTCATGGGTATTACAGTACCAGCATGCACCCTTGAATAGAATATACTGTGCTGGTTAAGATTTAAACATATCTATGATAACAACAATATGAAAATGGAGGATAAGTGTGAATAAATATACAAAGTAGCAGATTTTTATGTTTAACATACTCTGTGTCAGAAGCGATCCCTTTTTCTGCAAAATCAAGATGGCGCCTTGTTACGGCAACAAAATTCAGAATAAAGAGACGCCAAGGACGCCGGTTCAATACCAGAGTATAGGAATTATTACCTTGGTTCCTGGGTATTCCTAAATTGTTCCTGATTACTTTTCTGGACTTTGACTCTTGCCTGAACTTGTTTCCATGATCCTTATCTGCCTGCCTATTGTACTTCTGCCTGGATTTGACTACGCTTATTCTGATTTCTTGTCTGTTAATGCAAACTTGAATCTTTACCTGTAGTTTCCTCCTTGGTCTTGACTGCTCCCGATGGGAGCCGATAGGCCCCCTGACACTCTGTGCCGTACTATAGGGGGCTGTAGTAAGATTAGTAGGTTTCTTTAGTAAAGGTAAGCATCTCCTTTAAGTTTACAGAAGCTGATGATTGATGACTGAAACTAATATTTTATCTAATTTCCTAAATAGCACAAATAACAGCAGATAACAGGCAGCATAAGATGAGCAGTGCCACAGTTAAGAGGGCTAATTTATTAAACAGGACATTTCTTATAACCTTCTTAATCAGATATGTTACACATCCTTCCTCAAAACATGTATTGATGCAGAAAGAAAAAGGTTTTGAAAACTGTCATATCAGAGCTGCAGAGAGAACCTCCCTGCTCAGTGTCTAGGCTAAAATGAAGAGTGGGAGTGTATGTCCGTTATCTCACAGGAAGTGGTCACAGCACTGACTGACAGGCTGAATCTGTAGCAGCCAAACTCCTCCCCTCCCACCCTCTGTCTTTTGTGTTTACAGCCTGCACATTACAGTTTTATAATGCTGCCTAATCATTCACTTATAACAATATACTTTACATGCTCAACATAAAGCAATAGATGAATGAATGTTAATACAAACTGGAATAGTAATGTAATATTTTCTTTTATTTAAAGTACAAAAGTGTGCTCCTTTGTCCCACAACAAATAGGCATCAGTCACAAATGAACATAATCTATATCCATAATATATCGTTGTACACTGTGCAACTCCCTGCCTCTATTACATTATACACGCAGGGCCGGGCCAAGCGGTAGGCAGATTAGGCACGTGCCTAGGGCGCAAAGTTGGGGAGGGCACCAGGCATGTACGTCCTCTGTTGCCTACCTCTAGTCTGGTCCCCTCTCTAGCAGAATCTCTGTGCTTTCTATTT
This sequence comes from Xenopus borealis, assembly GCA_024363595.1. Lineage (NCBI taxonomy): Eukaryota > Metazoa > Chordata > Amphibia > Anura > Pipidae > Xenopus > Xenopus borealis. The sequence goes on from CM044440.1 coordinate 76,754,937, forward strand.
CTTTTTTTGTTCCTGATCAACAATTTATGATCAGATGCAGGGAGTTGCAAAGGACTAAATGCAGCTGTTCTGGAACAATTTATGATCAGGTGTAGGGAGTTGCAAGTTAAAATGCAGCTGTTTGGGAACAATTTAAGATCAGGTGCAGGGAGTTGCAAGGGGAAATGCAGCTGTTATGGAACAGTTTATGATCAGGTGCAGGGAGTTGTAAGGGAAATGAAGCCCTTGTGGAGCAGTTAATGGTCAGGTGCAGGGAGTTGCAATGGGAAATGCAGCTGTTGTGGAGCAGTTTATGATCAGGTGCAGGGAGTTGCAAGGTAAAATGCAGCTGTTCTGGAACAATTTATAATCAGGTGCAGGGAGTTGCAAGGTAAAATGCAGCTGTTCTGGAACAATTTATGATCAGGTGCAGGAGGTTGCAAGGGGAAATGCAGCTGTTGTGGAGCAGTTTATGGTCAGGTGCAGGGAGTTGCAAGGTAAAAAAGCAGCTGTTATGGAACAAGTTATAAGGGAGATGCAGGGAGTTGCAAGGGAATGAATGCAGCTGATGTTCTGGAATTGTATAACCTATAATAACAGATACGGGGAGTTACAAAGGAAAACCCAAAAGATGTTGATTGCTTTTTGTATACAACATAATACTGTATAGATATAGAAAATAACTATGGTAGTTACACTAACTGCTGATACACATTGCCCCCAGAAAAGAATAAAATGTTTTTAGTAGCAGATGTTTTATTTATAGAGAAGTTTGCTTTTCTTTTTTCCCCACAATTATTGCAGGGCAAGAGAAAGGAACAAGCAGGGAAGGGAGGTGAAGAAAACGAACAGGACAGAGAGGTGAGTAAATAAATAGGTAAGAGAGGGAGAGAAAGGAACAGGACAAAGAGAAAGGAGCAGGACAGGGAGGGAGGAAAGTCCTTGTTGTTGGTCTCCCTGCCTTTCTTTTGTGTTGCTTGTCTCCTGCCTTTCCTCTGTACTGCTCGAGCTGTCCTTGTGTCCACACCCCCTCCCTACAAGTGCTGTGCTGCTCTTGTCTCCTCATACCCTCCTCCCTTCCCTTTTTGCTGCTCCCTTCTTCAGCCCAGCCAAGCCAGGACACCGGACCCTCCCTCGATCACTGCCGGTGCCGGGTGCAAGAATGCAGCCTACCAGGAACAGTATCGCAATCTACTGGTGGACGCGATTGACGTGTTGTGCACCCCTAGCTTACACAGAAAGAGCCAGCGGCTGCAGTCTCAGATACTGGAGAGTCTGGGATAGGAAGTTGCATAGGGGGAGGGCTGAGAACAGTTTTTAAGCTAATACAGACGGTTTTTGATCCAAAAGGTATTAAAATTAAAATTTCTTGTATTTTACATTGCATTACATTGCATGCAATGTGAAAATGTATGATATATGTCCTCTTTAAGTACAGTTGCTCACAATTACTATGCAGAACCTTTAATCAATCTAATACCGGTTCTTAAATGAAAATAAAGATGCAATAGGCTGCTATGTGCAACTGCACTAGCCCAAACTAGAGTCAGAGGGGGGAAACAAACTAAACCTATTTGGAGAATCGGTCAACTATCACAAAAATAGTTGTCAAACTTAGGGAAGGGATTCTTGATTGGGTCCCCAGGGGATAAGATTGTGTCTCCATGATTATTTTTAATATGGTGAAATATATTCTTACAAAACAAGTTATTTATTGGGGAAGCATAACATTTTGAAAATACTTTGTTAATAGAGCTTTGCAAGGAAAGTCCTGTGCAGAAATCATTTTTAGGAGAGGAATTAGATAATTTTTAGATTTAACTTTAACATGAGACATTATCCAAGCCTTTGACTTGCCTTCCCATGAACCTGAAGGCATGGACACATATGCAGCTTTGCAGTGGTTTTATTGCGGTGTAACATGGTGAGGTTTAAAAAATAAATAAATAAATAAAAATTATATACACCTTGTGAGAGGATTACCATCTGAAATGACATTTGCAAGATAAAAAAAAAAAAGCCGCCTGCTTATACACTGAGTAAGGAAAATCATCAGTGGGAACAGACATCTCTACATCTGGAAACTCATGCAATACCTAAAGAAGAGAAAAACACAATTTGCCATTTTCATTGATTAGCTGACGCTTGTGTGGAAAGCTTCCATACATTCAGTGGTAATACAATCTGACAAATGACCGGTGTTATTTCCCAAGATGGAACATGGTACAGTCTCTCATGCTAATTTTACTCCAGGTTATAGATTGTAAAACTGTGGATAAATGCAGCCTTCTGCGGACTTTCAAACACTTTCATTATCTCTAAGAAGAAAACATAAAAATGTGATTTTAGTGAAGCCCATTACATAAACATTTATGATATTAGGTCCCAACTCATAACATGCCTCATTCTGGAATTTCCCTGACTGTCAAATTGATTTCAGCAGTGTACGCCTAAGATTAATTTGGAAATATCTATTCTCCAATCATTTTTCAATTAGATGCCTTTCAAATAGCTTATGACTTTTATGGCTGTAGCTCTGAACACAACCGATGCAATGCAGATGGCTGCCATGGTTAATGAATATTGCTAATACATTGAAACAAAGCTTAAATTTAGGGCTCACACAAACTGTTTTAATGCACCTTAAGCACACTGTAAATGCTTAAGAGACAACAGTGTTAAGTAAATTAACAAATAATCATTCAGTTCAGTTCATGTTCAGTGTGAAATGTGTTTTAATAAATGCATAACCACCACAGTTTCCTCCTGAGTTCCCGTGCAGTGGAACGCATCAAAAAAAGCCACCACATGGGAATGCATCCTAAACTGCCTGCGTGAGAGAGTCCTTAGTGCATTGTAAAGTGTACAAAATGCAAATTGAGTTTATATGTGCACTTTTCATTTGAGGAGTTCAAGATTAGAGGGGCAAGTTCAGATGTTAGCTTAATAAATATAATTAAATCTACTCTCTAGTTCTAACACTGGAATTTCACATAGGAACAGAAGCAGCTGTAGCTGTAAAATTCATAGATTTACTTTGGGAGTGGTTTTAGTTACCACAGTAATCTTGCTTACATGTCTTTTACTTTATTATGTGCAGGTGAACTGAATATTCTTTAGCTATTTAACCACTTAGCAGACCATGGAGTCGGAGGTAGGTCTCTTAGGGTAGAAGTCCCTGAGCGTTTTGCGCTGGATCGACGCGTAGCTACAAAACGCATGCAACAAATTGGACGGTGCACACGTTAAAATATAGTTGGCGTGAATGAAAAGATACCACTTTTCATGCACTCTAATTAGAAATTTGATGCCTGCGTCTCCATCCGATTTTTTTTTTTTTAAACCCCACAGACAGACAAGTATTTCACAAATGTTTACTTAAATATATACACCACTTGGGGGTATAGATTACTTTAACTTAAACATAATACAGCACCAAGCATTCAGAAATAGAAAAGCAGTAACAAACAGGAAGGGCAATTATGTTTACAGAGAGAGCAAAGGCTGTGGCCTGAGATGCAGCCATACCAAGCTTATAGTGCTTAATAAAGGTAGAATGACTTGACCATGAAGCTGTATGACACATTTGGTCCAAAGAGACCCCAACACTCTCCACTCATGATGCTGCCACTGCTCTAATAATAAGGTTCTCTTAATTTTGTATCGCACTTTGATTCCAGTTCCAGGATGACAGAAGGAAATTTTGGTACGGTTTCATCTCAGCTGCTGACCAGTGCCCTGCCTCTATAGCTTCTGAAAATCGACACGTCACCCAGTGGCGGAATTACCGGGGGAGCAGGGGGTGCAATTGGGCCAGGGCCCACAGCCCCTCAGGGCCCCCTGGCAGCTCACGCTCCATCGATTTTCAGCAGGAAATCACGTACGGAGTGAGGCGGGGGGCAGCTGTGCAAACTGCACCAGGGCCCGTCCCCTTCTAGTTACGTTACTGCCAGCACCTGGACAATCTGTCTGTTAGAAGAAATCTTTCTTGCAATTCACCGGCTTAACTCCATTTGGATCCTTTTCTTGCCTTTGTTTTGGCAGGAAGATACTCTCTTTATCTATATCGAAAATCAATCCTCCAAATTACTTCCATTGTGCTGGAATCAGAGAACATATTTTGTTTGTTTAATCACCCATCCTGGGCTTTGTAACACAGAAATTGCAACATGGAGGTTGGTCAGAAGACTGTCCACTGAACTGATTCTTGACAGCCTTAAATAGGTTTTTACTACAGCTAGGTTTTTAGTAAATACCCTTGGTGCGCTGGTGATGCCAAAGGGAAGAGTCCAATGTTGGGACAATGCCTTTTTCTCTTATGGCAATTCTCAGATTTTTCTCAGAGACATTTCACTACTCATCCGAGCAGGATGACAATGATTTGTTCATTTGAAGTACCCAGCGATCTGTGATTTCTTGCCAGGCAGGCAACCATACTCACAACCTTCTACAGAGGGACTATCGAGAACATCCTGAGCAGCTGTATCACTGCACTGGGCTGGGCTGGGACCTGCACTGTCATGGAGTGCAAGACCCTACAGAGGATAGTGAAGACAGCAGAGAAGTTCATAGGTGTGTCTCTTCCTTCCATCACAGACATTTACACCACGCGCTGCATTCATAAAGCCACCAGCATTGTGGCTGATCCAACACACCCCCCACACTCACTCTTCACACTCCTGCCATCTGGAAAAAGGTACCGAAGCATTAGGGCCCTCACTACCAGACTGTGTAACAGTTTCTTCCCCCAAGCCATAAGACTCCTGAATACACACACACTCCATCTGACCTTATTATAAAGGACAACATTACACAGCCACTGTACCACATTGTATAAATAAATAGCAATTGGATACATTTGTTCTCTATGAGCACATCTGCAATTTACAATGTTCTTACACTATCATATCACAATGTCTGATAAGTATTATATAATTAACAGATTACATCTGCTGTCCCTGCACTATGCTGCCCTGTCTTGCAGTAGTTGCACATTTTTCCACTTGCACTTTTTGTCTGTTGTCCGGTACTATGTTGTGTGTAGCACCATGGCCCTAGAGGAACTATTTTTCATTCACTGTGTACTGTACGTATATGGATGAAATGACAACAAACTCACTCTTGACTCTTGAAGAAGTACCTGAGTCTGACACCTACAGGCCAGGCATCAGGAAGAGAAGGGCTAAGATCTTCCTCTGCATGATGATGCCATTCCGTCTCCAATCCTGGATTGTTCTGAAGGAGGACCTGTGGAAATGAAAAAGATTTTTCCTCCCTCTTCTGTCTTGAGGAAGAGACCTATACTTTGATTTCTTCTCTACAAAAGAATCAAGTTCAAATCCAAACAGTTTCTCCCCATCAAAGGGCATATTTAGGAGGCCTTTTTTTTAAGCTACATCAGCAAATAAATACGTACAAACGATGAAGTAACACATAACACAAAGAGTAAAATTATTTTATTAGTCAGCTATAGCCGACCAATTTCTAGTCACTTTATTTTAAAACAGAGTGTTATGCTACCACCCAGTGGCAAAACACGTAAATATGCATTATCTATAAGAGACGTTTTAAATCAAGATAATGAAAATACCTACAAAAAGGTGCTCTTATCTCAAAGTGATAAAATCATAAACTGCTGATTTTCTGATTTGAGTTTGTATTGTTGGTTGTTATTAACAGTAATGTGTTATGTGCTGCAATGGACAAAAATGTACAGTAGATGAGAGCTGTATGAATGGACACAGCATGGGCAGTGCTGAACAAACTACATACTATTTACAAAAATTGTGTGACTAAGAATACAGAAACAGCTGAAACTTGATGGGGCTATGTTTTACAGAAGAAGGAAAGCTACAGAGGCATTTTATTGGCAATAGATTAGCTACAATAGTGCAAGCTAGAACGCTATATTATTCAGTAGAATGCTAGATCATACCTGAGTAAAAAGCTCTAGAAGCGCTCTGTTTGTTTAGGATAGCAGCTGCAGTATTAGCTTGGTGTGACATCACTTCCTGCTGGAGTCTCTCCCTGCTCACTTATAACTCTGGGTTCAGATTACAACAGAGAATCGGGGGGGAGGAAGAGGAGCAAACTGAGCATGCTCGTGCCCGGGGCAAGGAGGTTTAAGCTGAAGGCAAGAAGTCTAATACAGAAGCCCATGTGTACACAACAGAAGGAAAGAAATGCAGTGCAGTAATTTGAGGGGTTACTGGTATATTTAGGTTAGTTTTAACGTTTTCTTCTCATTTAAACCCTTCCCCAACCATTTCTGAAGTAAATTAAGAGGTGCTCTGAGCCCTCGGGCCAGGTGGCCTAGAAAAGGGTGCATTGAATCCTTTACAGGGGTAGACTAAACAGCCTAAGCTGAGTTGGAAAACAAGCAGGGAGGAAGAAAGATATAACAGACTCCTTGGCAAAAGACATCCACCATCAGGACCTGCACCTCTGGTCACATGAACTATGATACCACCAGAAGGGCAGTGGCTAACTGAAAATCATTGAGTGCAACTGCCATTCATGAGAATCCAGTAATCTGTTTAGCCTGCCTGCCATATAAACAGCTGTTAATTTTGCCAGATGCTCTTACATTCAGGCAAAAAAGGTACCACCTTGGCCAGTAAAAAACCACTAATCTGTCTAGTGACAGACTTAACTGCTAAAGTATTCACGCATCTCATCTTCACTCTGTGACCCACCAGGTTCTTCTGGAAAGGGGAAAAAACAAAAAAAAAAGAAGAAAAAAAAAAGAGAGAATGAAAAACTGCCCCTCAGGAGTACTGATGTTTTGATCATTATTCTGTTCTACTTTTGAAAACAGCACTCCAACTGAAGTCTAATGCATTTGTTATAAAATTGACCCAATCGTCCAGAAAGAGAGAGGCACAGCTTGGTTGAATCCACCACAGAAATGTTAACCAGTTTAAATGTTTCAATGTAGTAACTAAGTAAATGTTTTTCAGGCTTTACACACAACTGAATAAGGATTGTTCACAGAGTTACAACACAGACATCTTGTGGTCAAAACATGGAACTACACTCACAAGCACTTGAAGGAAAAGACTATTTGAAGCAACAATCTGTATATGGACTTATGACGTCATATGGGCGCCAAAATTCACTGGTGGGGGAAGGATATTTAAACCATTTCACTTAACGTGAAGGCCCATGTTATGATGCGACTTTTGGTCCCGAGGCCTAATGATTGGATAACTTCTCATAAGTTTGCAAAGAACTTGGACATGTATGCATAGGCCCCTGTTATGACAACACCACAGCCATGAAAAAAAATGATCAGATCACTCCCATGTAGTGCGCAGCCTTGGTGGCCAATTGGGAAAGATATTGTTGTTTGGGACCTTGCCAAAGAAAAGGTACTTTCATCGTATTGCTGCCTCTAAACAATCAATTGTACTGCACTGGTAAAAGTGACCCACAGAACTTCTCATATATAAAGGGACCAAAAAACTATACAAAAAACTGAATTTAACTAAAAACAAACAGATTCCACAGTGAAACGGCTAATCAAGTTTACAATTTTTGTCATACAGAGCTGAAATGAACAACTTTACAAATTACATCAATATGGATCAGTATTTCTGCTCAAAAAACTTGGTAATGGTATATGATAGTTGAAAAACCTTACCACAATATTCTGAGAGCAGTGTGTCATTTTTGTAATGAAAAACTGTTTTCCAAACACATCAAATAATTAGAACTAACAATAGTGACTACATGATATGCACAAGAAACTTTTGTTGCTGACTTGGAAATAAGGCATGGTGTTATGATCATTTAGCCATGCCTACTATATCGCTTTTGAAGGACCACAACTTCTTACATAATCGGTCTAGCAAATATCACTTCTAGAAAATCAAATTTCTGGTACTATACAATGAGGTCACATATTAATTGAATTAATTTTTAGTGTAAGACAGTAGGTTGGCAGGGCCATGCCACAATCATCTGGATATCTCTAGAAATTAACATTTGGGGCATTCTGCGCACTAGATTTTCAGTATGAACACAGCAAGTACTTTGAGAAGCAAAGCCATAGGAGTGATTGGGAGATAACTTGTCGCAGTTCATATTCACCAGAGCATTAATTAATGTTGAAAAAGATATGTACCAAATCACACTTCATTTTATGACCTTCTTAATCTATATAGATCTTAACAGGGAGATCTGAATCTCAGTTAAAACTATGGAAATCACAATGCCCTTCTATGCCTGAAGTTGGGTCTTATTCATTTAAATTGAATATTCTGACTGTGACATACCTTGGAAGCAAAATACATAAATAGATAGATATTTCTCAGTGATCCATGTTGGCAAAACCAATATCTGTCATAAATGTCCCATTAATTTGATGATGGCAACCAAACTGTACAACTTGTCACTTACACTTGCAGGCTAGAATTGCTGGCTTGGTAAAAATGCACTTTTTTCCCCTTGAAAGCTAGAGACAAGGGCCAAGGGTTTTCCTAAAAAAAAACAGAAAATTGGTGTTGGGTTTTCTCGTCCTTCAAGCTTACTTTAGCAGCTGCACAAAACTCAAGCATTTTTACAGTGTGGCCATTACACATTTACTGATCATATAGCTTGGTGGATTACCTGTGAAAGGAAAAGTACTATGCAAATGATATAGAAGACAACCTAACTCTCTATAAAACTCAATTTAAATAGGCACATTCATTTTTTTTACATGAACAAAATGGGCATATCCATTTTAATTTTAGAAATTACTTTAAGAAATTACTGTAGAAATTACCAGCAAGGTCTTCAATGGCTTTTCAATTTAATAATAACTTTATGCTATCTGGACAATTAAATGGGTTAACAGAGTGAAGATTTGTAAAGCCTGTAGCCAAACTGTACCCATAAACAGACACGTTAAGCAGCTCTGTGTGACCCTACCTGTAGATTTAAGATAATGATTTAACTTGCAGTTAAAGTTATATTTATCAAATTAACTCAAAGCAACTGGACTTGCTGAGATATTTTAATGAAGACGTTTCACTGCTCATCCGAGCAGCTTCTTTGGTTCAACTGACTGGTGTAGGGGAGTTCTCGGCATATAGACTCTTCCAACAATCCAACCACAACGGCACATTGTAACTCTTCAGAGAGGTGACATCTGAAATTCACAGTGGTGTTGATTCTGTGTAGTTACAGTGATAGGATTACCAATGTGTCATGCAACTCCTAGAAAACAGCTGTTACTTGTGAGAGTTGCATGAATGGATGTATCAAGAGTTCTGAAACCACCGGGGTACATTTGTGATAACAGCATTATATGTAGCAGACAGGTGGTGTTGAAGGCCCCCGCCTCTGTTCAGGGATGGTTTCTCCACATTAAAAGGAATCGCCTCTTTCACACCTATTTCAAACCAGCGGTCCTCTTTATCCAAAATTTGGACATTGCTATCTTCAAAAGAGTGTCCCTTGTCTTTTAGGTGTAGAAAAAACAGCTGAGTCTTGCCCTGTAGGGTTTACCCTCTTATTCTGATCCATTAGCTTATGGAGCAGTTGTTTTGTCTCCCCAATGTATAGATCAGTGCACTCATCGCTACACTGGACTGCATATAACACATTACTTTGTTTTCCCTTAGGAGTTGAATCCTTTGGGTGTACCAGTTTTTGTCTCAATGTGTTGCTAGGTTAGAAAAAACACAGGGACGTGGTGTTTGTTGAAAATCCTCCTGAGTTTCTCTGACACTCCAGCTACATGTAGAATGACTATGTATCGCTTACTATGTGTCTCCGGGTGGTTATTTCTTTTGATGTTCCTGTTGGGCTTGGTTGCTGCTGTTTTGACAAATCTGGGTAGCCACACACTTTTAAAACTCGTCTGAGATGTTTATGCTCCTTGTCCTTGGACTCTTTATCAGTTGCCACATATACTGCCCTGTGGAGCAGAGTTCTAATGACACCCAGTTTGTGTTCCAAGAGTAGTGAAACGTCTTCATTAAAATATCTCAGCAAGTCCAGTTGCTTTGAGTTACTTTTGATAAATATACCATGACCTGGATGAATGAGAATCGTCATAGTCATATTGCAGTTAGAGTTGTTTCTGAAGGGGAGTTTGTGGTCACTACTTCTGATTTTGAAAGAAACGTTCACAGTTACTGGCTGCAATTCAAAATATTGCAGTGCTTCAGTCATCGATAATGTCTCATGTACATCTCTACCCAACACTGGTGATGTTTATACACACTGATTATGCACACAGAGACTTCAGAATTACTGTGTTCACCAAAAGTTTTGGCTGATCTAAAATGTCCTTGTAAGTTAAAAATGATAACAGTTTTTTACAAGAGCCAAGAATACTTCTCAAAATCAGTGCATAGCAGTGGATCGGTACAGTTAAATTATGCAAAATATCAATCCAGGCAGTTCTAGGATGGCCATACACAGAACAATATGGTACCATGTAATCATTGAGCCTGGGCAACTCACAAGTGACGAGTCATTGCTTTCCTTTTCTCTGTGTGTGTGGAGTGTGCATTACCTTTTCCCCCTTCTTCCCTAAAATTACACCATTTTCCCTGAAATTCCGATTCACATTTCTTAAAGCAATAACAACACATTCCTATAAAAATCATAGGAATAGTTCCCCTCAAAGCTGCCCCCAGCCCCACGAACATATGTTAACAGTGAGGCTGAGCTGAGGGCATCACAATTCTTCGATAGACTAATAACAAATGAAAACAGGACTTCAGCCTATGGAAGGATCGCTCTGCCCCAGCATTACTGAAACAACACAGAAGATTTGTTAGGAGTGTCAGATGGCACCTACACGTAGCTATGATTTTAATAGGAACATGCTGGTATCGCTTTAAGCAATCTCTTTAAGTGATGTTGGTTCTTTTTTGGGAGAGCACCTCTTTTGTACTACATGCTGCTGGCTGTCTGCACACCTGATCCCAAACAGGATTGTCTCCCAAGGACAGCTTGCAGCCTTGAGCTTCCCCATCGATTCATTATCATGGCAGAACACAGATCCTACAACTTTGCTTTTTCTCCCCCCTTACCAGGCTACAGTGCCCTAGTAGCTGCTCAAGAAAAAGAAGCGGAAGATGCAAGAAAAGGACATATATGCTTAGTGCTTGAACAGCACAGGAAGTGGCTGTTATTGATTTTACATATACTGTAATATTCGAACACTTCTGGGTGGTTAATGTTACAGTATGCAGGCACAAATGTATTTTTAGAGTTTGCAAACCAAATCAAACAGGACAGACTTGTTTCAGAACTAAATTTTCAAGCTACTTAAAGAATAGCAATTATTCAAAAATGAAGCAGCAATAATGAGATTTAATGGAATCATAAAATCTCTCTAAATTTCACTTAATGATTTTCCAAAAAGTGCAGCTTTCTGTACAAGTCAGGATTGGGTTATAAAAAAAAAAATATCCAAATCTTTGATGATCCCCCGGAGCATCATGAAATCCATCATCTTCAAATGGAAAGAACATGGTACCACAACAAAACTGTCAAGAGAGGGCCACCCACCAAAACTCACAGACCGGCAAGATGATTAATCAGATAGGAGGCACAGAGACCAAGGGGTATATTTATCAAAGTGTGAAGTTAAGAGTGAAATCCTGCCACTCTCCATTTATTTCTATGTATTTTTAAAGGCGTATTTTCACTTCACCCATTGATAAATACGCCTTTCAAAATCCCATTGAAATGAATGGAGAGTGGCAGAATTTCACTCTAGTGGTAGAACTTCACTCTCTGATAAATTTACCCCCAAAAGTAACCCTGAGTTGCAGCGTTCTACAGCAGACTGGAGTATCTGTCCATAGTACCACAATAAGACGTACCCTCCATAGAGCTGGACTTTATGGATGGGGGAGGGGTTTTGCACCAGGAGGGTTGACTTCTCCTTTAAGGGGAAATATTTAAATGTGTTTGAATGGCCTAGTCAAAGTCCAGACCTCAATCCAATTGAGAATCTGTGGTCAGACTTGAAGTGAAGACCATGCGACATGAAGGAGCTGGAGCACTTTTGCCTTGAGGAATGGGCAAACTCCCAGTGGCAAGATGTGGCAAGCTCATAGAGACTTATCCAAAGCGACTTGCAGCTTAGGGGGGGGGGTGAACAGTTATGCACACTGAAGAGATTTGTTATTTTGTCCTATTTGTTTTTTGCTTCACAATAATTATTTTTTTTCAAAGTTGTATGCATGTTCTCTAAATGAAATGGTGCAAACAATCCATTTTAATTGCAGGTTGTGAGGCAACGAAAAATGCCGAGGGGGTGAACACTTTTGCAAGGCATTGTATATTGATGCATTACACTTGGCAGTCCTGTCGCATGAACTACCACATCACAACTGAACTGTTGCAACTAAATGTTCCCGCTTCACAATTACTTACCTTATAGCTGAATGTAGCAACGCAGAAAGAAAAATTTAAATTTCATTTTCAATTTGAAAATAAATAAATAAAAAGCAATTGAAAAAAGTATTTATTTCTAGTGTACCAAATAAACAGGGGGACCAACCAAACTACAGCAGACTGAATGTGGTCCTAGATCTTGTTATATCTACTATTTAAATGATATAATATGATAGAATTGCCACAAACAACAGCCTGCTTGCTAGAGTTGGGTAGCTGATGACTGGCTTGAAACGTGTAAGGATACAGTTGCTGCATAATGTCCACAGTAAACGTTTCATTTACCAGTACAACCTGTTTTACAACTTTTGTTGTATGCTTGCCTGACCAAAGCACTTACTAAGAAGTTTATATAGCATAATGGATAAATGAATAAAAAACATAATATGTATACATGAAAAAAGTTAGTTGCTTGGGACCAGGCATTGTATCCAGCATCTTATCACAACACAAGTTTACAAAGAAATATGTTAAAAAATGTGGTTAAACAAAGAGCAGCTCAAAAAGGATGAGGTCCCTGTCCTAAAGAGTATATGACCTAAATCAGGGGTCACCAACCGCCGGTCCGCAGCCCAGAACCAGGCCTCAGACAGTCCTGAACTCGGCCGGCGTAATTGATCAGGTGTGCCCAAATTGGATGCCGACCCCCCTCCCTTGCCAAAAAACGTTGAGGACCCCTGATCTACATAAAAATGAAAACCCCAATAAAAACTAAGAATGTTTGCCTTGGAACAATGTTATAAGCAAAAATGTATTTGTCATTACAAATCAGCATCTACAATACATTCGTGGTGATATTGAAATAACAGGCCTCTCTATCTGCTACTCAAACACCAAAACACAATTAAGATAGACACATTATGTTTTGAGCTTCTGTTTTAGGCGTGGGCCACCACAGCCCTTAAAGCCATTGTTCAGTATAAAAATAAAAACTGGGTAAATAGATAGGCTGTGCAAAATAAAAAAGTTTCTAATATAGTTAGACAAAAATGTAATGTATAAAGGCTGGAGTGACTGGATGTTGAACAAAACAGAACACTACTTCCTGCTTTTCTGTTATGTGCCATGTAGCCCCCCTTCAAGTCACTGACTGACTCAAAGTTAAAGAGCTGAAAAGCAGGAAGTTGGATTCCGGCTATTATATTAGACACCCAGTCACTCCAGCCTTTATACATTACATTTTTGGCTAATTAACTATATTAGAAACATTTTTTTTCACAGCCTATTTATGCCGTTTTTATTTTTACACTGAACTGTTCCTTTAACATTGAAAACCTTTGCTTTTGAATCTTCCCCTGGCAATCCATATTTGTATTCCCTCGTCTTTTGTTGTTTTTTTATTTACAGCACAGACTCTTAGTTGCAGTCAGATAACTGAGCAAAGGGACACTCTGTATATACTAGGGATGCAGCCTTTTTCAGCAGGATTCGGATTTGGCCAAGTCCTGCTGCCTGGCCGAACCAAATCCTAATTTGCATATGCAAATTAGGGCCAGGGAGGGAAATCACGTGACTTTTTGGCACAAAACAATGAAGTAAAAAATGTTTTCCCCTTCCCACACAATTTGCATATGCAAATTAGGGTTTGGATTTGGTTCAGTATCGGCTGAATCTTTCGGGAAGGATTAGGCCAAATCCAAAATAGTGGATTCGGTGCATCCCTAGTATATAAAGAACATACATGGTACAAATTAGCAATATAGGGCTGATCAGTATTCTAGATCAGGTGTGTCCAACCTGCGGCCCGGGATGGATATGAATGCGGCCCGGGATGGATATGAATGCGGGCCAGCTTCAAATGCTTGGTTCCCGAGGAAATGCACGTTGCAGAGGATTTAGTAGTAGGCAGGAGGCGGGACTCTGTCCATTTCCCAGTTAGTAGTAATAATAATAACATATAATGTCTATTGAATATCCAGGTGTCCCATATTCCAGTGTATAGCTCCATCTGGTTATCCAACTGGTATTGTAGCTCTTTTCTGTGCATTTTCTTTACTGTTACCAATCAAAAATGTGTATTTCATGTGCGGCCCCAGACATTTCTTTCCCCAATGTGGCGCAGGGAAGCCAAAAGGTTGGACACCCCTGTTCTAGATGATATAACATATGAAGCGCTTTCATTCCAGTCTTTACTATACACAAATGTAAATGGCATGTGCCCTGTCAGCTTGCACAGGGGTTTTATTACAGCATTTACTCAGTAGAAAAATTATTCGGATTAGACTATACACATTTACATGTGCAAAAGTGTTTGAAATCTTTTGACAGCATTAGTGCGAGTATAAAAGATGACATGCCGTTGTGCACGCAAGTAGTTCTATACAGAGATATACAAATGTATTGAATGCATTATTATTTAACAGGACTAGCAACTGCTCCCCAGAGTATATGTACACATCCCATTTGGAAATCACATGCAAGCAACCCAGTGTTGCCCATGCCAATACACTCACCTTTTGCCTCACAGTCAGCACAGTACTTGTTATCCTCCTCGCGAAGCATCCTGGACAAGATGGCCTGGTGCTGCTCATTCAGCTTCTGAGCCTTTTCCCTCTCTGACCGGGTTGTCATATCTACTACTACTACTACTACTACTACTACTACTAAGCAAACACTTTAGCTGGTAGCAGCACCTGTAGGGGTCTATCTGAAGGACCGGAGTGATGAGAATACAATACAAAGCGACGCTTTTTCTGGCAGTATGGTCACACGTTGAATAAATATAAAACACTGGCCTTTACAACGCTGTCAATAGCAAAATCACCCCAAAGTCTTCCCTCCTTGGCTAGTATGGAGATAAATATATAAATAACGATAAATAGGGACGGAGACTTGACAATTGCGGGTGTAGAAGCCCGTGTATGAATGCTGGTGCCGGCACCTCGGAGCTCACTGAATTACATAAGAGGGAAGCGAAATGTCCACGCAAAGGCAGAACACCGGTTCAACGCTGTTTCCGTATCGCTAGATGTATACAGCCAGGATTCTGCTATCCCTCCTGTCTTTAACACACGACACTTCCGGGAACACTAGCTTCCATGACGCACGCTTCCACTCCCAAGTGCTGTCAAATTAAATTCAGGGAAACGTTTTTGCCATCCCTGACAGTCCGCTACCGTCCCACCCCTTCCGCTGAGAACCAGTTTGCCGGCTGTCATTGCGATGCTGCTCGAGTGGGAGGAGCTCAGCACCAGTAAAGGCTTTATGGAATGGCAAATAGAGGACAGTTGGTGATGTAGAAGAAGGCGTATATTCCTACTCAGTCTCCTGAGGAATCTCTCCATTGTGGCGTATATTGATACGGGAACCAATAATCTGCGCCCTTTTGAGATTAGCTCCCACCTATAGAGGCCGATGCGGAAGTAATACTGACACTTGCATCGCTGCTTGTATATATAGTGCTTGGCTATTGTGCTTACTCAGTGTCGGACTGGGACATCAGGGGCCCACCCAAAAACCTTACACTTGGGGCGCACCAAATAATTTTAGACCAGGGGCCCACTCTCAGTACTATTATTCTTCCTCTACTCATTCAACCTCTATTCTCCTAGTGTATTTTCTTTAAATACTATAATCTGTTATTCCATCTATTTAGCCTCTAGAAATAGGGAATGGCCATGAACTTGGCCAAATTAGCAGCATGAGGGCCCACTGACACCTGGGCCCACCGGGGCTTTTCCTGTATCCTGGTGGGCCAGTCCGACACTGTGCTTACTAACACACCTGGTAAAATGCCAGTAGGATGAAAACTTGGCACTGGACGGAAAACACAAAGCACTAGGCTGTGCTCAGCGAAGCATTTGTACAGCCAGTCATTTTTATTTTCTCAATTAGTTATAACACTGGGAATAATACAATCTGATTGTGTGTTTCATATGCTTTGTTTTGAA
The DNA here is from genome assembly GCA_024363595.1 of Xenopus borealis. NCBI lineage: Eukaryota > Metazoa > Chordata > Amphibia > Anura > Pipidae > Xenopus > Xenopus borealis. The sequence continues at coordinate 76,771,211 of CM044440.1, forward strand.
CGATTCAGTGAAGGTATCAGTAGCTCAGCCTGTAATTGAAATCGGACTTCAGGACTGAGATGGGTTCATATTGGAAAATAACAAATGGTTGGCATAATGAGTTGCTGGCCAGCCAATCCCAACAGACAGACCCCTGTTATGAGCTGATGTTTTTTTTTACCAAGGGGCCAGATGAATGGTTTCAGTTTGGGACACTGTCGGTGCCCAGATTGTAAAAAAAAAAAGTTGATCCTTGTAATTGGCCAACATACCAAGTTTGAAATCTCACAGGCAGCAAAAGTGATTGCATACAGTAAGAGACCATTTGTTTTCTAATTTTGATTCTGTACATTACCACAATGAATTTTAAATGAAACAACTCAGATGCAGTTGAACTACTGCAGACTTTAAGATTTAATTCAGTGGGTTGAACTAAAAGATTGCTCAAAAGTAATTGGACAAATTAAAAAACTGAAAATAAAATGT
>CM044440.1:76773883-76793082 GCA_024363595.1 Xenopus borealis
GAAAATCCCTCGTACATAGGGCCTATCCAGGAGTCTATGGTTCTGTGTTCTGTTAGACATCTAGTCAGTCCACTCTTTGTACATTACATTTTTGGCTAACTATATTAGAATTTTTTTTTATTTTGCACAGCCTAGCCATTTACCCAGTTTTTATTTTTATACTTTACAATTCTGTACTTCCTGGATTAGCCAAGACAATGACCCCAAACACACTTGGAAATCTACAAAGGCATTTATGCAGAAGGAGAAGTACAATATTCTGGAATGGCCGCACAGTCCCCTGACTTGAATATCATGGAAAATCTATGGGATGATTTCAAGAAGGCTGTCCATGCTCGGAAGCCATAAAATTTATGTGAACTGAAGAGATTTTGTGTGGATGAATGGTTAAAAATACCACCATGCAGAATTAAAACACTCATCAAAGGCTATAGGAGGCGTCTAGAGGCTGTTACATTTGCAAAAGGAGGCTCAACTAAGTAATGATATAACATCTCTTTTGGGGTGCCCAAATGTATGCACCTGTCTAATTTTGTTATGATGCATCTTGCATATTTTATGTTAATCCAATAAACTTTATGTTACTGCTGAAATACTACTGTTTCCATAAGGCATCTTTTATCTGTTAAAAGGAAGCATGGCAGTTTCAATCCACTAATTGATACACCAAGTGATGAGTGCAACCAGTATAGAACTAATTTACAGTACTATATTGCAGATGCAATCAATTTCAATACTTTGCGCTGGTGACATGCCAGTGCATAAATGCGGATTACCATCAGTCATAATTCAATCCGCATAGTTGTAATGTCCAAAATTTTGGAAAGTTGTAGCATGCAAGTATCAATCCACTGAAAATGAAGATAGAATTAAGGTCAGAATATTTGATATGATAGGATACTAAAATGTTTCTGTCTGACATGCACTATTAGTACATCAAGTACTTGTAGCTGAACAAAAGTGTGATTCCCTGAACATGTGTTTCCTTTCAACTGACTTACCTTGCCACTAAGTAGTTGCATGCAACTAATAGCGAGGCACAATAGGAATACACACATTGTTCGTAATATCTGTGACATATTGCTATGATATGGTATTTGTGAATTATATGCAAGAGTAAACTGCAGATCTGTGTAGCATTAGATAATTAATATCTACAGAGAGAACCTTGAATAAATATGCTAAGTAGCCGAGATGTCGTTTTGTGAATAGAGGATTACACAATAATACGCAGAGTTTCTATACCACGGAGAAACAAGATCTCAGAAATCACTCAGTATCCGTATATTTGAAATTAGCATATTTAAGGGGCAGATTTATCAAGGGTCGAATTTAAAAAGACTAACCGAAATTGAATCGAAAGGTTTTTTTTTTGGTCAAATAGGTCTGTTTTCGATGGAATGGGTCCATTTTCGTTTGAATTTTAATTGTACAAATCGAAGTAATGGCGCATTCGATCAAATATGATTCAACGTTTTTCCCCCCAAAAAACATTGATTTTTCAAAGTCCACCCATTGACTCCAAATAGGTTCTAGGAGGTCCCCCATAGGCCAAAACAGCAATTTGGCAGGTTTTAGATGGTGCATGTTCGAAGTCGAATATTTAAAGGCTACATTTTATGCAAATTCAAATAAAATTTCGACTATTCCCTAGTCAAGTGCATAAAAATAGCTCCATTTTTTTTTTATTTGTATTTTTACTACGACCCATGATTAATCTGTTCCTTAGTAGTTTCACCAATGTAACTATGATCTGTTGAGTGTACACAGTGTTAACATGTTGAGTAGCCATAACGTGATAAGAAGACTACAGCATGTACAGTATTTGGGTACCCATATGGTTAACAATGCAAAAAAAAGGTAGCTGTGATCTGTAAAATCCATATATTAATATGCTGAAAATTGTGACATAAGTAAGATGAACTGTGAAACGCACATTATTAATATAATGATTAACTGTCTCATTTAAGTAATATGAAACGGCAGAATATAATATTCATAGGTTTAAGGCAGTGCAAAAGTAATTGAGAGCTGTACAAATACCCACTTTATTATTACACTAAGAACCATGTCAATGAACTGCAGGAATGTGAAATAAAATGCATAAGTTCACATAATAATTTAGTCACCTGCATCATTAATGATTGATTGCCACAGCTTTAAAATGTTGCACCCTGGAATGATACGGAACCACAGAGATGCACCTCTCATTTGTGACCAAGACCTGGTAAAAAGAGATCCGCAAATTAGCATATGGTATACTGAATCATTACAGAATCAGGAAGGGCTGCCATTGTGACCAGAAATGACATAATCGGAAGTGGGCATCATCAGAAAAAAGGAGTAAAAATCGCTATTGAGAAGACCCATGGCCCGACCCGCGACCAGCATCTATACCCGCATCCGTAACTTCCACCCGCAGGATACCGCAGGTTATTGCAGCTTCCTGACCCTCTGCAGGACTCTACTACAGAAAAAACTCTCATAAGGCCAGAAGAGGAATCAGGCTATACATCTCTTCTTTTATTAGAAGCCTTTCTAAATTGAAAGCACATTTAGTGGGCTTACCTACTTTGCAGGCTGTAGGTGAACCATTCTTTTCTCGTTAGGAGCTTTCCATTTAGGGGAAGTACCAATTTCATTTTAGGCTCTTTTAGGGCTCTTAGAGACGAGCATTTTGTATCTGCGCTCCGTTTCATGCATTCAGCCACAGGGGAGTGCAGGAGTAGACTGAATTCTTTTCAATGTGGCTGTACTCATACAGACGCATGTAAGCGTCGAAAGCAAGTTGAGATGCAGCATGTTGCATTTTACCTGCATTAGGCACTTACATGCATCTGTGTGAGTAGAGCCACATTGAAAAGAATTCAGTGCGTCTACTCCTGCACTCCCCTGCGGCTGAATGCATGAAACTGGAACGCTGTGGGCTCTTTTTCAAGTATTACATTTCAAATCAATTACATAGATCTATTAAAGGTGTTATTAAGTCCAAATTAGTGAAAGGCAACAACCTTCTTCCTATTGCACTGATACATTTTCCTGTCTGTAGGAAAGAGAAGCGCTGTGACTTACTAAAGGCATGCAGGTGTACAGTGTCTATGTGGGCAAGGAAAGGAGTATGGCTTTGCTGAGGAGCAATACTGTTCTTGGTTAGTTTTTCCAGCAAGGGATGTTGTCAATCAGTTGCCCCTTGGGGTGGTGCTTTTTATGCATTTGATGGATGTCTAGGTGGTCCTGACCAAGCCCAACACTGGGCAGTTGTGGAATTCATCCATCTATGGCATTTCCATGAGTTGGTGCGTGCAAGTATTTACATTGCACTGCTTGGGGATTTCGAACAGCAGGTTTCTACTTGTGCAATGTGTATTATACTTTATGAAGATCACTCCGGTCAAAGCTAAGAATGGCCATACATTCCTTGGGCTCTGCCTTTGTAACTTGGCATTTCTATAATGCTTACTGAACCTATGCTATTTCATTGTACCCTACTGTCCTAGCAATGCTTGCAGAGGTCCCACCCCCCTACTGGTCTCCATGACATCACACTGTGCTCATGCACAATGTCACTGAAGGCAGACCCACACAATAGTGGCACCGTTGGTCTGTGTGTGGAGAGCTGAGATGATTTGTCAGAAGTAATCTGAGGCAAATCAAAGTGTACATGGTAAAATTTTCGATGCTGAACTAACAGACCTAAAGCTGGCCATAGTCATTCAGATTTTATTCCTTGTAAGAAGCATGTTCTGCTGGCAATCATGATGACACAATGAACTACAGTTGTGTGATGAATAAAACAATTGTTCTGGCATGGCCAAGTCAAAGTCCTTAATCCAATTGAAATTTTGTGGAAAGAGCTAAAGTGAGATGGTCATGAGGGAAACCCACCAACATCCAAGAGATGAAGGTGTTCTGTATAGAGGAATGGACTATGGATTATTCTGAGTCAATGTGCAGGACTGTAGCCCCAAATGTTTGTTGTAGTTATTGCTGCACAAGTAGGTCACACCAAATAATGAGAGCACAATTCACTTACTATTGCCATATGAAGAAATGTTGGATAATTTTTTTCCCAATCAATACATGACAAAATAGAATACTTTTTGTTTCATTTGTTTAATTAGGTTTTCTTCATCTACTTTTAGGACTTGTTTGAAAAGCAGGTTATGTTGTAGGTTAAATTCTTATAAATATAATATAGAAAATTGGGTTCACAAAACTTTCACACACTACCATATACAGTCTAATTGCGGCAAGAGTGGACTTGTGGTTCTCTGTTGGGCACTAGAAGATCCAAGTCCAATGGTAATTTTCTCAGTTTTTCACTTCTTGGAGTAATATTACTGCCTTTTGTGTAGCTGTAAAACATTTAACTATTTTTTTTTCACCAATGTATTATTCAATATCACAAATAAAAAGCAAAGACATATCCATCCACCTTAAAAATAGTTGAGCATTTTATTTCCATGATTACATTTCAAACATGAGGTTCAATCTAATTGGTTTCACATTGGTTTGATCACAATAATAAAAAATATATATTGCTACATTAGCTTGAAATGTAGCTTGAACGCATCCAAAGGTTTAACTAAATACAAGAAGACAATTATTTTTAAAACAGTAATAGCAATTTAGCATTATGTAGTAAAAATGAAAGAACAAGAATGATAAACTACAAATAGAACAAATACTAATGCTTTGGCTGGGCATTTAATGGCATAAATATTGGCACCACACGTTACATTTATTTACCTTTTTCATTTTACTTTTTAAAGGGATTCTGTCCCATTTTTATCACTAAATTACACTATAAACATTGCAAGTTATTAATTCTACCATTTAAAATATATTTCTCAAACCAATATTTTTTTAGTTGTAATATTGGTGTGTAGGCAGACATCTCAGGTCATTGTGCCTGATCCTGTGCTTTCAGAAAGAGCCAGTGTTGCACTATGGAACTGCTTTGAGGTAAACTATGGTTTCTCCTACTTGATGCAAGTGGAAGATTCATGGCCGGACATTAGGGCTAAGCAAATTTGTTCAGAGTTTCGCCACGGAACTGATGCCCATAGACTTCAATGGGGAAAAAAATGTCACGCGTCAAAAAGGAAATTTCCAGACAGCAAATTTTTGGAGAAATGGGTCAAATTCACCCATCTCTACTGGACACGAGTGTTTACTATTCAGTGCTTTTCTTATATCTACCACTAGGTGGGGAACATTTTTAGGATGCAGGTGTCAGGGAGCAGTTATCCTGTTACGTTCCCATTGTTCTGTTGATAGGCTGCTGGGGGTGGGGTTAATATCACTTCAACTTGCAGTGCAGCAGTAAAGAGTAAATCTGGACATAGACGCAACAATCCAATTGTACGAATTTCGGATTGTGTGTGGAGTGTCCAGACAATTTATCTTGCCATGCCGATCGGTCATTCAGTCGATCGGACAGGTTAAAAGATTTCTGTCGGCTACAGATGATATCTCTGCATGTATTGCTGATCTGACGATCTTCAGTGGGAGACTGTCAGCTTTGTCGGACATAAACTTTCCTACGACTGCTGTGGGGCAGAACATCGGCTTATCTGTTCTTTACTACTTTGTTTGATCTGAATGGTTAGTGGCAGGTCGGGAGATGAGGACGCACAATCATTTGTCCGATATTGCAGGGAAATCTTTGCGTTTGTGGCCAGCTACTGAAATTTATCAGAGCACAAGTCATGTGACTGCGGGCACCTGGAAAACTGCAAACATGTCTAGGCACACAGATTACAATATTAGGTAAAAAATAAATTTGCTCTTTTGAAAAACCGATTTCAATGTAGTATTCTGCTGAGAGCAATATAAACTGATGCACTAAAAGAAAAATAAATTCCATGACAGAGTCCCTTTAACCATGGTCACCTGAAAGAACTTTATAATATGGAAAAGCATGTGTACTCTAAATAAAAAATAGCTGTAAATGAATGAACCATATTAAAATTCCAGTAAAAAGACATCATGTATGCACCTTCAAAATCAGAGGACGGGATACTAAATACAAACATGCATGAGTTTTACATTTTGATATAGTCAATGACTGTACAGCTTCTGCCCTGCATTAGTCCCTAAAACACTCTGCCCTAAAAAGTATTTCTCAAAAGCTATTAAGCACCAGTAGGAAGTCAACAGACATTTAACATTCTTCAATATGAAAAATACATTCTATCCAAATGACCAAACAAGTAATGTTTGTACCAATTCTGCTTTCTTGTTATTTACATTGCATTAATCCTATGCAATCTTTTTACATTTGTGAAGTAAAGTCATGCAAAAGCAACGTGTTTAGCACTGCAGTGTACACCGACTAGTGACAGAATAAACGCAGGGTTGGAAATGTCACAATGTTCAAGAAAGAAGTCTATTATAAAGCTACAATGATATTTTAAATGTCAGTATTTAGAGGAAAGGGTGTATTCAAATAGCATCAATCTATTTCTATAGTCATGGCACATAATAGAAATGAATTTGTGCAAAAGGTAATCAAAATATTCTAATAAAAGCATGAAATCCTGGGGATCACATGTCTAAGCTCTATATAGACAAAGAATTAGCAGCTAAAAATTCCCAGTCTAAAGCCTTCTGAAATCAGAAGGTATTTACTTGTCTCATGCAATACACATAGCATTGCCTAATGTGAGTTTCACTTCTCCCATAAGGCATCATGGGCAGAGACATGTAAATCACTCCTTTATGTCCCTTTGGCCAACTATGCATCCAGAACCGCTGGTTTATAGCACAGATACAGCCTAATGGTTCAGAGCCATATATCCAAACTTGCAGACAGCCTGTTTCAATCTTGTTAGATCTGATCAGTGCAAGATATTGGAACATGGCTTCCGAGGGGTAGGACTTGGAGAGCAGCAAAAAGGAAAGCCAAACCTGGTTAGGGTGAGAAGGACTGAAAGGAGCCAAAAAGCCCTTCACAAGGAATTGCATGCAAAGAGAAGCCTTCTGAAATCAGAAGCCATATATCCAAACTTGAAGACAGTTTCGATCTTGTTAGATCTCATCAGTGCAAGATATTGGAACATGGCTTCTGAGGGTAGGACTTGGAGGGGTAGGACTTGGAGAGCAGTGAAAAGGAAAACCGAACCTGGTTAGTCTAAAGCCATAAAATGTATTTCTATGGCAGACTGGGTGGAATTGATTTGAAAAGAAGCACAAAGATGTTCTTACATCTGTGTCTCTCACATTCAGACAGCACACACAATAGGATCAGATTCATCATAAATCTATTATCCTGCAGGACAGAGGAAACCGGAGTACCCAGACGAAACCTAAGCAGACAGAGGCAGAATATTTCAACTACTTGCAGTGTCAGGCTGGGACTGATCTCAGGTCCTAATTCAGTTGTGTTCAGAATCACAAGTGTTTAAAAAAGTGAATAAAGCTCAAAATCCTTATAATAGCTTGTATTTCCATAAATGTAAATGCATTGGGAACACTGCAAACTCTATTCCAAATCAACACATGAAGAAAAATGTGTTATTCTTTTACAGAAAGTAAATAAAAGGAATTATTAGGCTGTTCCAAAAAAAGCAATGTCTGCATTCTTTCTTTACAAACTCATTCACTGTATAAACTGAAAAAATGTGTTTCACTGAACTAATATGTAGTTGTATAAGCAGTGTTTCTGAGATCTGCTGCATATCTGTGTTGCTTGGAGTCGACCATTACATTCCACACATTACTTGGTTTTGCCTCAGAAACAGGTTTTCTATTGGATTAAAGGAGAAGGAAACTCTAAAAATGCATAGGACTAAAAATGCCACGCTTTATCTACTGAACGTATTGCACCAGCCTAAAGTTTTAGCTTGTCAATAGCAGCAATGATCCAGGACTTCAAACCTGTCACAGGGGGTCACCATCTTTCAAAGTGTCTGCTGTTGAGAAGCTAAGCTTAGGGGTCGTCACAAATTATCAAGCAGAAAATGAGATTGGTCTATAATACAAGCTGATGCTACAGGACTGATTATTAAATTATGTCGCTTGTTGCACTGGTTTCTGTGCTGCCATTTAGTTTTTTTATCCATATTAATGACTTTTCAGCCTAATTGTTACATTTATATTCTGTTTACTTTATATTTTGAGTCTGTCCCTAAGCTCAGTAAGTGACAGCAGCATAGAGCATGTGAATCAGTAGAAAAAAAGATGGGGAGCTACTGGGGCATCTTTGAGACACAGATCTTTACTGCTAAAGGGCTGTGGTTGCCTGGGGCTGGTACAGAAGCACAAAACATCATGTACAACATTTCTAGCTACTTATTTAGTTTAACTTTCCTTGTCCTTTAAGGTCTAGGGATTGGGCTGGCCATTTCATGACATCAATCTTGTTGCTCTTTAACTGGTGTGTTTGGGGTCATTGTCTTGTTGAAACACCCATTTCAACGGCACTTAAAATCTTAGGCCATTTTGGCTATCCTATCTTTTCAAGTGTAAATTTTCTGTTTTCTTCTAGGTTTTGGTTGCCATTTTAAAGCATTTGACACCTTTTTAGCTGAGCAACTTATCATTATCTGCACAAACAAGTGATTGTCCAGGTTAGTGATGTCAGATTGCTGATATTCTGAACACAACTGTAACTTAGACAGCATCTGTTATTTGGAAAGTTCCAAATTATAAAATGGCAGGCTCCTATATAAAAACACGAAATAGTCAGATTTGCAGGCTAATTCCATCCAAGACCACAGAATCTTTCAAATAGGATAGGGACTTCTCCCACTGACTTATATACAACCTCGACAGCTCTGAGATGGTGGATTTTCAACTTTTTTCCATCCTCAGTGTATAATAAATCTTGAAAGACTAATTAAAAAAATAAGTTTTTTTTTAAATTCTTTTTTCAGACTTAACCACCTTAATGTTTGCATGATGTGCTAGTAGACCCAGAAAGATCTGTTATCCAGAAAGCCCTAGGCCCAGAGCATTCTGTATAACAGGTACCACACACATATAATTTATGAATCTTGTAGATGCCTTTTATACAACTGTTGAACCTGCAGTTAAAGGGCACCTGTTCGGTAAAATTTTATCCCGAACCGAAAGTGTCGGCTAATACAGCCTGCATTCCGGTTGGGGATAAAAGTAGTTTTTATTAAAAAAAAACAATGCCCCCTAACAGTGCTAGGCTAACCACACTGGGAGGCAGCTCCAGGTGTGAGCAGACATGTCTGCTCACTCGCATGTGCATAATGAAAATCTGCCCCAAATTGCTCATAATGTGCATGACTGGACATGGTTGTACACAGCGGGAGCTCCCAGTGCAGGTAGCCTAGCGCTGGCGGGGGCATTTAAAAAAAAAAAAAATTACCGTTATCCCCATCCTGAATGCGGGCTCTATTAGCCCACACCTTTGGTTGGGGATACGATTTTTACTTAACAGGTGCCCTTTAAGAATAAGGAATAGCTGTTCAGTTCCTGTGTAACATTTTGTATGTTGATGCAATAGACGTTTGCACACTAACACACTTTTGGGGGAATGTAATATGTTTTGTTAGCGAAAAAAACATATGCCAAAAACCTTGGTAAACATAAGCGACCATCCTTTTTAACAAGTTCTTCGCAATGTTTGTGAATAAATGGCTTTTGTATATAATAAAATTTCAGAATCGCAAAGTGTTAACGATAAACTTTGCTTAGTGATAATGAGCAATGTAATATTCGCCAGCAAATTATAGTACATTGCGAGCAGCGCTAAACATTCAGAAAAACGACATTGTAACAATGCTTTTGTTTTTTTAATTACATTCCCCCCCTAAGAGCGAACCCTGCCCTCTGCTAAGGAATTGGGCCGATTGTTTAGAATTTTGATTCTGAATTTACTTTTGTGATTTCATATCTAGTTGTGGATAAAGGAATGCTTTATGTATCTGAAAGAACAGATATTGGACAGGTTATCCAGAATGCTCGGGACCTGGGGTTTTCCAGAAAATGGATCTCTCTGTAATCTGGATTTTCATATCTTAAGTCTACTAAAAAAAATCATTTAAACATTACAAAAACCCCATAGGCTTGTTTGGACTCCAACAAGGATTAATTATATGTTAGTTTGGAGAAAGTACAAGGCACGATTTACTTATTACCAGGGCTGGATTTCAACAGCTCTAGTGAGAGATCCTCAGCAATTGGCTGGGTGGCATGCCGCCCCTAATATTTTGCTTCCCTAGGCCCGAGCCATTGTGACCTCGCCACAAATCTGGGCCTGCTTATTACAGAGAAAAGGGAAATCGTTTTTTAAAAGTTTAATTATTTAGGTAAAATGCAGTCTAAGGGAGATGGCCTTCCTGTAATTCAGAACTTTCTGGACAGGTTTCCCAATAACAAATCCAATAACTGTATTATTTTTTCAGATACCTGTAATAGTTCTACATAATCACTTGACATGACTGTATTGAGATGGGACTGTGTACCACTGATGTTATGGGTGAAGTGATAACATGGCTGTACTTGGCTTCTGATAATCTGAAAAATTTATAAAATTGACTACCCTCCTCCTGACGTGATATTCATACTAAGTATGCCCATAATCCAGAATATTTGTATTTGTCTGATTACAGCACTTTCCACAAAAGATTGGGTCGAAATACTAAACCACAACCAGACCCTATTTTGCAACTAAGGTAGCCATTATTGAATATACTTGATTTTGCAAGAAACGTATAATCATAAAACCTTAATGTGATACAAAAACCAGTAAAAAATGATTCAGCAAAATGTATATCCTGAGGCACGCTTGAGCTCAGGCAACATGAAGGGTGTATGAGGCAGACGACACCAGAAACCAACAAATAGCAATGGAGGCTACCTGAATAGTAGTGCTGAAGAACAAATACAAATTAATACAATTTTGTTCATTTAAAGTTACAGCAATATTTAAATAAATACATAGGTGAAGCATTCCATGTAAAAAGATAAAGCTACAGATGGAAGGGAGAAAAATCATTACAGAACATAAATCCTCTAGTCAGTAACTTGGCAAGGAGTAGACACATCTAGGTGGCAACTAAATAAATATCTTATTTCAAGAAAACATTAAGTGGACTATCAGCTTTATGCACACTTTCAACAAATATTGGATTTTAGAAACTATTATTTCTGAATCTTGGAAAAAGTTGCATTTGGCTAACAAGTGGATTCCCAAATGTGTGCTTTTTAGATATAGCTATAAACTTCATTTTACAAGCCTTTATGGAATCATGGGGACCATTAACTCACTTGAAATATAGTGCCTTCCTTCAAGTGCAGCATTTTGCAATTTAGGTATTAAATTATGACTACACAGCCAGCTAAGTGGATCACCTGTAGGAAGCGAGTGTTCCAGAGTTGGCTAGAGAAACATAGCATCAGTAGTTGAAATTATCATGCAGAATTCCAAGTATAACATTCATAAGTCATCTGTATGTGTGAACAGGATCAAAGAACTCCAAGCATACATGCAGAACAAGACATCTCACTGAGGTACTCTGTCAGAGCAAGGGGTTTTACAAATGCACAATCAGGCACCAGTTAGGACCCAAAGGGAGCTACAATATGCACTGCAAAATCCTAATGGTGCGGTAATGGTGAATTATGTAAGGGAGATGAATAATATAGTGACAGACTGTGATCTTTTGCTGTTGCATAGGGTTATATACCAAATTGAGCCATAGCTTCTCTGATTAAGTGCCCACAAAAAGGCACAAAATGCGTCAGAAGGTAGCTAGCAAGAGTTATGCAGAAGGGAAGATGAACTTGCCATGAAGTATAATATATTTATACATTTTCTTCATTATTTCTTTACTACGGCTTTATACCAATAGAATGTCATAAGTAGATAACTGTGAATTGTGTTTATTTAATATTGCAGGAACTTAATCTCAAAACCCTGCTGTTATTTTCTGCTCATTCACAAAGCAAGACATCCATTGCTGTTTCATGCCAGGAACTGCAAAAAGTGAGACGTTACAGAGCACCAAACTTGCCTGCTAAAATAAGCTACAATGGCTTCAATGGTCTGCTTTATCATGCTTTATGCTTACTCATCGTTGTTCAAATCCATCTAAAATCAAATAATATTTAGATTTTTCACTAAATTGTTGGCTTAACAAGGCCATGAATGGATGTAGACCTACCAAGAGCACTCCTCTGCGTAAATCTATTTTTAGTGATACATGAGATATTTGCAATTTTAGACTGTTACTACCAGGCTCTCGATTCAACAGCTGTTTTTTTAAGTTAGTTAACACAAGGATTGATGACACTTACCATGCTGGTTGTGCATTTGAAATAAAATAATTTGGCTGTGGCCAAGCTACTGCTTCCCTCTCACGATGGCTATCTGCACACATAAGCTACGGTTATATATTATTCACCATGTCTGATAAATAAATGTCTAATTTACTGATAAATGAAGAACATTTTTTTCTTCTTTCAGGGATATTTTGCCAGCAACTCTGCAACTATTAAGAGAATAATCATTAATTAAAATTGAGTCAGCTTTGGAGTTGTATTTTTTTTTTTTTAACGCAGTTGTTGGAACCCAAATTGAGAGTAAAAGCCCCAGGCCTAAAAAGGGGAAATCAAAAAAGGAGATTCACTTTAATTTGCTGATATACAAGGTGTTCCTCCATTACACAACTGCTGACTGGTATGATTTTGTGTAAGAGCATCCCCTACATCTTGAAGTCATCAGTTAGGCAGGTTATATATAGATTAAAAGATTATACTTCATGGACGTGCGTCTTTTTTCAACCTATGTACTATGACTGGGGGGCTTCTTAATTATTGATCAGACAGACGTCCACAAAAACATTTCCTTCGGCAGCATTTATTCATTGTAACCTCTCAGGCCCGTCAGCCTTGTACAAACACATGGACCTCAGAAATGCACACTGAAGAATGGTATAAGGCCTGCACAATTACATGCATTCATCAAACCCCTAATAAATACAATCTGAAAGACAAAGCATGGGCTTTGAGGAAAGAAACGTAGTGAATTCATAGATCATGGCCTTCAATGGTTGGACAGCAAAATGTGCAGAAATCTAGACCAATGGTAAAACTGCACAATTAACTAATGGTCAGACCAGCTGACTACATAATAAATCAGTCTACAGGATGCCTTAAAGGTAGCCAACAGTTCTATGCCACCCTCTGGCAAAAAAGCAGCCCTCTATATTTTCACTAGTGACATAACCAATATATCTTACCCTCCTGCTTGTTAGTTTTAAAACATGTTTTATGGAAATAAGCTTCAAATGGCAAAGCAGGCAAATATATAGCCAATCCGTGAAGATAAAGAAACTTCTCATATATGAATCTGCGCATCCCATCAAAATATCAGCTGGTGGACTAAGCCTTGCCATATATGGGAGAATGCAACCGATCCTGCAAAATATCAATGAATCCACACAGCATTTATAATCACCAGTGTATTACAAAGTGGAGAATATAAATTATATTTAGTTAAAAAAAAAATTAACATTGCTCAAAATACAATGGCAGACTTTAATACCATAACATTTTGAGATTTGTTGTTAATGAGGTATCACGCATGTCTGGCAGTGCTTTCCTTCTATTGGAAATATTGGAGACCAGCGACAAGAAAGAACTTTTCCAAAAATACTTCAGAGTCCAAAACCGCAATGTGGGCTGCTCTTCCAATAAGAGAATTTGCTGTATTGGGTAAAGCATGTATGACATCATAACGCACTAAATTGCAGTCCTTATTCTGCAGAACAGGCAAAAGGATATTTTGGATCATCTCAGCATAAACTGGCCCTAGAAAAGAAACAGACATGGACATTTCATTATTTCCAATACAGTAGTTGCCACTTTTTGTGCACCTTGTTAATGTCAACGTTTCTTTCCATCAATTTTTAAAGGGGTACTGTCATGTGAAAACATGTTTTTTTTCCAAAACGCATCAGTTAATAGTGCTGCTCCAGTAGACTTCTGCACTGAAATCCATTTCTCAAAAGAGCAAACAGATTTTTTTATATTCTGTTTTGAAATCTAACATGGGGCTAGCCATTTTGTCAATTTCCCAGCTGCCCCGGTCATGTGACTTATGCCAGCACTTTAGGAGGGAACTGCTTTCTGGCAGGCTGTTGTAACTCATGTATCTCAATGTAACTGAATAGTACACAGTGGGACATGGGTTTTTACTACTGAGTGCTGTTCTTAGATCTACCAGGCAGCTGTTATCTTGTGTTAGGGAGCTGTTATCTGGTTATGTTCTCATTGTTCTGTTGTTAGGCTGCTGGGTGGGGGAAAGGGAGGGGGTGGTATCACTCCAACTTGCAGTACAGCAGTAAAGAATGATTGAAGTTTATCAGAGCACTAGTCACATGACATGGGGCAGCTGGGAAATTGACAATATGTCTAGCCCCATGTCAGATTTCAAAATGAAGTATAAAAAAATCTGTTTGCTCTTTTGAGAAATGGATTTCAATTCAACTGATGCATTTTGAAAAAAAAAAAAAAAAAAAAAAAAAAGGTTTCCCATGACAGTACCCCTTTAACAATATGCCATTGGTTCCATTTAACTAGCACAATAGTTCAGGTACTTGAATGATTACCATATTAGGGCAATGTATTTTTTAAGCCAAAGCAATTTGGCATCTTCATTTTTAACTTAGGCCATACACATAAGAGAAAAAGAGCTTTCCAGCAACCATAATATTAGCTATATTTTGTCCATACTTTAGTGGTACACTGAAGGACAAAATATAGCTAATATCAGGGTAGAAACAAAAGGATTGTATGATCTCAGATTCAAAACACACCACTAAATATCCACACAGCTTTAGGTCTGTCCATTTTGTTCAAATCTGTCTGACTGATGAACTGAACGATATTGAGTGAGAGTTTTTGCCCAACAAACACATACTGAAAATCTTAAGAAAATTTGTTTTGTATGCTTTTATCGACATGTGTTGCGTCAACTTTATTCAATCACAGCTTGCCACTAGTTTACGAAGTGTAATTATGAATAAAGGAAACTGATATCTGAACAAATATCTGAACTTCTAAATGAAAAACTGGGTGCAACTTCTATAAATGTGCAGCTACACGTCAGTTAATGGCCCACAGAGTTTAACACCAGTGATAAAATTATAAATATTAATACCTATTATAAATACAAACACAAAGATGTTTTTATTGGCAAATTCCTTTTATTGTAGGCACTTCTTGCAAGCAGATATCTGGGCTTGATGCTCCTCTTTCAAGGCAGAGTTAAATTAACTACCTCTTATCTCACCGGCAGCATGTCTCTAACGCCATTATTATTATTAAAATGTATTTCTAAAGCACCAACATATTTCATAGCATTCAATGAATTTAGAAAAGAATGAGCAGAAACTCGACAAAAGAATCAGATGGATTCAAGCAGGATCCAAACATAAAAGTACATGTGTATTTGCAAGAAGCAAAAAAGTGTATAGCATTTAAAACATGCAAAATGTACAACATAAAGTCCATATGTGCTTTAGTTACACAAATATTGTGCTTGTGAAGGAAATTTTTATTAAGTTTTCTTCTGGTCCTCCTGTATGATTTTGCAGTTGAACACACAACCCATCTTGCCGTAGTGCACTAGCTTCAAGGGGTTTATTAAATGCTTCATTTTGATCCCTTTTCAGCGGGCATTTACCTATTCCAGGTGCCTGTCTGACCTGAATTTGTACCCTTAAAATCATGTGACTTTAGGTTACATGATTAAGGAACTTGCTAAATTTTTAAGCACAAAAATACAAAACAAAACAATAATTTGGTGCATCCCCAATACCTACCCTATTCAACAAAGCATAAATAATTTCAGGAACACAGACTATGCATAAGAAAATCTTTAGAACACGGATTTATTAAGTTCCATTTCACTCAAGAGTAAAATTTTTGTTCTGGCTGAAACAATTCTGATTCTATGATTATGTACACTAATTTTCAAACTGGAATGGCTGTGGCCTTCTAAGAAGCATTCCATGCAGCTTTTCCAAGGAGGTGACTTGTTCTTAATAAAAGTGATTCTCCAAACAAAAACTATTTATTGCACAGTAAAAGAAAAAGGGCATTTCTGTGCAACTTTGTTATGTACATTTTAATTAAAGGCATTTACAATGTAACAGCTATAAAACTTTTCTTTCACTCATGGTTAGTGGTTGGCTGAAGCCATTTATTGTCAAACAACTGTGTTCACTCTTTAAATAATAATCAATGCACAAAATATAAAAAATGTACATACCCCAGTTCTTTATACCGAGTATTGCCCCCTTTAACATCAATGACAGCTTGAAGTCTTTTGTGGTAGTAGTGGATAAGGCTCTTTATGTTCTCCGACGGTAAAGCTGCCCATTCTTCCTGGCAAAAAGCCTCCAGTTCCAGAAAATTCTTGTGCTGTCTTGCATGAACTGCACGTTTCAGGTCTCCCCAGAGTGGCTCAATGATATTGAAGTCAGGAGACTGAGATGGCCACTCCACAACCTTCACTTTATTTTTCTGTAGCCAATGACAGGTCAACTTGGACTTGTGTTTTGGATCATTGTCATGTTGGAATGTCCAAGCATGTCCCATGCTCAGCTTCCAGGCTGATGAGTGCAAGTTTTCCTCCAGTATTTTTTGATAACTTACTGCATTCATGTTGCAATCAATTCAGACCAAATTTCCTGTGCCTTTGTAGCTCACACATCCCCAAAACATCAGTGATCCACCACCATGTTTCACAGAAGGAATGGTGTACCTTTCATCATAGGCCTTGTTGACTCCTCTCCAAATGTAGCGTTTATGGCTCAAAAGTTAAATTTTAATCTCATCACTCCAAATGACTGTGCCAGAGGCTTGTCTCTGTGCGGTTTGCCATATTGTAAGCGGTATACTTTGTGGCATTTGCATAGTAATGGCTTTCTTCTGGCAACTTGACCATACAGCCCATCTTTCTTCAAGTGCCTACTTATTGTGCATCTTGAAACAGCCACACTACATTTTTTTCATGGAGTCCCGTATTTCACCTGAAGTTATTTGTGGGGGTTTCCTTGCATCCCAAACAATTTTTACTGGCAGTTGTAGCTGAAATTTTAGTTTTATTGGGCTTGGTTTCAACAGAACCCCTAATTTTCCACTTCTTTATTAGAGTTTGAACACTGCTGATTGGCATTCTCAATTTCTTTGATATTTTCATATATCCCTTTCATGTTTTATAGAGTTCAACTACCTTTTCCCATAGATCCTTAGACAATTTTTTGCTTTCCCCATGACTTAGAATCCAAAAAACATCAGTGCAGCAGAGGATGAAAGATGCAAGGAGTCCAGAAAGTTATTGACCATTTATACACACTCACTAATTACAAGCAAACAGATCACAAGTGAAGATGGTTACCTTTAATAGCCATTCTAACCCTTTTGTGTCAAGTTGTGTGCATGTTATCATGGAAAATCACCAAGGTATGTAAACTTTTGATCAGGGTCATTTGGGTAGTTTGTGTAGTGATTATGATTTAAAAAGAGTAAACACAGCGTGCAAAAGAAAAGTTTTTGTGTTATCATTCATATTCTCTGAACAATGAGCACAACTGTATATAAGACCTAAAGGAGGACAGATGTTTCAAGAGTCAGAACCATAGAAGAGAAAGGAATACAGGAATGGGACTCATTATCCAGAATGCTAGGGACCTGAGGTTTTTCGGATAAGAGATCTTTCTGTAATTTAAATCTCTGTACCTTAAAATCGACTACAATATAATTTAAACATTAAATAAATATAATAGGCTTGTTTTGCCTTTAACAAGAATTAATTATATCTTAGGATCAAGTACAAGGTACTGTTTTGTTATTACAGAGAATAGAGAGTAGTTTGTCAAAAAATAGTTGCAAGAAGCATATTTTCCTTTTTACAGGGTGATAGGCTGCAAAAGATTGTACACTGTTTTTTTGGCTGGCTTCCCCCCTACATTTCCTAACATATAGAACATAAACTATACAGTGGGTACAGGGCAATATAACAAACTTATTTTCTTTTATTAAGGATTCCCGGGCTTGTGTAATGTAATGTATTTGCTGCAACATATATGTCCATTGAACTTTAACATCACACAACTTCGCCAGCGTTTGACACTATGGACACGTTTGCATTTTAGTGAATTAACGTTGTCCTGTCGAATCTGCAGTGCTGCAATGTGAACGGAGAGGACGCTGGCGAAGTTAGACTCTTTCGTGAATTTGCCCCTTAATGTATATTGGAAAAAAAAAAAAAAGGGTTTTAGATTTGAATCTGAACAGTAAATGGAAACTGGAGAACAAGACCATTGTATTTTCTACCACACATCTGAAAAGAATATGTAAGGTTATCTTAAAGAGTGCAGTTTACAGCCTGTGAAACTTGGGAGCCTAGTGTTGCTACAGTAGATGAATGAAGCTGTGATTCAGCCACTCTGCAGTGTCCTTAACTGTGTTGTTGCTGTAATTTTCCCTTTTCTTGTAGAATGTTTTAAAGTGTAGCTGAATTATTAGAAGTATCATGCTGAGCAAAGACTTCAGTAATATGACCATCTCCGCAGGGAACATTTTAAAGCAGGCTTATTAGTTGCATTCTTGGCTTTTGATTTTTTGTCATGCTTTGCATGTCACACTTTTTAAGGGGGAGAGTAAATCATTAGAAGAAGCCATAATAAACTGCAACTGAAACAGGTCACAGATAGGAATGCTGCGAATATGAGGCTAGAGAAGCCATTGTCTGCAGTGCTTTGCATTGGAAAGGTCACCAGACTCCCCTCAGATTAAATTATTACCTTCCCAAAAGCATCACCAACGTTTCCAAATGATGCCTCCAATGGATTTTGGAGGATTTCCTGGCATCTCCAGCAAGGGCTTAAGTGGAAGCAAAATGTTATCTGCAGTGCCGCAGCTAACAGCTTTAAGGAATAGGCCCAGCAGGCTCACCAAGCGAGGAGAAGGTGCCAAGCCAGGAAAGACCAGCAGGACTGACCACCATGGTATTCCACACTAACAAGAATGCTAGGAGTTTCCTCCAGGGAATGTGCACCTGCTAGATATGCTAGTGGGGCCTGCTCCTTTTGTGAGTAACCACATCTGGAGAGGTTACTTCCTTCAAAATTACTATCCCACATGTATTTAAAGTACATGGCTTTATTCATATATACACATTCTTATACACACACACACACACACACACA
>CM044440.1:76797932-76811862 GCA_024363595.1 Xenopus borealis
CGCGATATATTGTGTGTGTGTGCGCATTAAACTGTTTGGTTCTGTCAAATAAAATGTGGATAATTTTCTTAATAATCCATCGATTTAATGTATATCCCAATTTATATATTTATTTGGAGCCAGCAAATTACCCAGCATTTATAATAATTTTATAACTGAAAAAAAGTTAAAAAGTTAATTTAACATGGGTCTTCTAGGCAATGGTTACATACAACTTGCAAATTTGTAATCTCTTAAAGCCTTTAAATTATGTATATTGCACTATGTCTAAGGAGACTGAAGCAGATCATGGGTAGTTCCTGGGAAAGGGGGGAGGGGTGACGGCAGAGGCACCCAGTTGTTTATTTCGTCCCTGGACCTGTCAGCATCTAGTACTACTAAAACATATGTTTAGCATTTGCCACTGAGAGAGACATACTGGCAATACTGTAAATTACCTGACTGTTTATCCTTCAGAGCAGTTTTGCACATTTCAATGCGAGCTGAGTGATAGGGCACATAACGATCCTGCAAGGAGCTCACCAGAACCACATTCCTGAAATATTCCAGGCCTATAATGAAATAATATGTAGAAAGATTACAGTAAGAAACAGTTAAAAACTCTTTTAGGATGGTAATTTTTAACTCGTCTTTTTTATTTTTGTAAATTCAATATATACAACCATTTAGTGAACAACACTGCAGATGTTGGTAATGTTGGAAATGGGGTGGAATAGGACCAATTTATTCACAGGCCCAAATAATAGCCAGATGAGTCAAATAGTAAGCAACAGCTTGTCAGCAAAGTGAGATCTATCAGCCTGGCTTATTGGGGTAAACTTGGGAAGCCTGGTGGGTAGCACTTTATTTGTATTAAAGTGATACTGACACTAAAAGATGAATTTTAACATAAGAATGTACATTATATGTTACTTATAGGTCATGGTGATCATTATTTGCTGAGAGCTTTGTTTTTGTATATAATTGTTTGTTGCATTTCCTAAACCTGACTCTCTGAGATGGGACAGTCAGGTTGACAAAGTCAGATTGTCAGTCTGTTAGTTACAGTTTCTAATGATAACAGATGCCTGCTGCACAAATATGGCAGCCCCCTCATACAGGAACATGGGGCATCAGACAGGTAATGTAAAAGCATCATGCAAATACTTTATGGCAAAGTTAGATGTAGCTTTCAAAGCCAATATTATAATAGATGAAAAAAAGAGTTTAATTTCAGGTGTCAATATCTCTTTAAGGGCATGGGACAGTATGAAGTGAGAATATTGGGGTTTTCTGGTTGGTTTTGGTATGACCAGTCAGTAACAAAAAAAGATGGGGGTTAGATTATGGGTATCACAAGTATAAAAGTCTGGCAGAAGGACATCTAGGCCTGGAATTTTACAAGCGAGTGATGCCTCTATGTCTATTTCGAGTGCATGCATATGATATTTATTTAACATACACCTGACAAAACAGAGAAAAAGATACAAAGGCACCATTGTCAACTAAATCCCATAGTTCAATGGTATTGAACAATCCTTTGACGAAAGCTGGCATTACACTATAAGATCCACACATTTGGCAAGGTTGCCAAATGAGCGCCCCTTTCCCCAATATGTCCACTGGCCAGATAATGGTTGGGTGGTTCTGTCAGAGGGTCCAATACAAGTGCAGATAAGATGCCAAATCAGACTAAAGGGCCCAAAATGGTAGATTAAATCTGCCCGTGTATGGTCACCTTAAGTGTGCTGTTCTTGACATACTTTTGTAACAAAATACATTTTGTGTCACAAACTGCCTGCCATATATTCAGAAAATTGAATCTTTTACCAGTGTTTGTTGCAAAACAACACTAATTTTACCTAAGCTTGTGATACCATTTTATATGAGAAAATCTTACCATTTTGCAGTGCTTTTATAAGTGGTTTACTTCTCAACCCATAGATGATTAAAAAAAGTCATGAAAAGAGCTCACAAAAGTCACCTTCTTGTTAGGGGAAGTATGGATTGTATATATTCCTAACCTTCAACAATAAGGCATCCTTCTCTTTTAGGCATAGTGATATGTAGAACCAAGACAGAAGATGAGGGGTTTCATGATCTCTGAATTACTGCAGTCAGAAGCTCCATGTGCCATTAGCCTTAGGCTTATGTTGCAGGTGGTGACTACAAATCCACTCAGTTCTGCAGGACATTTGTTCAGGAAGTGGATTTTTGCCTAAATATGCACACTTGAGCATGCAATCAGATTGTAGTTTTCTTTCCCCATAAGAGAAAACACCCCATTTGACATTAGCCTTAAGGTCCCCATAGACGCAAAGATCTTTCTCTGCCGAACGACCAATCTTAGCAAAGTCCGACCAATCCTCAAATTATCGTGCGGTTAGTGGGATTCAAACGATCGTACATCTTACGATTATTTGGCCACATCGGTCTGAAAATTGATCGGCCAGGTTAAAAATCTTTATCTCTACCAGGCGATGATGGACACATTGTACATTTAAATGATCGTTTTGAGACAATTGTGGTCTCACGATAACCATTGGATCTTTTAAAAATCTTTACATCTATGGCCAGCCTAAAGGTGGCCATAGACGCACAGATAATATCGTACGAAACGAATTTTCGTACGATATTCGGTGCGTGTATGGTGGGAAATGAGCCGACCGATATCGTCAGAGGATTAAGATATCGGTCGGCTGGTTGATCGGACCGGACGGAAAATTTTGATCGGATGCCTTTGAAAGCACTCTGAACATCAGCCATTGTTAGTGCTGAATCGTCAGATACAAGTAGAATTCTATTGTTTCTATCAGTATATTTGACGATTCAGCTCTACACGTGTGTGTTGAAACGAACGATCTTTCTTGGAAAGATATTTTCCGAGAAAGATCGTAATTGTTATGTCTATGGCCAGCTTAAGACTAAAGCTGGCCATAGACGCAAAGATCCGATCGTAAGATGATTCCACGATCGGATCTTTGCATCTCCCGACCTGCTCCCGACCTGTCACTAACCTTCAGATCAACTAAAGTAGTAAAAAGCACAGACAGCTGACGTTCTGCCCCTGACAAGGATCGTACTAAAGTTGTACGATTAAAAACCTAGTGATGGTCTCCCACTGAAAATCGTACGATCTGCAATAGACGCAAAGATATTATCGCCAGCCGACAAAAATTTTCTAACCTGGCCAATCGACCAAACGACCGATCGGCATGGCACGACAAATGTCGGAGCACTCCACACACGATCCGAAAGTCGTACGATAGTCGTACGAATCCTCGATTCGTACGACCAAGTCGTTGCGTCTATGGCCAGCTTTAAGTTACAGACATCTATTTACAATTTGTCATGCTGTTCATACTTGCAATAATCTGATGGCCATAAACCCATACAAATCCCAATTAGAGTTTCTTTGAAAATGATTATGATACAATATCACAGGAGTTGTCAGAGAAAGGTGTGGCCAGCTAGGGTGAGTAAATATCCTGTAAATCTGGCCATACATTTGTTTGGTACAATCCCTGGCCTATCAGTCCCCACATTTCCAGCAAAATATTAGAGTGGCAGGCTGTTCCGGAGGGGCCAAGTTGGCAGCATCTAACATCTCGCATATGGCCAGCTTTAGGACAAATCCTACAAGTCAGTTATATCAGCATACAAGAAAAACATAATTTACTTCTTACCATTAAAACACACAACTAAAGAGGCAAAATAAAAAACTAAAACCATAGTGGCCTTTTAAACTATTTTTTTAGAACACGGTCTCATTATATACACAATGAAAACAAATACAAGTGTACAGAAAAACATTAATATATAGCTATACCTGGTTTCTTGCTAAGTTTGTACAAGAATGTTTGTCTGGGGTCTGAGTTGTCTCTGCACGTTAGCTGCAACAGAGAGCCTGACTTTTTCCACTTCTGCATAAACCATAAGCCTGGAACAACAGGTATGACCATATTTAAACATATTATACCACAAACAATACATTTAGGCACTTTGTTAATTTAACTTAAAAGTAAATGCAAAGCTAACAAACAAAATTATTCAGTAAACTCCAAACGGGCACTCCTCCGCCTTCCCTCCCCCCCCCATTACCCAGAGATTTGCTTTTAGGCAACTTGGTAAAAGAAACGCAGTATACTGTGTCCCACTAGTAAAATATATTTGATTTAATTAATGTAAAATAATCTGGTCTAACTTGGTAACTAATGCAACACAAAAAAGAAACAGCTGATTGGTTAGTGTACATGTTTAGACCTCTTGTAAACGTTGCACATTTTTTTTTAAATTTGAGTGAGAAGCCAGGGGGCAGGGAGATAGGTTTGATGTGATTTACCCCCTCCCCCCCCCCCCCCCCCCCCAATCAAATGTTTTACAGTGCTGCCAGGGTCAGGGACCGGACTCTCCCATTCTCTCTAGGTGTCCAGATAAAAGGTACAACATTTCTGCATGATTGGGAAAAGAAAGCATGGATGGATGCAACCATTTTTATTCTTTTAAAGGAATAGAAGATTCCACAGTACACACAAGTTGTGACTGCTTGGGCTACTGAAAGGAATCCAAATGTAAGTGGGGAAAAAAGCAAACTAATTATTGTGATTCTCCCAAAGAGGATATAGCTATAGATTTGAATTGAGTGTCAATAAAAACAAATAAATAAACCAATATAATTACCCATTATGGTCTCACCTGTATTCACCAGAGCACTGCTATTGTACAGAGTCCCCAGATGTGGCCCAGATAAGGAAAGGAAGGTATGCAGCTTGCTAAGGTAACATTTAAATCTGGGTCTTGAAAGAACTGAACGGATAATCAAATTGCCTAAGGAATGCCCTATAAAACTAATAGAAGAAAACATTATTAGTAAAATCTTATCAGCATTAAATTGTAATTATGTAACAACCTGGGTCAGGTTTATTAAGCTTTAACTGATGGGTGGACAACACAGTTCAAATGTTATCACACTGAATTTCCAGTTAGGATATTGCTTTAAGGAATTTCCACAATTATTACAGTATTTACTGCTTTGATGAGTGTGGTAATTCTTCAGAACGTGCTTCACTCTCAAACCTGTGCTATGCGTTACTAGAGTTCAGAACTAAGCATTTAGCTTTAGCACACCACTGAATTGTTAAGACTGATATAAACTAAACAACTCCAATATACATTTATTACAAAATGTCAAAGGTTGCAAAGTTATTTGTAATAGTGACTGAAAGCAGCGTTTGGCAGGGAGTTGCTGACTAAATACTTGAATTCAAATTCAAATTCCTTCAAGGAAGTGATCAGTGATCAGAGTGAAATGCATCTATACACAGCCAACATTTACCTGATCCTGGATATTGACGCACTGTAAATTTGGATATACTGTACTACTTCATCTAGAAGACGATCAGTCATGGAGTCAAAATCAGCAAAGGTATCATTCTACAAGTAAACAATAAAAAATGCTTAATAAATAAACAAGAAAGTGCCTGTGCTATATCATTAAAACGCTTTAGATGCACTCCGTGGATTTAGGCTCAAAATGCAAAGCCTAGCCTTTCTTTGCCAAAATCCGTCGAGTGTGTTCACACCAGAACGGGCATAAAGCTTCAGGATGAGAAAGGAGAAGAGGAATCTGCTAGCAGTCAGAGGCTGAAATTGGCCTGCGGATTTCAGCAGGCTCATTTCAGTTCCATGTGGCCCTAGCCTAATAAAATAATGAGGTAAAGATTAAAAGGTTATAGGATTTAAAGTCTTTGGAGAGACTGAAAGGTACAACTTACTGTTACATGTGCTCTAAATTACAGATATTCTGGCTAGTCTACAGTGAAGTGATGAAACCGGAAGAGTATCTTTTTGCAGGTGCTACAGTGAAACTTGTGTGCCGATGGACACAACTTGTTGCATTAACAGACGCTTCAGACAGTGCTCAGTGAATCAATGCTAATGCCATTTTGATACATTCACTAGCTGGAAGTTACACCTGATACACAAAAACACTTTGGTACAGGGCACTGAGCATAACAGTGTTCACTTGCCAATTGTTGGTTGTACAATGTGTTCTGGACCTGCTCCCTAATCTGACTTCACAGCCAAATATTCCACAATTTTACACTGGGAAGCAATAGCACTGTTCTCTCAAGAAGGATTTAAAAAAGCAGAGACCTTATGAGCCAGTACCCTTAATTGCTAACTAGTGTGACTATAGAGGGAAAATCTGCAACAATAACATTATAGGCTCAATTTATCATGCTGTGTAAAAAGTGGAGTGAAGCATTACTGGCGCAACATAGCAACCAATAAGATCTTTGCTTTTGTTTTCTACCTGATGAAATCCAATTACTGATTGGTTGTCATGGGCAACATCACCAGTAATGTTTCACTATACATTTCAAATAAAATACAGTAAAAATTTTACATTTGAAATATGAATTATAAAATACAGTAAAAATGTGAGAGGGCCTTTGAAAAGTAACGTCATTGAAATTATTTGCCAGCAATACATCCCATGATCTTTGCAGCCACTGCTCAGCAGGGAAGAATTTAATAAAATGTACAAGTAATGGAACATACAAGGATAGCAGTCAGCAAATGACAATGAAATGTAAAAAAAAAATCTTGTATTCATTTTTGCTTTTAATTACACACCTGGTTTCTCTCAGACATAAGGAACTCCTTCCTTCCAGCAGGCAATCCAAGTTCAATGTAAGTTCTTACCAGCCGAAGGTCAGCACTATTCCCTGAAATTAAAACATGTTTACCATTACCAACAAAGTTCAATGTTCCCATAATGGACAAGCAAATAACACACTCTGGTAGCTTTATCAGCCCAAATGAGTTTCATTCAGTTCTTGCTGGATGCCCAATGTCATAGGCCTATCGATTAGATCAGTTTGTTATTGATCACTGCCTGAGCCAGTAATTTCAATCAACTCTCATTCTGGCTCATTCTGCAGTAATCAATTGTTCACAGCAATCATTTATATATATGCTCCTTAAGGGGGCTGTTCACCTTCCACCTTTTTCAGTTGTTTTCTGATTGTTCACCATAAACAAAGACTTTTTCCAATTGCTTTCCATCTTTTATTTTTTACCATCTTCCCAAAATCAAAGTTTAAAGTTCTTGTATTTAGTGTTTCCATCTGGCAGTTTAGTAATCCAGGTGCATTCTAAACGGTTACAATTTGCTACATATAATTAATAGGGATGCATCGAATCCAGGATTCACTTCGGCATTCAGCGAATCCTTCTGCCTGGCCGAATCCTAATTTGCATATTCAAATTAGGGACAGGGAGGGAAATCACGTGACTTTTTGGCACAAAACAAGGAATCAAAAAATGTTTTCCTCTTCCCATCCCTTATTTGCATATGTAAATTAGGGTTCGGACTCGGTCAAATCTTTCCGGACGGATTCGGCCGAATCAAAATTAGTGGATTCGGTACATCCCTAATAATTACTACATTTAGGGGCAGATTTACTAAGGGTCCAATTTCAAGGGTTAATTAACCCTCAAATTCGACCCTCGAATTGAATTTGAATTAAAACCCCTCGAATTCGAATAGTTTTAATGCAATTCGAATGATTGAACAATCAAATGTAAAAAATTTGATTGATCGATAACATTGCTTCCCATAGGGATATATAACAATTCTGTAGGTTTTATCTAAAATAATTTTAAGGGGCCAGTACTTCAACAATCGAATTCGAATTTTCGAATCTGGCAAAATCAAATCCAATTTTGGGCTATTCGAATAAGCACAAAATTAAATTTGAATTTTTTTCATTCGAATTTGATTCGAATTTTCACAACCTTAGTAAATCTGACCTTAGTGGATACATTTATCTGTAAAATATTACCAACTATTGTATCAATTCTAATAGCTGCCTTTAATAAGGCTCATGGTTTCTGCTCAGCAGGGACAAAGATAACAAATGTAGCAACTAAATGTATCAATTTAGAACAGAAGAATCAATTTAGCAGAGTTGTGAACCCTCCTCACACAACTGTTTAAGGTGAAAAATTAAACTTTACACTTCAATTTTAGAAAAACAGCCACAAACAGAAAGCCATTGGAGAAAGGCTTTGTTTCTCGTGAACTACCTGAAACCAAATGAACTGAAAAATATGTTTGAAGGTGAGCAACCCCTTTAATCAAAGTAATTGATATGTTTTAACTATATAATGGATTCTGGAATGGCACATCATTCTTTACCTGTATATAACTGTATATAACAAGGTTTGGTATGAATTAAATACAAATGCCTTAGATATACTCAGAAAATAGTTTGTTTCATATGCTGTATATTCAGTTTATGAATCATTGTACCCAAGACTTTATTAGTGATGCCCAGGTGCTTTCAAATTGAAAAAGAAAAAAAAAAAGTTTATTTTTACCATCAAGACCGTGCACACAGACAATCAGATGTATTCCTTCATCGGGGTCATCATTTTCCTCCATGCTGAAATATGGAGCATTGGAGGCCAACTGTGGGATATCACTGTATAGGAAACCAGGTAGTTTCAACTGCTTCAGCTCTTCTTTGGCCTGCAGAAATCTAAATAAAGGCTATATATCACATGACTGTTAATAAGAACCCAATTTTTTCCCAAAAATCAAAGTAGGAACTTTTCTTAGAAACATGCAAACTGCATGAGGAGCATCACAGTGATCCAAGGGCATGGTTAAATTAGTTTAAAAAACATATTACAATTAAAGATGTATATTAAGGTGCAGATTTACTAAACTCACATATATTCACATGAGGGATTTGAATATTCGATCGAATTTTGAAAAAGATTTGAATTTCGAATATGCAAATTAGGAAAATACTTCCCCTTTAAATTTAAATTCTATCACCTACTTCGCCAGAAATGGGGATCATTCCCGAGCGCTAAAAATCTTTCGAATATTCGATCAAATTTTCTCTATTTTAATTCCCCACAATTCCCTGGTTGTATTTCCAATTTTTTTTTTTATTCGAAATTCAACCCTTAGTAAATCTGCCCCTAAGTGTACTTGGGCATGGATGTATACAAATTACTATGAAATACATTTGAAACACCACTACATTTCATGTACACCTTATCTATACAATATAATGACATGCTACCCAAAATACTAACTCTCTGCTTCTAATTTAACGTTTGCTTACTCCCAACACCTGCACAATGGAATTAGAAAGAGGTCTAAATGAAAGCAAGATCACTGGCAGAACATGGAAATATCAACAGTTGTGTTCAGAATAATAGCAGTTTGATATCACTAACCTGATCAATCACTGTTTTTGGTTAAAATTATATTTCGACATGACAAATTTTACTACTAGTAGGTGTAGTAGAGTCATAGAAAACCAACAGATCCAACATGCTATGTATGCTGCTGATTCTGTGTAATTGAATGATTCATTGAGGCTTGTTCAAAATAATAATAGCTTGTTCCAAATAATAGCAGTGTGGAGTTCAATTAGTGAGGTCATTCATTCTGTGAGAAAGCAAGTGTCAATTAGGGCCCTAATTTAAGGAAGGTGCATCTTGCTCTGAAAATCTGAGTACAATGGGTTGTTCCAGACATTGTTCAAAACAATATACTTTGATTATAAAAATTGATTGAAGAGGGAAAACATATAAAGAGTTGCAGAAAAGTAGGCTGCTTAGATAGAAATGCTTTAAAATGGCAACCAAAACCTAAAAAGACATGAAAGAACAAGAGCTTTTCTCTGTGACTTTCCCATCGAACCCTTGGGAACTGCTCCATAATTATCCGATACAGGCTCTAAACAAAAATTCTAGACACTTAGTCAAACATATTCTCTCAGCTGCAAAATGGAACATTGCTATTAGCTGGCTGGTATTACTGATATTACTTGGCAAAAAACCTTGCATAAGATACAGGTTATTTATACAATGGAACAGGAATCAGCCCGAGTTTGAGACACCCTTGAAAAATTCACTGAAACTGGGAACCATGGATCAGTTACATAACTAAAAAACAACTTTTATTGGTATAATGATGGAGCCTAAGACGGTATATTGGGTATGAAAGCATATTTATTATTGGTTGTTGTACGGTCAAAAGTGGGGCACTCTTCTCTTTTCTTTACTGTTCCTTCTTAAAGTTTCCTTTTCCCAATCCTTTTCTGGTTCTACTGTTACAACCGCAACAAGGTAAATAATAATTACATTGTGCACTGTCCTACTAATACTGTGATTTTATTGAATGATTACTTTTTAGTAAAAAAAAAAAAAAGACACAAAAGAAAATTCGAATGAATAGCCAAAATGGCAAAGGCCAATGATCAGCTCCAGGACGATCAAAGAAGGTCTAAAGTTACCTGTGACTACTGTTACAATTAGAAGACTTCTATGTGAAGTCAAACTATTGTCATGAAGCTCCTGCATTGTTGGAAAAAAAAGGAATGTGCTGAAGAGGTTACAATTTGCCAAAGAACACATAGCCTGGCCTAAAGAGAAATGGGCTGCAGACAGTTTGTCAGATGACCCCCAGACACTGAAGTTAAGCCACAGTACACTGTGAAGACAGTGAAGCATGGTGGCACAAGCATCATGTTACGGGGATGTTTCTCATACTATGGTGTTGGGTCTATTTATTGCATACTAGGGATCATGGATCAGTTTCAGTACATCAAAATACTTGAAGAGGTCATGTTGCCAAAGAAAAAATGTCCTTCAAATGTTGATCATTCATGTTCTGGAATAGAATAGAATGTGAAGTGTTCCCAATGGATTTGCATTGAAAACAAAAGCTATTATAAGATTTTGAGCCTTATTCACTTTTATAACACGCTTCTATTATTCTGAACACAACTGTAAAACAACAAACACATAAAAACCATAGGTATATGTTAACACTTTCCAATAGAATACCACCCTATACTGTACAATTCTGACCCAATGTATTGCTCATGTTAACCAAGCCCCAAAAATTATGTTTAATTTATATTATTTGTTTCAATCCTACTTTATATATTTTCCTTGGGTTCACAATAGATACTTACACTAGCATTAAAGGCTTGGGAGAACTTTCATACCAAGAAAGGCATATTGATTGCGGGTCACCTGGCTGTTTTGTGATAGTGTCAGTCATGCTCCTTGTAGGAAATATGGTGCCACAAGGAGAGTCTCTCAATGTGTAGGGAAAACAGCTAGGAGTACAAACACCAGGCTTGTTCATGGGATCTCTTAAATACTCAGAACTTATTTGCTCTGACCTTAAACATGTTTCATTGGCAGACTCAAATTCAACTTCACATACTGTATCATCAGGCCTATATAGTGGGCCATCTGTCTCCTCATAGTAGCCATTCTCTATCATTTCTTCATCTTGTTCTTCATCATCGATCTCTTCAGAAATTGATGGGCCATCTAGCAATTGCTTTATATTTTCTTTTGCAGTTGCAGCATATTTTAGATCATCGGCTGGGCTAATTTCAGAAATGTCAGTGCTACTTTGAGATCCAAAGTAATTCTCAACAAAGCCTTGCTTCACCATATCAGAACTGCTATTAGAGGAAAGATTTGCAGTGACAGTTTGGGTTTCACTGGTTAATGCAGATGAGCTATTACTAGTCTGATTTAGTCCAGCTTCACCATATTCTAGCATGCCTTGTTGCAGACGGTTATCACATGCGACTGAACCTGGAATTACAGAATGTTCCCCAAAAACAATAACTTCTGTATTTGGTGTTCCTTGAATGACATTGAGATGCTTATCATGGGTTTGAAGCTCTCGAAAAGTGGTTATGTTGTGTGACATTGGGACAGGAATACTTTTGACTTCGTTTGGAGTTTCCTCATCTGAAATGGCAAACTGAAATAGATCTCGGATACTTGAAAGGGAAGAATGTACAGACATTGTTTCATTGTCAGAAAACACAACGCACTGAGGTTGCAAGAGAATGCCCGATTTCTTGCAGTCAGTCTTTGGCGAGTCAACTGTACCTAAATCTAAAACCGTTTTACTGTCTTTCAATTGACTTTCTGTGACAGATATTTTGGAGGGCTCGTCTGGCGAAAGCTCATCATCATCCGAAGGTAATGAGTTGATTGATGTCAAAGATGACTGAATTTCACTCAGTGCGCTGGTACTCTCAGTGCAGTGAGTTTCTACTGCAGTCTTAAAACTTGACTCTGGCTTTAGCAACAGATGTGGCAATACTTTATCTGTCAAAACTGTGCCTGGTGCAGTTGGTTCTTCCACGTTCAGTTCTGGATTTGGATGAGTAGAAAAAGAGCTGGGCTCACTTTCTACACCAGAATCAGAAAACCGTGAAGAAGCACATGTAAGGTTAATATCTGGTAATTTAATGGTGTCACTGCTTACAACAATGTGGACCTCTTTTGAGATAGTAGTTTGCAGATTGCTTTTTGCCTTAGAGAAGCTCTCATTTCCAGTCCGTGGGAAATTTGTATCCAGTGCAACATTTTTATTAAATGCAGTGTCCATATTTATTGACTGTGCGATTCCACCATGCAAGGGAACATGCCCTTTCTCCTGCAATTCATCTTTAGTTATACCATCATTACCAATTTCTGGCTTGGAACCAAAAAGAACAGTCACCTTCTCACCCTCATATGGGTTCTTGTTACATGGCTTAACCACTATTGTCCTTACTCCTGAAGGGATCCTAGTTTGACTACCATGGCAGCTTTCTTCAGGAACTACAGTCTGCAGAGCACTATCCAGTGGTAGAAGCCCAGTACCTGCTTGTTGCATGCGGAGTGTACCTAAAATGGTGGAAGCGGAGAAAGATGTTAGATTACCAGTATCCCAAGTACTGCTTTGGTTTCTCTGGGTACAGTCAAATGTTGCCAACAGTGGTTTATTAGTGCCTGCATTAGATACAGAGGTATGCCCTTTTTGTAATGTTTCTAACCCAGAGGACTTAGTCCCACTTGGCAGAAAGCCCTGCATTTGGTTACGTCCATCCTTATGACACTGTGAAGGCCTGCCTTCAAAGGGTTTAGACAAAGACTCTGCTGTAGCAGCCTTTAAACACTTGTAGCTCACTAAAACCACTGACTCCTTAGAATTTTGTTTTACTATCTTTTTTGGATTCTCATGTTTCATTGATTTCATGAGTTTATTTACTTTTGTTTTTGATTTAGTTTCATCTTCATTTTTACCCTTTTGGGATTTTGCAAGCTGTTTATCACCTTCAGTACACCAAGCAGGAGTTGAGGCACCTTCAGTCCTGACTTTAAGCTCTGGGCTCACAGGCCCACAAACAGATTCCTCGTAGTTTTCATGCTTCTCCTGTTTGCTGGAATCCACCCTTTGTAAGTTCTGAGCTCCCAACCATGGCCCATCCAAATCTGTAGATGAAAATAGAGGAAGTGGAAAGAATGAAGTGGCCAGTACAAAGCTATATTAGATTCAGCTATGCTAAATTTATTATTGCAGCAAAATTAGTTTGGCTCCACAGACATTAGTCAGTATAGCTTTTCCAAAGGGCTACATGTTTGTACTTATGGGGCAGAGCATAGATATCTGACACAGCACTCCAAGTTATAAATGCAAGAAAGAGTAACATATTGTAGAAAATCCTACCACATCCCTTAGGGAAACGTTTCGGGGTATACAAACCCCTTTCTCAAGCCAAGGGCATCAATCAAGCAACAAACATTAGACCACATGGATTTATACAGAGTAAAACAGGAAATTACACATAGGGCATGACATCATTAATGATCCTCTCAAATTAACCCCTTAACTGCTCAAAGTCATCCATAATGTGGAGTTGCAACTCCACGTTAATCCACTGCAAAGCCCCAATCCAGCTAAACGAGATAAAACAAATGAACCTAACAGCTATCTCATCACGAAAATACATATAGATCATAATCTTTATTGAGACCATTAGAGGCTAATGTGTTTAATTGGTGTATCCACCATACCTCTCGTTTCCTTAGTAGCAGCTCCCTATCACCCCCCCCCCCC
>CM044440.1:76859032-76872517 GCA_024363595.1 Xenopus borealis
CCGGTGTCTAATAAAAGGGCAACCAAGTTTGGGAGTTTTACTTTGAAAGCAGCAAGTAAAAGAGGTAAAACTTAGTCCCTTTGTAAAATGTATACTGAAGTGCCAACAAACAATTACCATCTGAATTACCTAGAACATGTAGCAAATTACTGCATACAATGTTGCTAGCTAGATTGACATGCCTAAACTCATCATAGAAAAATGAAACAGGGTGTAAGCTACATCACAAATACTATCAAATACTTAATTTGTGTAGCGTATTGTTCAAATCCACTAGTTCATAAGTAACTGGCAAGGGAATTTCATTCAGCCCACTAGGGGCCACTGTATTGAGAGTCCACATCCACTTAGCTTCACGCTGTACTAGCAGTTTAGATCTGTCGCTACCTCTCTGTGGAGGGGGAATTTGGTCAATGAGAATTGGCTAGAATCTGGCTAGGGGAGTATCAGCTTTACCCGTGGCCAAAGCTGCACGTATAACAGAGTGATGGTTGTTCATCTGTATACGTAATGTTGTTACACATTTCCCAACATAATAGAGGCCACATGGGCAAATTAGACAGTATATGACAAAATCTGAAATACAAGTTAACCTGTGTAAAATTTTGTAGCGTTTTCCACTATGTGGATAAGGGAAAATTTCACCAGTTAGTAAGCTTCTGCATGTCTTACAACCCCCACATCCGTCACAGCAAGTTTTGTTCGATCTAAGCCAGGTATTTGTCTTATCAGTGTGTAGATCAGTCACCAATAAAAGGTCCTTTAGAGATCTCTCTCTGCGGTGCGCACATATAGGTTCTGGCATATGAGTAAAAGGCAGACTCGCATCCATCTGAAGCATTGGCCGATACTTCAGCCACATGGACACTTCAGCATATATACAACATAATCGGAGTCACATGTCAAATTTTTTTTCTGGAATGGGGGTGTGTGAAAGCATTAGTGTGTATTGCACTTGAACATTGATTACATCTCCCACATGTAAACATACCATCTTTAAGTGGTGTCAGCAATCTCTGAGGATTACTACGTGTTGTACCTAAATCGGCCTTTACTAGTCTATCCCTTAAATTGCGTGGCCTTTTGTAAGACAAAAATTGGGGTTCATGAAATGAACCTCAGGGTATGCCCTTCTCAAAAGTGGCCAATGCTTATGTATAATATGACGTATCTTACGAACACTTGGATGGTATGTGTGTACAAAAGGTAAACAAGCTCTCCTTTGTAGTCCCTTTGCTATTTCCTGTATAATAGCTATACGGTCCATGTCGCTCACTCTCTTCACTTCCTGGTCAAGTAGACTAAGGGGATACCCTCTATGTGCAAATCTAGACGTCATCTCCTCTAGATGTGTGTTTAATCACTCTTCTTCTGAGACTACCCGTTTCACTCGTAAACTGAGACCTGGGAAGAGAAAAGACATTAGCCCTAGGATGTGCAAAATGTAACAAATTGTTATGATCTCTGTAGGTCTTACGGGAGTGCACACTGCTTTTTTCTGTTTCCCCTTTTTTTGTTTCATTGAGGTGAAATACAGAGAGGACCTGGTGCACTGAAAAGGAGGATCGGTAGCAGCCTGCCTTTCTTATGTTACACTCTGGGATACCCACGGAACTATTTAGGACTCAAGTAAAACTGTCTGGGATTAAAGCAACTACAGATGGTGGGATAGTGTTTATTTCAGGAAGCACATACCAACCATGCTGACTGGTTGATACTAATGGCTCCTGAAAATTGTTATTGGCAGAAATCGTTTTAGTCTCTGTCTGTAGTCTTTAAATGATCAGAGTCCCATATATGGTTTGGCCAAATGTAAATTCTCCAATACTTCCCAGAAGTTTTTTCTACATCTTGTTTCAAAAAAAAATATGAAATTGAGTTTTGGCATGTATGCTACAGCTATGACTATAACCTTTTTATCAAAGGTTTCATATAAAAGATGACACAAGATTGGACAAAATGTTTCACCAACTTTTGTGCAAAATAACGCCCACAGACTTTAAATGAAAACAATTGTCTTGTGCCAAAAAAAATGTTGACGTCTATAGACTTCAATGCATTTCTGCAAATTTTCATCTTTTTGATGATATTTGCCAAAGCAAAATGGGATTTGCCCATCACTACACTAGATAGCTATAGAGTAGCTGAGTGTCACAAAGTGTCAATGCAGCTAAAGGACCAAAAAACTATCTCCTCTAGATGGACATCAAAATAAATTTCAAAGCAGTTTCTGTGTCTGCTCACACTGTACTTAAATTGTGGCACTGCAAATATCAGCAAGACTCATTTACCCATCTATGTTTTTTGAATGGTATATGTTGAATATTTTAGCTTGTGTTATGGAAATAAACCTGTCGAAAATGATGCAGTTAAGAATGAGCATGGAATTGTGAAGTTTGTTATGTACACCCCATGAATGGTTTTGCACATGACATCACCAAAGATCCAGCCTTGGGCCACTTGATATGCCAGGAATGGTATGTGCAGAGAAAGTGTATATACATGTTTACCATGAAGGTGTCAGTGAGAGTTTTCATCTTCTCATAGAGGGCATACATGATAACAATGTCAATTGCCAACCAGTACAGTAATCCAGATACAGGTGCCAGAATACAGAACTGGCAAAATGTAATATTGCAGTATATGAATATGTAAAACAGTGGTTTCTTCGTAATCATAATCAATGTCAAAGCCTTGGGCAGTGGTTGTCTATAATTCTAAATGAAGGGAAATCATTAGGTCAGCAAAGTACATTTCAAAAAGAAAGTTTCAGTAGTATTCAATGACTGTAGTTTTAACACATTTACAGACCTTTGACACTACAAACCATCCTCTGTTGCTGTTAAATTTATATGTAAATGATAGTCACCAGCCCACTGTGTGCATGGGTTAATAAACCACCTTTTTTCACTTAAAGCAACAACACTTCTTGGTGTGCTTCCTGACACTTAAGAATGTGCAAACAAAACTCACATGTCTTTGCTTTATGCTTTTCAAAGCCCCAATATACACCAAACCAGTTATGTATATAAAATGTGTAAATATTGGTTGCCATGGGTTATTGCCCAGGTACAGATTTGCTCATTGCTCCTAATATGAATCAACATTTTGTCAATTTCCCAGCTGCCCCTGGTCATGTGACTTGTGCCAGCACTTTAGGAGTGAACTGCTTTCTGGCAGGCTGTTGTTTTTCCTTCTCAATGTAACTGAATGGAAAACAGTGTTACAGGGGTTTTTACTATTACGCTGCTGGGTGGGAAAAGGGAGGGAATGAAATCACTCCAACTTGCAGTACAGCAGTAAAGAGTGAGCACCAGTCACATGACTTGGGGCAGTTGGGAAATTGACAATATGTCTAGCCCCATGTCAGATTTCAAAATGAAATATAAAATGAATTTCAGTGCAGAATTCTGTTGGAGCAGCACTATTAAATGATGCATTTTGAAAAAAAAATTTTTTCCCATGACAGTATGCCTTTAATTAGCAAGAAACAAACTTTAAAATGCTGTGTAGCTTGTTGTGACCACCAAAAATATAAGGATCACAAGAGGTTCCACGAATAAATTGTACCATTAAGCTATAATAGGATAAGCAGAGTTAAAATAAATTACGCTTAACCTTTAACTAGTGTGTTTACAATTATTAAAATGTACAAATAGAAAAGATTTAATAAAAATAGCGTAAATCCTGTAGCAATATTCCAGGAAACCAATTGAGGATTTAGATAGTAAGGAAATAATGCTGTGTATACTAGTGACAGCACCCACCCCCTCCAGACCATTGTATAAACTCAATTTATAAAGCTGCACCGGACCTGCTAATTGTGGACATCATAAAAAGGGGTGGGGCAGGTGTTCACTTATAAATGGAGGCTGGTGGAGTTGAAAGGCAGCGGATATGTGTGTGTCAGTAAGTGAACCCGCATGTCCTGTGGGTTGAACACCTTTACAAGCCCCCTCCCCCACACTGCCTTTGAACTTCTATTATAACCTTACATAGTGCTATCTACTGGTTTCTGTCAATTGGAGGGTGAGGAGAGACTTGGAAGGCTCCTACTTGTCTTCACCATACTTACTGTTCCTGTTAGCCCTTTCAACTCAGCATGCATGCTTCCTACAGGGGCTTCTGTCTGTGTGATAGTTGTGTGACAAAACACTTCTTCCACCATCTCTCCTCCAAACTCAGCACCAACAAGAGAAATATATATACATATGCAGATTTAATAAATAAAAACTCACCCACATTTTATTAATTTCCATGGGATTTCTTTAGAATTTGTATTTATAAAATACATATTGGAGTAGTGACCAGCTCTCTGTTGTAGCTCCCACCCCTTCCCAGGTATAGTCAGGTGATCCCACTGGTGTCTAATAAAAGGGCAACCAAGTTTGGTTGTTTTACTTTGAAAGCAGCAAGTAAGTTGCAGGTAAAACTTAGTCCCTTTGTAAAATGTATAATGAAGCAATAGAATTCTTAATGAATCAGATGAAAATTGAGCTTAGGACTGGCCAGATATGGGATGACTTTGACGTAGTTGGCACATTTAAATATATTGTATTATATGGACAAACAATCCCTGTTTTGTTTAAATGGTAAGGCATTTTTTAGTAGCTGTATGCGCAAAATGTCTCAATGTCTTAATTATATTGATAATGGGTTGAGTGCAGAGGACCTCTTGTATTTATCTATATGTATTTTGTGGTAACAACCTCATTGCACCCCCACTTAATGGTTTTAAATTAGTGGTGAGCACAACTTTCCCTTGTTAGGTCTACAAGAAGAACACAATAACAACACCGCAGGCAATATGGTTACAAGGCAGGGAGTTCTTGCCTCGGCTTGGTCTTTCATTACTATGTTTTTCACTTCACTTATACCAGAGGGACCTCCTCAAGGTGGCAATTAAGAAATGAAATTGCTTCTGTGCAGACAGTATAGGGCTGTATGGAAGGAAAATAATATTACACACAGCTGTACAATGCCAAAATGATTTCATTGTTATTACCTTTCTCACCATTATGATTATATTAAGCACAATGCACTCTTTCATTTCTTTTATGAAATAGTTTTCTTTTTGAAAGAGAAATAATAGCATTTTTTTTATTATTTGGCAGAGAGGGATGTTGAATATGTTCTGGCAAATATAATTTTAATTATGCCATCCTATTCTCTGTATAACTGTAAATTTACATTTGCTATATTCTTTTAAAAATAGACATAAATGAACAATAATGGTTATGGCAAGAATGCATCAGAAGTATTAGAGCAATTTGAATCATTATTGACATCTTCCCTCTGACAGACCACTAGTATGTTAGTAATACTGACTTCTACTTATTAGTGATGGGCGAATTTATTCGCCAGGGTCGAATTTGCGGCGAATTCCCGCGATTCGCCGCTGGCGAATAAATTCGCCCATCACTAATAAGTAGAAGTCAGTATTACTAACATACTAGTGGTCTGTCAGAGGGAAGATGTCAATAATGATTCAAATTGCTCTAATACTTCTGATGCATTCTTGCCATTTTCGCCAACTCGTTTAGTGAATTTTTCGCCGATTCGCGAATTTCTCTAGAAATTCGCGAATTTTTCGGCGAAGCGAATCGCGGGAGATTCGCCCATCACTACTACTTATCAAGCAGTGCTGTCTTAAAGGAGAACCTAAAAGTTAAAAAACCCTACCCTACTCACGCCCGCTAACTGTAATTGCCTGAGCCTATTCACACGCGGCGATGCGTTTTTCTCACAAGGCAATTTTCAGCGACATAAGAAAACGCAGCGCCGCGTGTGAATAGGCGCAGGCAACTTTACATTTTTGTGGGCGCGAGACACAGTTAAGCAATTCAGGGAGATTAGTCACCCCAATGAAGTGGCGATTAGTCACCTGGTGACTAATCTCCGTGAATCTTCCCATGTGGACTAGCGCTTAGACTCTTCTCTAAAGGCTCTTTGCAGACATGGCTTTCTTCACTGTTGCTTTAAGAGCTTTTGCTGACTTTTTATCATTCTTATTCAGAGGGAGGGGAGTTGCCTTCCTCACTAACTGCTCTCTCAAGCCACTGCAGGATGCTCTGAAAGGCATGGAGCGCTGCGAGAGCAGCTCATCAGGAGTGGAGACTGTGGACCTGTGTACATTTCAAACTGGGCCCGCAGTTTGGACATAGCTGAGTTAGAGTCTTGTCCTTTGATATTTTCACTACGTGTACTTTTATCCAGTTTGTTTTTACTATGTCTACATCATTAAAATCTTTAATGCACGATTGTATATTTTATAATTTTTTTCCCACATTGATTGAATGGGTTGCCCTTGCTGAAACATTTAGGGATCAAATTGGTTTTCGAAAAGCAATTCTCAGAATTGTGCCTGTGGGAGGGGGAGCACTGTAATGGACCCTTACCTAATACATGTTACTCATATTCCCAGATAATTGGTAACTTATATGCACTGTCAATGTCAATACTGCTTCTGCTGACAAGGGACACTCCATTAACCTGATGCTTGATACAGGTTCAGCTGTTTCTATACTACCAAAGGATATTTTCTTGAAATACTTTGCAAAAGATACGCTTGTTGCACCTGCCCTGAGACTGGCCAGTTACTTAATGGATCCAATCCCTGTGCTTGGTTGCTTGCCAGTGACTGTACAATTTGAATCAAATACTGCAAAATGTGACTTTTACATTGTGAATAAGGGTACTGCTATACTTGGAAGGGATCTCTTTGCTGCATTAAACCTACAATAAATAGATGGTCTCATTACTACAGCACCAGTGCCTGCCACACAGCCTGTGTCTAAAATTTCACCACAAAACAACACTCCACTGGGCTGTGCAAAGAACTTTGTGCACAAAGTTAAGCTGAGACCAAGAGTGAAAACTAATACGCCAGTAATTAAGGTGATTGCCCTACTCTATAAGGGAGACTGTCTCACAATTTCACAAGATGGATTACGGCCTGACCCTGACCATGTCAACGCGGTTACACAAGCACCTACTCCAACTGATTTTCAGACCTTATAAGCTTTCTTAGGTCTTACTTCATGGTATTCTAAGTTTATTCCCAACTATGCTTCAGTTGTGGAGCACTACTACGTGGAACTTCAAGTCTGGTTTGGTCAGAGACTGCTCAACATAGCTTTGACATAGGGAAACAGTCCATCACTAGTAAATCTGCCCTTAAAAGTTACCTATAAGTCATGTTTTTCACTGATAGTTCTGCCTTTGTAAGTAATTATTACTTGAAGTTCCTGCCTGCTTTGCCAACCTGACTGTCCCTTCTTAACCTGCCAGTTAAAGTTTCTAATGCTAACAGATTACTGCTGCACAAATATGGCTGCCCCTCTCATAGAGGAACACTGGGGCAAGAAAGATAATGTAAAAGCTTCAGGCAAATACTTTATGGGAAAATTATAAATAGCATTCAAAGACAATGTTATGATGTTTGATGTAATGATATCTGGTGTCAGTTTTGCTTTAAGTCTAGTTTATTGGTTCTATAACTGGTTAAATACGAATCAATCTACAAAAGTATGGATTTAAAGCCTATGCTTGGGTATTCTTGGGGGTGCATTATAAACTCAAAAAATACATTTTCATACAGCAAGGATTTTTTCTGGAGTCCGATTTATACATCTTATACTTTTCAGACTACATCCATTTTTTTGTATTATATCTGCCCATAGATTTCCACATAAAGAACGACTGTTGTATTACAGAAGCCTATTGCTCAACCTTTTCACTAAGTAAGGAATACAGAATTTAGTCATACAGTCTTTTTACTATGAAATATGCATAACATATTTAGAAAACAAACTCCCCTCTGTCTTCAATAAAAGTGGGCAAAAATCAAGCTTCATTTCAAAATTTGATTAGTCAGTTTAATTTCTTTACATCCACACTCTGTACCTTGCATAAAAAAGTTTTTATTTACTTAATTATTACTAAATTATCCTTTCCCTGAAGCCACCTGAATAGCAGTCATAAGCTAGTAATAGCATCACGTGTTTATTTTTCGGGATGTAATTATCTAGTATGAACAAAATATTATTGTTATCTTTTTTTCTCTCAAAATGTTTCAATCTTTAAAATACAATTTATGCATATTTAATTAAACCAAGCTAATGATAGAAAAATACAGGAAGTAGGACAGTACTTTTAAAGAATCATCAGTACCACTTTATGGAATTCCTTTTTAGCCTTTCAGTAAAAATTGTTTCTTTTTTCCATAATTGATGTGTAATTATCTAGTCGGGGTTAGTTCATTCGTTTCATGGTGCAGCGTACAGCTGTTAAAATTTACTAAAATTCACCCAAAATCCTTCGAATCCATTCGAAATTCGATAAGCATTCGACTATCGAATGCTTATCGAAATAGTTCTATCTTTTTGCTAGATATTCGATTTCACGAAAAAAATCGTACTTTTGCCTTTGAGCCTCCGAAAAATGATTCGAACGATCGAGGCGTTCGATTGTACGAATGGTATTTGAGCAGGTCTTTGCAAAAGAAGCCAAAAGGGTTCCCATACGAATTATAATTTGAATATTCACACGCATTTTGTAAATTTGCCCCTAAATGTTAAAGATAGACATTCAATGTTAATTATCTTGAGGGGTCTAAATTTTGGAGGAGAAAATTTTTCTTTCATGGCTATTCTTATACAGGAAGGATCACGTGACAATAAGTACAAGCATAACCACTAGCAGACTCTCTGCTATGAAATCCTGAAAAAGTAATTGTAATTTCAAAGTAATTTAATTACATAATTATATATTTCTCAGATGAATAGTGATATGGATCTTCCACATACTATACAGACAGGCTACATTGCATCCCCAGAAGGGGGATGGTATAGGGGAACAAGTACATGAAAAAACTGACAAATGTTGTTTAAGCAAAAATATTTTTGCTTAGTTCTATGCCAGGGTGATAGCTGCAACAGTATGATTGTTTTCAATGAATGAATTTTTTCAATGAAGAACATTTCCTATTGCATTGGCATCAGGTACTGCACAGTGCATTAGTGTCTCTGGCATATCCTAGGTCAGGACCCACATGAGTCACAAGCAGAATACTTGTAACTTTAATAATCAAAGCACTCAGGTTAGCTTTGTTTGTTTTCAGGAAGAATCCTCACATCCCCTGACCCACAGAAGAAAATAACAGATGTTACTCCAAATGACAGAGCTCTTCAGCCTATGGCAGCATTGGCTAGATTTTTCTCAGAATTTCATAGAAAATATCTACTTGGCATCTTTGGGGTTCTAATAATAACATACAAATTCCCGTCTTAGATTTCTGCACAGAAGCCAATTCATTTTACCCTATTATTATGTATCCTGAAGCT
This sequence comes from Xenopus borealis, assembly GCA_024363595.1. Classification (NCBI taxonomy): domain Eukaryota; kingdom Metazoa; phylum Chordata; class Amphibia; order Anura; family Pipidae; genus Xenopus; species Xenopus borealis. Next base: position 76,868,377 of record CM044440.1, read on the forward strand.
TTATCAAAGGGAACACGTCTTGAGTGAATAAAAATGTGTTAACATCTAAAATACTTTATTTGGTGAGAATGAGCCACAAGAGGAATAAAAGTCCAAAGGGAGCTGTTTATGAAAGCTTTCGTTCCGTACTGTTCCGTTTTTCACAGGACAGTCCAGATTTTGACAGTTTAGCCCACAGTTCCAGTTTCTTTGATCTACTGCACTGATGCCAGGAAAAGATACAAAGCTCCTGAAATTTAATTAAACATGAGGCTGTTTTGCAGAGAGGCCAGAGTTCACAGCACCTGCACATATAATTGTAACTGTTTAAGATGAGCAAGTATCCTGGGTGAATTGAGTCTAGCAGCTTAAAGGAGAACTAAACCCTAAAAAGGAATATGACTAAAATGCCATGTTTTATACAATGAACTTATTGCACCAACCTAAAGTTTCAGCTTCTCCATAGCAGCAATGATCCAGGACTTCAAACTTGTCACAGGGGGTCACCATCTTGGAAAGTGTCTGTGACACTCATGTGCTCAGTGGGCTCTGAGCAGCTGTTGAGAAACTAAGCTTAGGATTTGTTGCAAATTATCAAGCAGAAAATAAGGTTGGCCTGTAATAAAAGCTGATGCTACAGGGCTGATAATTAAATTGAACTGCCTCTAGTCAGGGCTCTTTTCACCCACAAGTTTCTGAAAGTCTCCCAATGCTCAATGGCAACACAAAGCATGTGTTAGAGTTTGTTCATTGTCTCATGCACTTGTGCAGGGGAGGGGAGTGATATGTGGTGGCCGGCCAGGTTGCCTAGAATGGTCAGCCGGCATGACCTCTATAGTTTAAAATGAGATTCTACAGTGCTTATCAGTCATTTCTTATTTATCCTATGATTAAATGGCTGCCCCAATAGTTACACAGTAGCTTGTTTATATAAACTTCTATAGTTAATACAACCGTTTCAATAGTGCAGGACAACAGGGCATTATATTTTCATTCTTTTAAAACACTTTTATATTAAGCTGTTACTGTTCCTTTAAGAGATCAGGTTAGGTGAGGCGTGGTGTCAAAGGAATGAATACAGCACTGCCTATAGTTGTAATGTAGGTCTTTGTGCTTCATCTTGAAGTTTAGAGACCTACAGTAATTGTTTTAAGTGCAGGTCACTTTTGCAATACCAGAGCCAAAATATTTAATGATGCTAGGCAGGACAAAGATTTGTTTTCGCAAAACACTGTAGATTTATTATAGCCTAACCAACCTTAATGCTTCAGTGTATAAGCTTGTAAATGAAGCAAATTTATTTCTTTTGGCAATACACCCAATAAACACTTATCTGAAAGCAAGCACTGTGCAGTGTATTTATTTTGGTAGCTGCCATTCTAGTTATGTAGCAATGTATATCAGTGTTATAAAGAACAGCATTACTTTCCAGAGCACTTAAGGCTGCTGCTTTATTTCCTGAATGTTGTGCGGTGCCGGTACACTAGAATATAAACACATGTAAGTTTTGGGGGAAAGCTGATGCACAGCACAAATTAAATTCAGCTTTGGGTTGTTACATGTAAAATGCTATTTATCAGCTTAGTGCGATCACTAATTGTTTACCACGTTTATTAATTTTGATGGTGACTGTAAAATGGAAAACCCCAGATGATCTCCGTTAAAGGATTATAGCTTTTTAATATGACATTTCATGATATGATGATGATATTTCAGCACCCACGAAGCACTACAGGTTAAAAAAGGGTAAGCTATTTCCAATTATTTTGCTTTCTCTGCGGCTCTTTGAAACATGTTATGTATTGCCCATTTCAATTTCCTAAATGACTTCCCTGTAAATAAATAAAAATAGCATAGTATTTAATGAGAGCAATCAATCAAAGGGTAGGCTGAGGACCAGTCAACCTTTTGCAGGTGTATAAGGGAATCTAATCAAAGTACTTTTAAGAGCCCTTACACACTCTGAACCTGCATTCGATGCTTACACGCGTCTCGTGGGTACAACCTCATTGAAAAGAATGAGGTGCGTCTAGACCTGCGCTCCCCTGCGGCTGAACACAGCCAAGTGTAAGGGCCCTTAAACAAAGTACAAAGGCCACTTTCTGTATACCTCATTTTATTTCAAACACAATTTTACAATTCCTAAGCAACTTATCTGTAACACATTGGGACTGTTGTTTCTTTCAGAATGTTCCCAATACTAGGGGCCCTTACACACGGGCCCTTATTATTTTGTATTCATAGCACGCCAGCATATTTCGCAGTGCTGATAGATACTAAACATCTCTGCAATGTAATTTAATTTCTCAGTCCCACCCTGTACTTGAGTTGCTTTTGCCAGACTCCTCAGTGAGCCTCTGTTAACACTGGCATACTGTATACACATACACAGCTGAGAGGTGGAGTCCCATGCTAACTAAGCCTCTTCTTATTGGCAGGAGTAATGCAGGAGAACTGTACACCCTATAAATGATTAGATGCTCTCTCAGAATGCTAGTGCCTAGAGGTCCGGTACCAGGGTTCGGATGACAAGCAAGAGACAGCCATGAAGGGCATTTGGTAAGTTTGCTGTGAATAAGTTGGTGCAGATAGCAATAAACAAGTTAAATATGTTTAAGAACTTTTTATGACTATTCTAAGTAGTCTTACAACTCATTACCTGTGATATTTTTCCAAAATGCATTGTATTACTATCAAATCGTAATTAGGGTGTAATTTTACTGTACATCCCAGTGCAGCCAGCATAGTTATGTGAGTACCAAGAAGGGACACTGCTTACTCCAATGCATTTAAGATACAACATTATTTAGAAGTTATAACGTAATAAAGCAACAGTGACAAGTTTCCAGCTGAAGCAATTCTGGATGCAGCATCCTCTATGAGAGCACATGCAGTGTCTACAGTATATGCTTTGTTTTAGTACTAGAGAAAAAAAATGTTTATTAAAACTGTGTTTTTAACAGGAAAGCTCCACTTGTCCTGTACATGTACAGCTTGCTGGGACCTTTAGTGTCTGCAACAATAGAACATTACACAAGTAAGTATCATGTCTGCCTGCTAGTTTTGATTATTAGGAATATGGCGAAGATAATGTGATATAAGAAAGGAAGTCAGATTTGCATTGTATTGTTCTGGTATTTGTTTGCTAACAAAGCAAGTGTACACCAAGCATTAACACAAACAGGGTACAATTAGTACAAAAGTGATAAAAAATACTAGTACAATTATGGCATCTGTTCTCATTAGCCAGAAAGCACCACATGACTCCATTTTAATCAAATACTTCACATTTTTAAAAATGATTTCCTTTTTCTCTGCAATCATAAAACAGTAGAACTTGTACTTGGTCCTAACTAAGATATAATGTATCCTTATTGAAGGCAAAATAATCCTACAAGATTTAATTACTATTGAAATTATTTTTTTTTTAAATCGATACTGACACAAGAAAATAAACTTTTTTGGTATCTATCATAACATTGTCTTTGAAGGCTATTCATAATTATGCCATAAAGTATTTGCCTGATGCCTTTACATTAACTTTCTTACCCCCATGTTCCTCTATGAGGGGGCTGCCATATTTGTGCAGCTTGATTTTAGGGCAGTGGCAGACAGGAAAATTTGTTGCCTAGATGCAGCTGCAAGAGACAAATCTCCTGAATATGCCTCTCCATTGCAGCAATAGGAATTGCTGGTGGTATGTCCAACAGATCGCTAAATTGCCCAAAGTTTCCTCTGGAGGCATCTTTGGGTGATTTAAATTACAGCTGGGCATACCACTGGGGATTTCAGTTACCAGCAATGGAGAGGCATGTTCAGGAGATTTCCCGCCACAGCGTATTTGGGATTGTTCACAGTAACTCATTTATCAAAACTGAACAATTAGCACATGTGCAATATCATGTAGCAACCAAATATTTGCTGTTATTGTTCCACCTGGAGCTGTCTGAACAAAAGCTAATCATTAACTGGTTGCTATGGGATACTCCCCAGGTGCAAATATGCCCAGTGTTGGTAAATCAGCCCTGGCTGAATTTTACAGTGTAATGTGCTTGGGTTATTGGTATCAGCCGTCTCTTAATGTATAATGTGCTTGACTGTCCGTGTCCTCTTCCACTAAGGGTAGGGACAGACAGAGAGATTCGGGGAGATTCTGTCGCCT
>CM044440.1:76873944-76884892 GCA_024363595.1 Xenopus borealis
GCTATGTACCATATGCAATTGTATAAGGTGTGAATCCATCTCTCTCTCTTTCTCTTCTTCCTTTTTCTTTCCTTCTCTCTAAATGTTAAATAAATGAGGAAAAAAATTGTTAATAAATAAAAGCTTTCAAAAAAAAAAAAAAAAACGCCAGGCGACAGAATCTCCCCGAATCTCCCTGTCTGTACCTACCCTAACTGTATAATGCACTTAGGGTGTGAGTACTTAATGACTATCACTGTCTATTAATGTGCTTGGGGTGCTAGAATTTCACACTGTTTAAAGGAATTGTTCAGTATAAAAATAAAAACTGGGTAAATAGATAGGCAGTGCAAAATAAAAAATGTTTCTAATATAGTTAGTTAGCCAAAAATGTAATGTATAAAGGCTGGAGTGAGTGGGTGTCTAATATAATAGCCAGAATGCAACTTCCTGCTTTTTCAGCTCTCTTGTTTTCCCACTGACTGGTTACCCTGGTTACAAGGGCTTAACTACAGAGGAAGCAGACCCTGACCCTGACCAACTATATGGGAAACATTTTTTATTTTGCGCAGCCTATTTATCCAGTTTTTATTTTTACACTGAACTGTTCCTTTAATGTCCATGAGTTGCTCTGTGAAGACATGCTTCATTATTGGTTGGTATTTAATAGGTGTTTATAAATGTGGGAGTGGCACAAAAAGTGGGTATGGCTTAAACATTTCACATATATTTCCTGTGGAGGCCGCCGCAAATAAAAAAAAAAAAAAACTGTTGCCTATGAGCAGAACTATCAGCATGACCTATATGTAACGTTATATGTACATTAATATTTAAAAAAAGAACATTTTTAGCATCTGTGTCAGTTTAATGGAGATCCAAATAACAGAAAGACCTCTTATCCAGAAAAACCCAGGTCCTGAGCATTCTGGAAAACAGGTCCCATACCTGTAGTTTCAAACCAACAGTTGCAAAGTGGTCCTTTTCTGAAGAGCTTACAATCTATGAAGAAGAAGAGTCAGAAACACAAGGGGAAGGGGTCTTTAAAAAGATAGAGATAGGTAGATTAGTGAAACATTTTAATATATGATCCCTAGTGAAGATTCCTTTCTTAACTTTCTGTGTCCTGGGGAAAGCTAGATTATACTATCTTCCTGAGTGTCAAGTAACATAGACCTATTATATGCAGTGTACTATTCATAATCATTTCTTGCCCCATATATCTAACAAACAAAAAGCATCATCTGATAAATATAAGTGCTACTGTTGCTATTGGACATTATGTTTAATAAGGTGTTATGTATATATTTAACTCTATGATGAAGGTTCGATCAAGTGCTGGTATTTGGGTGCATCTAGCAGCTGGTTAGTATGCAGTTTGGATTAGACCAAGTCCTCCTTTTTTGTTTTGTGTATACACAAGAGCCAGAGAAGAGTGGAGGTAATAGTTTATGTGTCTGTTCAGGGATTGTAACCTCTGTGTTGCATTGCAATATGCCTATTATTCCAGTGTTGGTAGGCATCCTTCATTCCTTTACCAGCTCCTCTACAATGTGATGTGTGGTTCCTACTTAACTAGTGTCCTCTACAAGATGCATTCAAACAGCTCTTTGATCCTGGATGGCTGGGCTTCCACCAAAACTGTATCATATTTAATTGCAAATAAAGTTCATGTCATATGGGGCTCAGAGGTGTTTTTGCCCAGCAAATGTTGCTAAAAGGAAAGGCCTTTGCAGACAAGGATGCTGGGCAGAAAGGACTCTCTGTGTGCTATGAGGTGCTTTGCCCAGACCCCACAACTCAGATAACTTTCCTTTGAAATAATCCAAACATTTTCCAAAAAGACTCTGGACTATATTGAACTTGTTTGTAAAAGAAAATGTTTATTTTTCCTCCTCACAGCAGCTGCATTGAGAGAGGCAGAGCCCTGAGTGTTTAGATTAAGGTGGTCTTTATTTGATCTCCCCTCTCTGTTCCTTGTAAATGTAAATAAACCACAGCCATCTTACAGCAAACTCTCAGTCCTCACATGCTTTCCCGCCAATGCAGGGGCAATAAACATGGGAAGGACATAACTACTGTAACTCGCTCAGTTCATGTTCTCTGCAGTGCTGCCTTTGTGGGCTTTGGTCCAATCTACCCTAAGAACTAGGCAGTGATTTGAATGTGAGATGGAATATGTATATATATCAAAAAAGCTAAATAATAAAAAGTATTACTTTGTTTTGGCTGCTGGATCAGTGACCCCCATTTGAAAGTTGGAAAGAGGTAGAGCAAGAAGGCAAAGAAAAAAAGCCAGCTGACCTTTTGATATGACATACTAAAATGTTAACTTACAAGTGAACTACTTCTTTAACAGTACAGGTTTGGGATCCGTTATCTGGAAACCCATTATACAGAAAGCTCAGAATTAGACCCCATTTTATCCAAATAATTCAAATGTTTGAAAATGATTTCCTTTTTCTTTGTAATATTATAACAGTACCTTGTATTTGATGCAAACTAAGATCTGATATCTTTATTGGAGCCTATTAGGTTTATTTAATGTTGACATGATTTTCTAGTAGATTTAAGGCATGCAGATCCAAACTACAGAAAGATCATTTAAAACCCCAAGTCTTGAACATTCTGGATAACAGATCTTATACCTATACAGCGCATCATGTTATTCAATGGCAGACCAAAGAGATATGCATGAGTGTAAGTCAATGTAAAAAATAGTAGAGCAGACATTAGCTGTCTAGGTTTAGCTGTCTAGGATAGTTCACAGTGTGAGCTATCTTCTCTTTCAATGAACTCCCATTAAAAAAAGCTGTGGTACAGTATTACTAAGAGATGTGTGGGGTAATATACATTATCCGTATAAGCAGAATAGAAGCAGCAAACCATGAGAATGCAGGAGGCCCATAACTAAACTGGGGAAGTAGGTACACTGAATCTTAAAGGGGGGGTTCACCTTCAAGTTAACTTTTAGTATATTGTTGAAGGATCAATTCTAAGAAACCTTTCAACTGGTCTTCATTATTTATTTTTCATAGTTTTTTAATGATTTGCAATTTTCTTCAGTTTCTTTGCAGCTTTCAAATGGGGGTCACTGACACCATCTAAAAACAAATGCTCTGTAAGGCTACAAATGTTCCTATTCATATTCCAGTCTCTTCAAATCAATGCAGGGTTGCCAGGGTAATTTATTCCCTAGAAACCAAATTTCTGACACTGCAAACTGGAGAGCTGCTAAATAACTATAAAACCACAAACAATAAAAAATGAAAACCAATTGCAAATTGTCTCAGAATATCACTCTCTACGTTATACTAAAAGTTAACTCAAAGGTGAACAACCCCTTTAAAGTACGTAAGATGTTCAAGTATTGTGTGGTGAGTGAATTTCCTTCCCTTTCGTGAGACAACTGCAGAGCAAGGTAGTTACATCAATAGGGGTCATACAAAACAAACAGACAAATAAAAACACATTTTAAGAAATGGCTGATATGGGATACAGTAGGGGAAATAAAATGTACAATGTTTTTTTTTTTTTTCTCCTCAAATTTTAGTTTTATGAATGAATATAACTTTATACCCAATGTACAGTACATGGCATAACAGTATCCTGACAATACAACAGAGCAGTAAAACTAAATACTATAATGTCAGATATTGTAGAGACGGTACCAATTATAATATATGTCTCTACAGTAGAATCACTTCTCATGCCAAGGTCCATTAAAGTCATATAGAATAATTATATACTGCTACTCAAGTCCAGATTTATCTCAGAGCAATTAATGCATCTGCCCTGGCCTAAATTTACAAGGACCCCCTTAGAAAACACCCTTTGTAAAGGTACACACCTCTTTATTATTATTATGCTATAATAACTAAATGTTTATAATAACGATAATATTTAATGTTGTTGAACTACAATCTTCTGCACCAGCCCACAGTTATCAGGATAGCTGGAACTAGCAATTCAATAAATAACTGGGGTCTTCTCAGAGCTTTCCTCTGAAACTGTTTCCCCAAGCCATCCTAAAATACATTTGGTCCCATCAATCTCTTTTGCCCTGGTTCTGGTTTTGCACATGTGTAGGTGAAAAAACCAGAACATTTATTATGAACTTTAGATGTAAATGAAAACCCATTTCTGTGCAATTCCCATGACATATATGTTAACTCTTCCTCATTAGGATTCCCATTTAACATAAAGTTCAACCATGTGCAGCACAAGTGCCCACCTATTACTGAGGAGCAAGATGATCTTCCAGGTGAGTTGGGAATCTATTTACAGTACAAATATATATGCAAAACCATATCAAACAACATTGTTTGTACATTTTGGGTATAACCACCAGCAATTTAATGCATCTAACTAAGCGGCATGTTAGCCACCAACACAAAAGGCTGAATTATTTTTCTGAATTAATTTCAAATTTAAATTTTTGCAAACAGTCCAGCTCATGCCTTCTTTGCAATTTTTCATGTCCAGGACACGAGCACCTGGATCCAATTTACTTGCAAATCCTGCTGTCAAGTTTTTGTTTTTTTTTTCATTTCCCATGAAATGTAATTTTTTGTCTTCAGTACGGTGGGTGTGGCGGGTCTGAACTGTATTTTTCCATATTCCATCTTATGATTAAGAATCCCAGGCACAGTCTTTGGCTTGTAGTGAATAGAGAGGGGGGGGGGGTAGTATCGGAGAGGCATACACAGGAGCTTTTATATTCTGTTATTGCTGCTTCATTTCTAATATCCACATTTGGCCACTCTTTGCATGTTAATGAGCACTTCCTGGAGGCTACTTAGAGTGGAAATTTTTTTTTTGTCTGGACAAAAACATATTCAACCATAAACTTTTAACTATTACAGGCCCTGTAATACAGTGCAAATATTGGTATTATGTAGCAAATTGCTTGCTACCTTTTATTTTACATGTTTTGCTCTTATGCCTCTCATGTTCTTCAATTTATATGAAGCAATGTCCCGCACTGAACTTGGAACTTCACTTTCAGAACAATGAAAAAATGTCTTGCCTAGCTATTCAATACATTCTACTCATCTGTTTAGCCAACTGATTATTTCCGCCTATTTGTGGTGAATTCAAACTAAATGAAACTTAACAGATCGCCTACTGATTCTGACTTCTTTGTCCTTATTCCAGGGTTTGACCTGATTTCAAAGTTCCAGATCGATCGAGCTGCTTCTGTGGGAGCTATTACAACTGTTGTGGGCACATCTCCATTCCAAGTGGCCTATCAGTTAGGGACCAATGTTGATTTCAGGATTCAGACAAGGTACACTTAGAGATATATACTTAACTGATACATTCTCAGTATATATTAGGTGATACAGTATGTTAACCAGCTCAAGGAGAATTGTCCTGTTCTCTAAGGTGTCACTAAACCTTTACTTTACTGCACCCTGTATAAGAGCAAGTGCCCAAAGCTAAATGAACACAAAGCTTTGCACATAAAGTATGTGCTATCCACTTCCATACATTTGCATGAACATCAGTGCATCTGTCCTCTCCTTCCTTCTCTAGTGCACCTATTGAAGCTAGGTAATTCTACAGATACCACTACCTTTAATGTGTTGGTTCTGTAGTTCCACAGTTCCCTCAGCATGTTTCATCAATAGGTACAGCTCACGTGGCCCAGGCACAAATTAAGGGGCAACATGCTTCCTGCAAGAGGGGGTGATGGAGGATGCGAATCTCCAGGCATCCTCAAATGAAATCTCGCACTGTAAACACTGAGCGCTGGAATGATTCCATTCCCTCTACAAACATTCTAGTTACAACTTGTAACCTATTTGTATCAAAATACAAGCACAAAGAACCCCTATTGCCTATTAATCTAATTTATAACTGCATGCTGACCTCAGTTTATAGCAACGAACCCTAAAATTAACCTAGTATTTACAGCTGACCAACTGCACAGAAAGGTGGCAATGGCCTTATCAGAATAAATTAGTTTTCAGTATCATACTTAATATTCCACAGTTATCATTACCATTAAACAAGCTACATAAAGGTGTGGCACATTACGGTCCCTTTTATATGCAAAAGTCCTAGTTACAGAGCGTATATGAATGTCATTTTCATATCATGTAAGATGCTTCTAAATCATCAGACCATTAAAAAAACAATGAAAGACTTTCAGAGTGGATAATTACACTGCATAAAAAAAGCTCTTTGCTGCCATCTATTTGCTGATAAGAATAGTGCATGAACTGTTCACATGATGTGGTGCTGAAATAAGAGTTTAAAATTAATAAAGACGTTTCCAATTACTTTCTATTTTTTATTTGTGTTTTTCTACTGAAGTGTAGAGTTTCATTTTTCACCTTCTAAAGCAGTTGGGGGGTTGTTAGCCGACTCCTTACTGTTCTGATCTTATATATTTAGTTGATAAATTTATCTTTAGCCCTGCTGAGCAGAATCCCTGAGTTTCATGAAAGGCAGCTGTTAGAATTTATATGAAAGAAGCTCATATGCCACAGATACTACTGAAAAATCTATCAACTAAATGTAGCAAATTGTAACATTTCAGAATTCACCTGGATCACTGAGCTGTCAGATTGAGAAACTAGAGACATGAACATTAAAGGGGTTAGAAAAGGGTAAACCCTGCTGCACTGCACTAATCAACCAAACTAAGAATAATGTAACATATACTGAAGGTCGAGGCATGCTCGGGTTGTAATCCATCAACATCAGGGTTGTGTTCTTAAAGCAATATTGCACAGTAAAACTTTTCCCCAAATCTCCACAGTGGCTGCATTAATATGCAAAAAAAAATCCTCCAATGAGAATCCCAGCTGATCTGTATCAATCTGCCTCCCTGTTCTTTGTTCCTGTAATTGAAGTTGGAAGCTTTAAGCACTGTTTTCCAGCACTGAACAAGACTGTTCTTTATCCCCATGTCTGATTCCAGTGTAATATAATGCAGAAATAAAATTATATAATTATCTCTATATGTAAGATAACAGCAATATGCCTGAAATGGTGCTGGGAATTAGAATTCTTATTGGTCAATTGTTTTTGCATTTATAATGAAGTTTTTGAGCAGTAGAATTCTCATTGGTGAATTTTTTTGCATCTATAACTTCTATAGAAAACTACGGGGCGCTGTGGGGCGGCATTACAGTTGGGTTTACAACCCCTTTAAACTTAAATTTTGGCAAACCGAAAACAACTGAAATGTGTTTGGAAGGTGAACAATACCTTTAATACACAAGAAAAGTATGATTTAATCACAGCGGTGTTGTGCCGATTGAAAAAAACATTTTTAAAGCATAAATAAACATGTGAAATGCTTGTATGTGTTTGCACAAATAGTTTGGCATTTCAGCATGTTGTTTGTCTTTAAAACAAAATTAAACTACTGTATGTACTTTCTTCTCTGTTTATTTCTATCAAGCCTTACAAGTGGTATCTTTCATACTGACCTTTTCAAAGGCCAGGAAAAAAAAAATACAAAGGCAATTGCCTGTGGTACAGTACAGAGTTAGATGCACAGATAGCACCATGGCAAGACATTACATGCATGAGCCAGTGGCCAGTCAGGGCATTCAAATGATTCCATAAAAGTAATAGCAACAGACAGGTGAGCATCTTTGAGCACATTGATTTATTGAACCAGTTTTTAATGTTTTTTTTTGTCACACTGCCAGCATGTATGAGCAAGCCTGAGAAGCTTAAGGGCTGGAAAGCAGTCAGTAAAATTGTACCGATTACCTAATATCTATATGTTCCATTAATCACTCAGGGGCAGATTTATCAAGGGTCGAAGTGAAAATCTGAATTGAAAAAATTTTGAATTTCAAAGTAATTTTTGGGTACTTCGTATATCGAATAGGTCAAAATTCGATTCGAAGTGAAAAAATGTGATTCAAATTTAAAAATGGGACCATTCGAAAATCTAGGGGGCAGATTTACTAAATTCACATGTATTCACATGAAGGATTCTAATATTCGATCGAATTTTCAAAAAGATTCAAATTCGAATTTCGAATATGCAAATTAGGCAAATTCGACTGAATGATTCGAATATTCAAATTAAATTTTATTCCAATATTAGAAAATTCGATGGTCGAACACTTCCCCTTTAAATTTAAATTCGACCCCATAGTTCGCCAGATTAAACCTACCGAAATGGGGATCATTCCCTAAGATCGAATAGGAAAAATTCAATCGATCGATTGAAAATCGTTCGAAAATTCGAATCAATTTTGATCGAATTGCGCTAAAAAAATTTTAATTCGAAATTCGAATTCAAATTTTTTTAATTCCCCACTATTCCCCCACTATTCCCTGGTCGAATTTCGATTTTTTTTTGCTATTCGAAATTCAACCCTTAGTAAATCTGCCCCTAAGTATTGACTCTTTTAAAAATTTGAATTCGAACCTTCGCCACCTTAAACCTGCTCTTCCACTTCTGTTCCCAGGGCTGGAATAAATGAGCCCATATGTGTTTCGCTGTATATATGCCTTTCCACTACATTGCATATGACCTGCACGGATGCCTTTATACTCTACTGATTTCTCCAACAGACTATAGAGCTAGCAATGAGATAAAATGCATCATATCATTGTGTACCTTGCAGATATATCTACGCCAGTGGATTACCAGAGGCATATTCGTTCATGTTTACCTTCCGCATGAGGGACGGCACACAGAACAAATACTGGAGTATCTGGCAAATTGTAGACTCTAATGGAAAACAACAGACTGCCATCAATTTCAATGGCCCAAAAAAAGCTCTGGAATTTGTATACAAGGCTACAGATGGGAAAACCCATTCTGTTACCTTTCCCAATCTTCCCTTCCTATTTAACAATAAATTTCACAAGGTTATGTTCAGTGTGGAAAAGACTAAGCTCACCCTGTATATTGACTGTATTAAAGTTGATACGTTCACTTTGGTGCCACGAGGAAAAATCACAGTAGATGGTTATACAATCCTGGGGAAGCTAAAGAACAACCATGAGGTAGCTGTGCCGGTAAGTGTCCAGATTTTCTTTTTAACAAAATCATAATAGATGAATGTATGCCTTTATTGTGAATATCACAATGGAGAGTGCCATGAAAGAATACAAGATTATAAATCATAAAAACTGTAGACACCGTTGAATGATATTCTTTTCAAAGGACCATTAGAAACATGTATTTACAGAGCGCCAACGTATTAACACTTCTACTTAACAAGCTATGAAAGAAAATAAGGGAATTATAAAAACTCACAAAAACTGTGCACATTTTCTATTAGTATTAGGGGCACTTACTAAGGGTAGAAGTGAATATTCTAATAAAATTTGAATTTAAAAAATTCGAATTTCAAAGTAATTTTGGGCTACTTCAGTTATCGAATAGGCCTAAATTCGACAAGTCGAATTTTCGAAGTACTGGCCTTTCTAATTCGCCACTTTGCCACCTTAAAGCTGCCGAATTTACATTTTAGCCTATGGGGGACCTCCTAGAACCTAATTTTGGTCATGCTGACACTTTAATAAAGATGGTAGATAGTAAACTTAGCTGTAGCAAGTAATACCGGATGGAAATTGCCCCCTATCAAAGGAAACAATACCCCCAAAATTAACACTTAAAGTAGAAGGAAACCCAGTTTTATAAAAGCCGCTACCTCCTTCCCTGGGTGGACTCCCCTCCAACCTACCTGCCCCTCCATGCAGATTCTCGCCTAAGGAGTTCACGGGCACCATCTTCTTTCTTCGTTCTTCTTCAGAATCAGAGCAGTGTCTTTACCGCATGTGCAGTTGTAGCAAATTTCTGGTCCTGAACGATGGCACAGTTGTTTCCTACAACCGAGCATGCTCCGAAAACGCCACTCTGATTCTGAAGAAGAAGATGGCAGCCATGAACTCCTCAGGCCAAAATCTGATTGCTATTTTCTATTTATAATTACTCAATGACATATGCTGCTAAAAAATAAATTTTATTATGAATCTGGTTTATTTAAATGAAAAAATAAGCTCATGCTTTGAGGCCACTGGGAACAACATCCAAGGGGTTAGAGAGGAACATGTTGCTCACAAGCTACTGGTTGGGATCACTGGTCTATAACATAAAATACCCCATCCCCACCGCTCTTCTTTTTTAATTGTCACAAGCTCTCCAGGTGCAAGCATGCGGCAGGGGTTGTGGGGAGGGAGTTGTGGCAAGTGAGAGGGATTAGGGTGCTAGTAGCTATGCCTGCTGGGCCCTTGCATAGATTTAATTTTTGGACAGGGAGGGGGCTGCTATGCCCTTGTTTAAAGGAACAGTAACACCAAATGAAAGTGTTTTAAAGTAAAGAATATATCATGTAATGTTGCCATGCACTGTTAAAACTGATCTGTTTGCTTCAGAAACACTACTATAGTTCATATAAACAAGCTGCTAAATAGCAATGGCGGAAATTGAAAAATGGCTATATGGCACAGGATAAGTAATGGATAACAGATAGCATTATGTTCTACAGAACTTATCTGCTATCTGCTGTTTAACTTGAACCTTTACTTTGAATGGCTACCCCCATGGCTACACAGCAGCTTATTTATATAAACAATAGTAGTGCTTCTGAAGCAAACACTGCAGTTTTACCAGTGCAGGGCAACACTGCATTATATTTTTATTACTTTAAAACAATTTCATTTTTTGATGTTACTGGTCCTTTAAGGAACAGTAACAGCAATAAATTAAAGTGTTTTAAAGTAATGAAATATCATGTACAGTTTCCCTGTAGTGGTAAAACTGACTTGTTTGCTTCAGAAACATAGCTAAAGTTCATATAAACAAGCTGCTGCGTGGGGTTAATTGAAAAAAAAAAAAGGCTACAGTGGCACCAATCACATAGTGGATAACAGATGACACCATTATGTTCTACAGTGCTTATATGCTATCTGCTGTTTATTCTGAGCCTTATCTCCTTTGAATGGCTGCTCCCTTTGCTACACAGCAGCTTATTTATATAAACAA
>CM044440.1:76893801-76925790 GCA_024363595.1 Xenopus borealis
GTTATTTCTGGTGATCTATCTGAAAACAACTAGATGTTTGAAGGTGGACAACCCCTTTAAGCTTAGCTTCTCAACAGTTGCTCAAAGCACACTGAGCATGTGATGTCACAGACACTCCTAACAGATGTGACAACTTTGAAGATGCTGAATCTTTAGGCTGGTTCAATAAGTTTGATAAATTAAATATAGAATTTCTAGCCATATTAATTTTAAGTGTGAAATGTGTCCTGATCTAACTTTGCAAAAAATTTTCTGCAATACATCAGACATCATTTCTCATATTCACTAAAAGACATGTGTGGGTAATGTGCCAATTTTTCTCAATGTATTTTCCCCATACAAGAGTCATGGGGGCAAATTCACTATAGCGTGAAGCGTCTGACGCTAGCGCTAATTCGCCAGCGTGAAGTCAAATCGCAACTTCGCCAAATTTTTTTTGGGTTACCCCCTACATTTCCTAACATATGAGAACTCAACTATACAGTGGGCACATGTTTAGGGCAATAGGACAACTTTATTTTATTAATTAAAGGTTTCCTGGGCTTTCTTAGTGAATTTGTGTAGGGCTTGCGAAAATTCGCCTGGCGAATGCAGCAAATGCCAGCAAAGCTGTTGCTAGCGCATTTTCGTGCTTTAGTGAATTTGCCCCATGGAGTATATCCCAATGCGAACTTTTCCAAATAACATTTACAGTTTTTAGAATGTTTCTCCAACTTAAAAATACCACAACCATTATTATTTCAAAGCAGAACAACTGAATGGATGGGATTTCTAGAAAGCACAGGTCACATATAAATAAATACACAAACTGCCCTGTTTCCCCATAGCATCATGTCAACCTCTTCCCCCAGGAAGGGCTGGAAAAATCAAACATCACTAAAGGCCTATTTACATTTGTGCATGTGATGATTTTACTGGGATTATCCAGAAGAAACCTTTTGTCCTTAGCTATAGTGTGTAGGGGTACGGTATAATATAATTTCCCCCCCTATTGCTAAATTTAGTAACAATCTGTCTATGTCATCCACTCCCTGTGAAGAGCAATAACATAAACAATGAAAAGCAACACTTTGTCCCACTGACCCATATTTAGTCTGGGGGGAATTTGCAATCTAGTCTCCATTTATGCTCCCTATGAAACAACAGATATTCTTGAATCTCATGCACCCTTAACAATGATTAGTGCAACCTACTGTATGGACATATTATTTACCAGCCACCAATCTGCAACTAGTTTTGATTGATTGGATGCTTTGGGCAGATACACCAATGCAAGTAAGTTCTCTTGGTTTTTATTTTTGGCCAAAAACAAGGCCCCTAAAATGTACTGAAATTCTTTACAGATTGCTAGAAAAGATCTCATACATCGTGTGTGTATCTTCTGTCCCTTTATGAAACAAGACAAAACTCAGGGGTGGCTAAATTGCCTTGTTTTATTGGCTCTTTAAAGTAATTAGACTCTCAAGGGTGTTATAGGTTTGTTTTTTGCTGATTATGTTATGAGCTCCCTATGGAGCTCCCTCTTTTTTTTAGTGGAATTGGCATCAGAATGTGCAGATGAATGTTGTGTAGTACAGTAGTTTTGCTGGGAGCTCTGCTATTTTGTTTACAAAATGTATTCTGTGTTTGCAAAATAATTAGTATACCTCGGCTGGCAGTTGACAGACCTCACAGGGAAGCTGGAAAGTCCTTATTAAAATGACTGTATTGATTTTGAACCAAATGCAGCTATCATTGTCACAGGGAGGGCCTTTGGGGTATAATTTCTGGTACACTGGAGATGGATTCTGGCCAGTAGAATGCACTTAGCTGTGGACATTAAATGTTAGTGCACTTTGCCTCTTACACAGAATAAACAGGCCTTGTATGTCACATAATGGTGAGTTCTATGTCTGCGTTTGTACAGCTGCCCAAGTAGTAGGGACTTATTATGTGTACCAACTGTGTACAGTACACCATATGAATATGCATATACTATATTCTTTGACTTGAGCCCATGTTCAACATGAGGGCAATCATTTTGCTTAAGCTGATTATACTTTCTTATTTAATTTACTTTTTTAATCACTACAGATCTAGGTTTTTGTTATATCTTGATCTCAAATGGGAAATGGAAGCTATTCCATATTTGCTTCTTGTAAGGTAGATAATTAGGCTATCAGTGTACACATAATCCTAAATTCTATGTACAGACGAATTGGCATCAGCAGGGCCTGGCCATGCCGGCCAATCACCTTAGGCAACTCGACCGCAACCCCACTCCCCACCTGCACCCCTAACTTTAGCACATGAACGTGCTATTATGCATGCACGCAGACGCAATGACAGCTGGGTTGGGGGGAGGGGGAGAGATGAGGCAGCAGGTGCATTGGGCTGTTAGTGGCCAGTACTGGAGGCATGCAAGGGCATGGAATAAGGAATGTAGGCAAGAAATACGAGTGTTGCGCCCAAGGCACATGCCTCTTCTGCCTATCCCTAATCCAAGCCCTGGGCATCGGAATGACCCACTGATGCTCACTGATAAAAAATGTTGTTTGTGGTTCTCTTTTCCTCCTTTACTCATTAAACAAGCCCTTTTTTTAGTCAGGAGGCCTGTATAATACTACTACTATTCAGCTGTCAAAACTGAAACATATAAACAGCGTGTTAGGAAAGCAGTAATGGCTCTGATAATTATTGTTTAACCATGTTACATGTTGGTACATTACATACAGTACAGCAGTTAATATAATAAAATGAACTTTGCTTAGAGAGCTCACTAGCTGAGAAAACAATCTAATTATAGTCCTATTCTAAAACACTTTAATTACAATCCAGTTCTACCTAAAAAGTATTACAATTAACCCTTGTTGTTCAATACCAAGTAAAATGGCTTAATAGCTCTACCAGCTCTGTCCTTTTTAGAGCAGCCAGAGCTGCAGGGAACAAGCTAAGAGCCATTTTGGTAGGATTATTTGCTTGCTTACATACTTTAGGAAGACTAGTTAAAGGGACATGTAAGGTGAGATTAAGTGTAAAAATATATTTGCTGCCCTAGATCTTGTTGGAGTTGTGGTTGAATATCTTATGTAATGTTTTTATTTATTTGTAAGCTTGTTAACAACTAAGTGAGTTTGTGAACACATTCTGGGCCCAAAGAGGGGCTTAACGGAACAGTAGCACCAAAAAATGAAAGTGTTTAACAGGAATTACAATAGGCTTACACTGGTAAAACTGGGGTGTCTGCTTCAGTGCCAGGCTAGGCTGACCAGGAGCCCCAGGCAACCTGGTAGGCCAGCACCCGCTTTTCACTGAGGTATCACTTGCCGGACTTGGGGTAGACTGCATGTGAGGTAAGGAGTCCTGAGGGGGGGTCCGGAGGAGGGCCCTGGACAGCAGTTCCAGTGGGCCCTGGGCCCCTGAGTCTGACCCTGTACCCAAGCTTTGTACCCTAAGCATGTGCCTCTTCTGCCTACCCCTAGTTCCAGTCCTGGTCTGCTATAGAAACACTGCTATAGTTATATAAACAAGCTGCTGTGTAGCAATTGGACAGCCATTCAAATCACATGATACACAATGGACACTATATAATATATGAAGAATTGCATTGTAAACAACAGAGTTTTCTGTTATCTGCTGTGTATCCTGTGCCTTTTCTCCTTTTTCATCTTAGAATGGCTGCCCCCATGGATACACAACAGCTTATTTATGTAATCTAGTGTAGAGCTTCTTAAGCAAATACAAAATTTTTACCACTACAGGGCAACACTTTTGTCATTCTTTTAAACCCCTTTCATTTTTTCTGTGTTACTGTCCACTGATGTCAATACTGTACTGAAGGTAGATGATGGAGGGCCAACCTGAAATATGGAAGCTTTCTGTCATAAGACTGCAAGCTTTTTCACAACACTTGTTTGTAACCATGACCATAACAAGGGACCATTTAATCTGCTCAGGTTCTGTATAATGATGGGTTGCCAGTCTAAAATGACATAATAGATAAGGTTGAGGTTATAAATAAGTGCTTTACTGGAATATGTACTTTAGAATTCTTTTAAAAAAGACACTCTGCTCATAAATCATACAAAAAAATTAAAAGATCAGGTAAAAAAAAGTTAGCGGTTCCCCCTGCTGATCAAAAAGGTGATCTGTGATTGTGGGCTGTGGGAAAATAAATAGGGAATAATATAGTGCAGTACTCCAGACACATTTTTTGTGCTCTTATAAGTGAGGTGAAGTTCTCCTTTATATCCTCCAACACCAAAATGTGAGAAAGGGATCACTAACTTCAATGAACATTAGTGCTGATATCGCTCTTATAAACAGTATTAACACCAACCAACACTTTATCTAATAGATTGCCTACTTTCCATAGATTTGCCAATTTGCCCATAGGTTGCCAAATCACATGTAGCGATAACTTTAGCAGCCTCAATTTAGCACATGCACAGTTTAAGGTAAAGTGGGTTTAATTGCAGTTCAGACCCCCAGTTCTGACATTGGTTGGACAGGGATAGACAGAGAGGGTCTCCTAGTGGGAATTACTAGGCACTTCAGTTAGAAAGGACAGCTAGAATGGGTAACCCAGATCCCAACAAGAAGTTAGAGATTTATAAATCATAAAGTATGAAGGAAGCCACAAAACTGCAGAACTCTGCTGCTACTTTTTATTGCACAACATGTTTTGGATCATAGACCCTTTCTGAAGTGTAACAAACAACTAATTAAAGTACATCGTATAACCCCATAGCCACACAGTGCTCCACCTCCCATCAATTATCCAATTGCCTTATTAGTCCATTCAATTTAAATTGGATTCATGGATATGAGTCCAGTTTCACAATAGTGACCAGTAGAATTCAGAATACAAGGTGTAGTGTGCCCTACAACACCATAGTCCAACAGATAAACGTATCTGGTAGACTTGGGCGATTAAACACATGAAAGCTAAATCTAGCCCGGGCCTGGATGGCTTCCCTCCAAGATACTATAAAAAATTTGCCCCGGTGTTGATCCTACTAGAAGCTACCATCTTTCTGATCCCCAAGCCCAAGAAAGACCATACTGATCTACAAAACTATAGGGCCATCTCAATCATAAACATTGACATGAGAATATTCTCCAAAATATTGGCAGCCAGATTAAGTTGAATTATGCCAAAATTAGTACACCCAAATCAAACTGGCTTTATACCACACAGACAAACCGATATATAACATTAGAAGGTTAATTAGCACGATAGACCACATTAACATTAAGAAACTGAAATGTCTAGTCTTACTGTTAGCTTATTTACCTCTCTTTTGGACTCTTTGGAATTAAAGGAAATTTCGCCAACACAATAAGAGTTTTATAATCCTCCCCAGTGCAAAAATCAAAAGCATGGGTCTCATGTCAGCAAAATTCCCCATCTGTCGTGGAACATGTCAGGGTTGCCCTCTGTCCACCTTGATCTTTGCTCTTACAGTTGAACCCCTAGCGCACTTGATTAGACTGGATTCAAATAATTGTGGCATACAAATTAGAGACACAGAATTCAAAGTACATCTTTATGCTGATGACATTTGCCTTACCCTCACAAAACCTCAAATATCTCTGCCCAATCCTTCTGCACTCATAGGAAAATTCTCCAATGTTTCTGGGCTTGAAGTTAACATCCTGAAATCCCAAGCCATGGCTATCAGTATTCCTAAACACACTGTAAAACTTCTCCAACCTCCACTTCGTTGGTGGTATTTTTTGGTAGAATATTTAGGTGTTAAAATTACACCTTCCTACTCTACACTCTACAAAGCCAATTACCAAAACGAATCAGAAAACTAACAAAAGACCTTGAAGAATGGTCGAGATACTCCATCTTGTGGTTTGGGAAAATCTATGCATCTAAAATGACATTACTTCCCAAGTTATTACATAAATTTCGCACTTTACCTATAGCCATTAATAATAAAGACATTGCATCACATAAAGTAAGATGCAAGCATTTATATGGTCAGGCAAACCCTCACGGATTAATGCCATGACTATGTATAGACCACCATGCGATGGAGGTTTAGGCCTTCCAAATACAAGAAGTATCCCGATGGGCTCATCTGGAGTCACTGACTGCATTTATGGATGGAGAAAACTCAAGGAAAGATCTCACCCCCTCAGCACTCATAGCCCACACAGTCAGATCATGGCATAACATTCTCTGCAACTCTCACATAACCTCACTTCAAAGCATCCTTACCCCTCCACCACATAACAACCCCCTTTTTCTGCCTGTTCTTGCCACCTCAGCTTTCAAGTGGTGGAAAGACAATCAAATCCTCAGAATCAAAGATCTCCTTCTCACTACTGGCATTAAATTGACCCAATACATACAATTCGTGCAAGACATGCCAGAAGGAGAAATCTTCAGATACACACAATTAATTCATTTTATCAAAACAATAAACCCTTTTTCATTTAAAAATGACCCCTCATCCCTTTTAGAACCTTGCTCTCAACAAGCAAGTAATCTAAAAGTGTCCCTTTCACTCCTCTACAAATTATTATTATACATTGTTAAGAAATTTCACAAAAGGAATGAATCTTAATATGGAATGCCATCTCTAAAATCTCCCCCCCCAATATTGCTATAAAAGAATTGGCTTATAAAGTATTGACACAATGTTACACCCCTGAAAGGAAGCACAAAATAAATCCTTCCATGCCTCCAACGTGCTTTCGAAGATGTGGTGCAGTTCGTAATTTCATACATACCTGGTGGACATGCCCACTGGGAACAAGTTTTTAAATTAATACATACAGTATTTCATAAACCATTGTCCTATTAGCCCTTTTAACACTCCCTACCAAGGAGTTAAATCGCAAAATAAACGTTTAGCAGCTGCCAGGATCAATCTAGCAAAACAATGGCTGCAAAACTCTTTTATGACTCACGAATTAGAGGGAAGAATAAACAATACACAACATTTGCTATGAATAAATGCTTTATTAACAGACCAAATGGATAAGCATATAAAAAAAATTGTCCCCATGGCAGACTTATTCTAAATCCAAACTGTAATAGAAATATGCATTAGTATGAATATGTACCGGCACTTTTCCCTGTTTTTCTTCCCCTTAGTTTTATTTTAGTTCTCTTTCCTTCATTACCTTATTTCAATGTACTTAGGGCTCTTTTACACGAGCGTTTTTACCTGCGCTCCGTTTTGCTGCGTTCAGCCGCAAGGAAGCGCAGGTATAGACGTACTCAATGCTTTTCAATGAGGCTGTACGCAGGAAAAATGCAGCATGTTGCGTCTGAACCTGCGTTCGGCACCTACATGCATTCGTGTACAGCCCCATTGAAAAGCACTGAGTGCGTCTATACCTGCGTTCCCCTGCGGCTGAACACAGCAAAAGGATCACAGGGGAGCTCTGGTAAAAACGCTCTTGTGTGTAAGAGCCCTTAGATTCCCCCTCTCCTCTAAAACCTTGCAATGTTAAAGGTGTAATTCAAATGGTCATCTTAAACTTATGTACTATTGCATTACGAATACGACTTCGACTATCGAACTTGAATTTTGAATTTGGCAAATTCGAATCAAATTTTGGCCTATTGGATAGTCGAATTTTGCAAATTCGGTGGTCGGAGTAGCCCAGAAAAATTTCAAAATTCAAATTTTTTCAATTCGAATCCTTCACACAAATTTAGTAATTCTGCCCCTAATTGTCAGATGGTCCCTAAATGCTGGCCAGGGAAACAATCATACCCATGAACAGCAGGGGGAGCCCCCACCTTACTTCCCAGCCATGCAGAACTCCAGCAGCTTGCAGTTGGCGACAATGTAGAGCTTTGTATTGAATTTTATTTCTGCCTTTACATCCCTTTTAATGTTTCCAGCTGCAGGGACAAAGATCATGGATCCAGATTTAAACAGATGAACTGGGATTCTGCAGCCACTGGTTCTGCAGTTTGAGAAAGTTTGTATTGAACAATACAAAAACTATAAAATCCACATTAGATTACATGACAGGACCCAGTGCAGTGTATTTTCTGATTATTAATCAGTCATGCTGTATCGCCTTCTGGCAGATTTTATTTGACTTGTGCTGTTTTGATAATTTATGACAACCCCTAAGCAGCCCAGACCACACTGAGCATGTGCACAGTCTTGGTCTTGCAAAGATGCCCAACTTTGAAAGCATAAATCATTTGTTCACTAGGCTTTGTGGTGCAGTAAATTCATGCTTATGTTTAGTATACAAAATATAGCATTTCTAGCCTTATTTTATTTTAGACTCTCCTTGTCCTTTAAGGAGGTGAGTCCACTACACAATCAAAACTAGGGATGTGCTGACCACTATGTGTATTTTGAATTACTTAGTAGCAGGCCTGGATTTGTGGCAAGGCAAAAAAGGCCCAGGCCTAGGGTGGGAATATTTTAGGGGTGGCATGCCACCAAGCCACAACCTACTGGGGATGCATACTTCTGTGCTCCAATGCATGCACACGCATGGAGGGGAGGATGCACGAGTGTGGCCATAGGGTGCCTGTAGCCAGCGGCATAGGAACACCTCAGCCCAGAATCTGGTCCTGCAGCCAGCTTGAAAATGCGATGGGCCCGGACTAGGGGTAGGAGGAAGAGAAGGTACATGCCTTTGTGCCCTCAACACGTGACAACTCTGCCTACCGGAAAGTGTTGCAGGTGAAGGTGAAAAAACAAATAGCTATGTCTTGGTTTCGTTTGCAAAAAAAATTAAATTTTTCACATTTCAACTGGGTCAGTCGCATGGCAAACTCAAGATGTGCATTGACATGTTGGTGAAAGACTCTGGCTATGATAGTCAGTGACATGTTTTCCTGAGCCAATCCACTTCCTCTGAGGAAGCTAATTGGCTTAGCAAAACGCATCAGGTTGTACGAGGAAGGTAATTCCAGTGTCTTCTTATAGCCATAAGTGAAACGCAAAAAGAAATACCCCATACCTTTCTGTAACCTTCATTTTGTGAGTGCAATATTTTATTTATATTTATATTGAATAAAATGGTTTTATGCAGGCTGCGTGCCTGCTCTCTGATACGCTATCAAGCTGTTATGTGCACTCTGTGGATGGAGTGAAGAGAAGGCAAGACAGTCCCCTATACTTTCAAGCATAGTACCAAACCCAGAGCAATATGTTTTAAGATACAGTATAAGGATTATTTTGCAATCTGCACTTATAAAGACCACTGCTTTTATTTGTAATTTTTTTACACAAGGGTAGTAATATCTTAAGCCATGCAGTATAAACCCTACATATCCTACAGCCAAAAGTAACTTTTTCTCTCTGTTTAATCAGTAATATAGAAATGTTGCCAGGTAGCAAACTGCTTGTGGGTTTGGATATGGATGTACAATTTTCAATGTAATTTCTCCCAAACCTCATAAAAAGCAGACATATAGAGGATAAATTGCCTGAAACACTGCATGGTGTATCTGGAATGAAATTGTGAGCTTTAAGCTGATCACCTGAGAGTGAATTGAGTGATTTAAGTGCAAGTGGCTTCAGGTCAGATTGCCATGCATGCCATCGTGGCCTTTTATAAACAGAGGTCGGGGATGTTGTCGAGATGGCAATGGGATTTTACTACTTGCTATCATTAAAAAAAAAAGAGAAGATACGCTAAATGGGATGATTTAAAAGCATAACATTCCCATTTTTTATACAAGCAACAAAGGCTGAGTTTGTAAATGCCAGTTGTGTAAAAGCCAACATACCATAGATTTATCACACAATGAGCAGCATTGCAAGTGCACTTTATTTTAACCCTGTCATTTCCTATACTGGGAAACGCTAATATACCCAGAGAGCAGCAAATGTATCTACTTAAAGATCAAGATTTATAAAATAATGATGTTTGGAAGCATATACTTATCCTTTTCTCCTGTAATTCACACTTTACGGTATAAATAATGTACATAGCATTTACAGGCGCAGTGTCTTCTACCTGCTGGTTGCCATAGCAACGATCATTTATGTATGAAAGGGATTCATTATCTTACATATAGCAGTTACCTTACAGCACGAAGTCGCAGGCACCTAAGCTCTTCATCATCAGTCACATTGTGGAGGCTGAGCAGAAATCTCTCACGGTGGTGTAACATTTCACAGGATCATAGCAGCCCCTCACATAAAGCCTCTTCTGTGCCTTCTATTCTTCCACACATTCCATTCAATGCAGTCTGCGGCTTCCCATTCTCTGAATCAACCTCAATTCCCTTAGATTCAAGCAGATGAAAAATGCACTTGCCTTTGACAGTGGGATAAACTTTAAATATAGTCATTACAGTCTCATGTGAGAAGGAGGTAACAAAAGACAGAAGACACAATGTGCATACACCTATTGTTATTTATTGCTGAAAGGTAAAGCAACCAAATTGGACACTAATCTGTATAGATGCAAAAATAAGGTCTAGCCCTTTGCCCAGTTCTTTGCTATTGCTGTTTGCCTTATAAATAAGAAAATCAGTGTGCCACCTAAGTGATATATTTACCTTCTTCATTGTTTACCTTGCATCTAGAATTTCTCCATCCATGATGGTGTATCTGTTGTTGGACTGCAACTTCCAGCAAGCCCTCATAAGTTGCAGGCCACAGGTTGCAGATCTCTGTTCTGAGATATAGGGGGAAATTCACTAAGCTGCGAAAATTCGCTAGTGTTACCTTCGCTAATGTTCGCCGCACTTCGCCAGGCAAATTTTCGCCAGCGCTACGCAAATTCACTAAAGTGCGAAGTTATGCTCAGGTCGGTGAACGGTAGCGTAGTTGTGCTAGTGTTACTTCACCAGACAATGCGCATTTACGCTAGCGATGCCTAATTTGCATACGGCACAAATTTCACAGTATAATAGAGGTATATGCTACATTGCACTACACAAGCCCAATAACCTTTAATAAAAAAAATTAAGTTGTACTATTGCCCTAAACATGTGCCCCCTGTAGAGTTGCCATATGTTAGGAAATGTAGGGGGAAAGGAGGGTAAACCCCCCCCAAAAAATGTTGCTCTTTTTCAGACTATCACCCTAGAAAGATAAAACACACCAGCATTTTTTGGGGACTTCTAGCGTCTAGCTTAAGAGGTAACGTTCAGTAAAATGGTCATATTAGTGAATTTGTGTAATTACGATCCTTCGTCAGTGCGCAACTTCGCCTGGCGTAACGGTGCGAAGTTGCGCTAGTGAAAATTTGCCAGAGTCCGCAAAGTTACGAATTGATGTCACACTGGCGAATTAGCGCTAGCGTTAGACGCTTCGCAATTAAGTGAATTAATGCCATAGAGTATCCTGATGATTTGTCTAATAATGATTATATTAGCTAGCAGCAAACCATTAAATCCTCAGTTGTGGCTGAAAACTTAACTTTACCTTCCATGCTATTTATTACAAGTTAATGAGAGCTTCATGCTTCATTTGAACTGTAGCACTATTGTGGTGCTCAAAATTGGATGCAGTTGGTGCACATTTTCTAACCATTTATTAAATATACTTGCATCCAATGATCCAAATCCACTTCTTGCACTTCTGTATAGTTGGTGCTTTCATGCCAGCTCCTTTTTTTTTTCATGCACAACTGCAAGTGTACCTATTGAGCCTGTGGAACCCTATATCTACTGTCACCCTCAAGCTGGCAGTAGTGCCAGGCTTCCCACTCAGGCCTGCATCAGTTTATAAAGTGGCCTTGTACCTAAAGAACCATGCAGAAGCTTCATGATGCAGAGTGCCAGAGATAGTCACATCCTTACTCAGATCAAACCTTAAAGGGGTTGTTCACCTTTGATTTAACTGTTAGTGTGCTGTAGAGAATGATATTCTCATTTGCAATTATTATAATATTTTTATCTTTTATTCAGCAGCCCTACAGTTTGCAATTTTAGCAATCTGGTTGATAGGGTCCAAATCATCCTAGCAACCATGCATTGATTTGAATGAGAGACTGGAGTATGAACAGGAGAGGAACTGAATAGAAATAGGAGTGATACAAAATCAATAACAATAAATATGTAGCCTTGTAGAGCATTTGTTTTTTGGATGGGGTCAGTGACCTCCCATTTGAAAGTTTGAAGAAAAAGGCAAAAAATTATAATGAAAATCGATTTGAAAGTTGCTTAGGATTAGCTATCCTTTACTATACTAAAAGTTAACTTAAAGGGAAACTCCACAAAAACATAACTTAAGCTTTTTGAAAAGTAAACATAATTTCAAGCAACTTACATCAGTTAAAAATATGCAGACTTTGCATGGTTCTTAATGGTTTCTGACAGTTCCCTAAGACTAGCCCCCTGATCTGCTGATATTTCTGGCTACTCTTCTGAGCTGGCTGATTACTGTAAGTTTGTAACAGCAGCCAGCTGTCCTCGGCTTGCACCCTTCAAACTCCACAATTCCCTGCACAGGTAATTTTAATAAGGACAATACATGTGGAGAAGTTGTTACACTTTGTAACAGTGTTTTAGTACCTCCTTCTCTGTCAGAAACTCAAATGATGCAGAAAGAGAATTGTTAAACAGCTGGATTTCAGCACAGAAAATTGCATTTCATACTTTTGAAGAAGAAGGCAACTGTGATGGGTATATTCTGGGGTTCTGTGTTATGTGGGTCTCTTTATCAAATTTTGGTTTGGAAGCCAGAGTTCTCCTTTAAAGGTGAATCACCCCTTAAAGTACAAGCTTTGATGCATCTGAGCAACGCCCCCTTGCGGCTGCAATTACACTGAAACTGTGGGGAAAAATACTGATTCTGGGTATTAAATATGCAACAAAATTGCACTCTGCACACTTGCGTAAGTAAAGAGCTCGCCCTTATACCATCACAGTGCATAATTCAAAGCAATTTCAGATGCTGCATTTCTGAGATAGGTCCTCCTACCTCTTTATAGTGGTTTTGCCTGAAGTACATATAAATGTTGAACATGGATCTAAGCTTTTTTGTTAACCTAAATTACAATTTTACTATGATATACTATATCTACTGTAGATATAGTGATGGAGGACAAGGGGGATATATATATATATATATATATATATATATATATATATATATATATAAAACTGTATATATAACTGCAATTTGAGGTTGTTGGATCGTGGTCTCACTGGGGAATAGGCCTTTGTGTAGACTTCCAGACACTCCAAAACAGGCACAGACAGATCAGTTGAGAGTTTATTGGAAGCTTTTACAGAGTGAGAAAATACAGAAAACAAAAAAACCTCAGCCGGTCCAGCTTTAACTAATACAATAGTGTTTCCCTGACTAACCAAGGATAAGGGCCTTGAGGCCCAATCCCTTCCAAAGCAAAATGTAGAATATAAACTTTTCACACTTACATGGCAGTTAGAACATAGATCAGCAGCTCCTGCTTTTCCCCAAGGTTCTCTCACACTGTTTGAAAAACCCAGCTCCTTTTCATAGGTGCAGCTGAACAATAGTAAAACAAACCTTTTTACTTTTCCCCATTGCAAAACTGACATTTGGTGAGGTTACCACACATATGACCAAAAAGAGATGTATTATCCATATCTTACCTGGTGCAGACTAATCAAAGTGACTCTAGTGAGGGAGTATGGACTGTCCCAGGTTTATTTTGTATAAATGAAGGTTAAATCATATTAACATACTGTATGTTACACTGTACAACAGATTTACACATACCATGCACATATCATACCATCTGTGTAGAATGCCTACAGCAAGGACTTTGATGTAAATGCCATTTAAATTAGGGTTTATGAATGAATTCTGGTGTTGTAGAATACTGAATGTGTTTTGTAATCAATTGCTCTTGTGTAAAACACATTTCAGCATTTCTGCTATAAAATACTGTATGATCCTGTAAACTCATATAACTGAATATAATGCTGTCATTGCACATAATATTTGTACTATATACCTTAGTAAGTTCAGATGGATTTGCATGAACTGCCATCAGATTTATGTAGATTATACATTTTTAAGAGCAGCACCCTGATCAGATCCTTTGCTTTATCAGTTTGACCTACAGTGGATGTTGATTCATTGTGATCCTTTGAAACCTCAAAGAGAATCCTGCACTGAGCTGGAAGCCAAGAGAGAGGTAAGTATTCATTAAGGGTACTGGGGAAGAAGCAACAAGGTACAGATACCTGCTTAGACTGGAATATTGTATATATCTGCATCACAAATGCTCTCCTGAAACA
Organism: Xenopus borealis; assembly: GCA_024363595.1. Taxonomy (NCBI): domain Eukaryota; kingdom Metazoa; phylum Chordata; class Amphibia; order Anura; family Pipidae; genus Xenopus; species Xenopus borealis. Next base: position 76,907,966 of record CM044440.1, read on the forward strand.
GGAAATCATGACTGCAAAATAATACAGATGGCAGGGTATACATAAACATGACTGTATTTTGGTATTATAGACCCTTTTGAGCCCAAGAATGATGGCACAGTATATCAAGAATATAAATGAAATTAACTTAACAGGAAAAAGAAAGTTAGATAGAAGAAAAATATGGCTACATTATAAATTCAGCTTGGGATGCATTTCACCACAGAGAGTTGCCTGAGCTAGATGACCCCCTCTCCTATAACCCAAATTCAGTGATGACTATTTGTTGTGCAGTAACAACTGAACTCAAAAACCTCAGGAAACTGGGGTGGATATATATATACATTAAATGCCATTGCTATATCAAAATACAAATCTCCAAATACACAAAAGCTGTTTTCAGAATCTGAGTGCTGAGTGCCTGGGAATTTCATTCTGTGCCACTGAAAAAGGGGAGTGCTTAAAGGTCAAGTAAGTCATTACTCAGGCTGCAGGCACAAATACACGTGAACTGCCAAGTGGAGCATCTCTAGGTGAAGAGTTAAAGACCCTCTGTTTTCATACTCTCCCACCCCACAGTCCAGGCATCCTCCAATCATCACCTCCCTCCTCCCAGGTTATTAATAAACATAAGGGCCTGACGCCTACTCTGGGGCTTACCTTGCTGCTTCTGTTAGCTCTTTCAGTTAGGGGATTTGACTTGTGGGTCCTAAAATCAGACAGGGGGAAGGATACCTACTTTCCTTGTCTAGCCATAGGTTTTACTATGGCTAAAACTGCCAGGGATGGGGGGCCTCTACTGCTGGTGATATTGCTGCATGTCTGCCTTGCCCAAGTAAGTTGCCACTAACTTTATTTCTTCCCTTGACAGGTAGAAATGGCCTTGCTAGAGGTAAGTGTTTCCTATCCTTCAGCAACTCACATCTAAGGACTGGATAATTTGGAATTATTCTTATGGGCTCTGGTCTGAACATTTAGCACTGGTTGAATAAAGATCAATTTTTTTTTGTGCAGCAGTAAAAGGGTTAATCCTGTCACCTATCACTAACATAACCATGGGGTGATCTGTACTCCTAGTTTCTTCTCAAAATACATTGTATTTCTGCTTACCTGTAACTGCCTGGATCTAGAACACTTCATAGAAATCAGCAGTTGCTACTTTTATATTATTGGTCCGAAGACTGTGATAAATTAACTTGCTGTAGTTCTTGACAGCAGTACCAAGGGACGTGCAGCAGCATAGTGAGAGTTAATAGTGAGGCACAGGGAAATGGTAGGGTTAACCCTAGTTCAGTTCCAAGGGGTCGGACCTTTACTTCTTTCAAGCTCTGCCCCCCTTCAGCTTCCCACCAGCCCAGGAGAGGAGGAGAAAGGTACAATGTTTCTTTTGTACAAGGCCCTGCTCTCCACATGTACAAATAAAATGAAACAAGAGAGTATTGATTAGAGAAGACTGGGCAGCACTTTACTTAACACATTGTTCACCCTGCTAAGGAATGTGAGGTCCACATGCACTGCTGCTTATTTTTATTAGCTTTCTAACTGTACTGCCCAACACTGCTCCTCCGTTATGTACATTCAATTCAGTTTCTAAACAAATAAAAAGAAATGCATGTTAAATAAATCAGCAGTAAGTGTATTTATTGCAAAAGGCCAGGCAGTAGCTGCATGGTGCAGCCAGAATGAATGATTTCCTACAGCCATCAACTTAAATGTGCCTAAAGTATATAATGTCACACTTTATCTCCCAATGGTTACAAATTGGTCTTCCAGTGAAAGGTCTATGACTGAGCTGAATGTAGAACTATTCAAATAAGATTTATTTATGAGATGCTCAGTTGTGTGTCCTTGCTAAACGAATAGAGATCAGATCAATAAGCTAATGTCTCATTCTTGGGAGATAAAGCCTATGCTGTAATACACACAGTTCTAGCAACCGGTGGTCTCTCATTTCTTTCATTTTGCTTCTTTTTTATACAGAGAGGACCACCCGGCCCCCCTGGGCCAATGGGCCCCCCTGGACCTTCAGGAGTTCCTGGCATTGACGGTATTGATGTAAGTGGTGACACTGAGCACTTCCTATTATATGCATTATAGGCCCTCCAATTACAAGAGAGGTTAGTTAGTGGTCACTGTACAGCAGGACACAGATTTGCATAAAAAATCACACGATTTTTCACACATAAAGCAATGTACAAGACATTGCCATAAACATTGCACAAACAGTAATCTGCAAATAGATATACATTAAAATACGTGTATATTATATAAGATAATCAAAGGACTCGCACTCCAATTCCTCTTTCGTGAATAAATGTGCTAATTTATTCTTAGTAACATTTTTCCAACGTTTCGGCCCACATTAGGGATAAAGGCCCTAATGTGGTCCGAAACGTTGGAAAAATGTTACTAAGAATAAATTAACACATTTATTCACGAAAGAGGAATCTTATCCGAACAGTATTGACCCACGCACTCAAAATTGTTTGGAATACACTGGATGGACTTATATGTATGATGATTTGTCCTTTGGAACACTGGTATACGACTTTGCACTAATAAATGGCAACAGCAGATTAATCTTATTACTAGTATAGTGTTATCCATGTTGAAGCAGTTACTTTAACAGTCTAGAATGTGCCACTAATTATGTTTATTTTCTGCAAATGCCTAACAGGGAGACAGGGGTCCAGATGGTCCTCCGGGCCCACCGGTAAGTTTGCCAAATCTTTCTGACTATTATTTTGGGCTATTTCACTGACCTACTCACTCACCTACTTATTCTGTTTACTCTTGCCTCTCTAGGGTCTGGATGGCGACTCAGGCAAAGCTGGATCACCGGGAATACCTGGCGAGCCCGGGGCTGATGTGAGTAGCAGTGGCATTTTGTCTAACAGTGCTGGGAAGGTGGGGATATCATTACCCGTACGGCACGGACGAAGCGGTCCCCCTTTGTTGCTACGCCCATTACACTGATGGGAGATTGAGTTTGACTATGGGCATGTCCATTGAGAGATGAGGATGGGGGTGGCCTGTTGGATACTAAGCTCTATTCATTTGGAGCTCACACTATACCATTCTGTATTGACATTTCATGAGCACTGGGAGTCTTGTGAGGCACTGGGAGCCTCAGGGAAAGTTGGTAGAAGCGCTCAGCAAGAAATGCAGTCTGATTTTCTGCTTTATCCTGTTCACCATGGTGGATAAACTGAGGCAGCTGTGTCTATATAAAATTCCTGGGGGAGGTGGGTTAATGTTAATATTCCAACGGTCTTGCATGTCTGGCTATAAGAGGTATATAGCAGTACTGACCAGCAAGTATTGGTTTAGAGTGGTACATAGATACAGCACAGTGCCTGAATCACACCCTCCCAGTTATGTATACATGTTGGCTTCAGTGCTGATTGCCCATGATTTTCTGTGCCATTGCTATTTGGAATGTCTAGGGGCAGTGGGGAATAATGGCATGCAAACTTCTCTAGAGCTCTAGGGTATGCTGGGGGCCATAACAATATCTTGGAGGGCTACATCCAACCGGTCTCTAGTTGGACAACCCTGATATAAGTATTGTTTGAGAGATAGCAGGCCGGCTGCAGGTTGGAGATCCATGAAGATGGGATCCAGGCAATACATGCATTGAGAAATATATTAACAATTCCATACCTATCACTTTTATTGCAACAAACATCCTTTTATATGTTTCTGCTTTTGGGCCTAGCTGTACTGTAATATATTTAGCATATTTTCAAGCAATAGTAAATGTTTCAGTTCATTTTAAGTCTATCTGTAGTGAGGGGCGAATCTATCCCGTTTCACTTTGCGGGAAAATTGGCGAAGCGAGTTGCGTCACATTTTTGATGCGCGTTGCATAGTTTTCGACGTGCGTCGCGTAGTTTTCAACACTAGCAAATTTTCGGCAGGCGAATTTTCACTGGCATTTTGCGAATTTATAGTGATAAATTCGCCCATCACTATCTATCTGACCTGTAAGAAACGCAACAAAATAATTTGCATCAGTTTACCAGTTATTTATATCCTGTACAGGCGATATGTTTTTGTTTGTATCAGAACTATGTTTGTTTTGCATTATACATACTGTGTTCGGCCATCTTTTTGCTTTGCCCTTGCCTTTAAAGGAGTAGTTAACCCTCCGAATACTTTTTTTTCCCAGTTCAGTTGTTGCACCAGAAATAAATATTTCTTTTTAAGTTGCTTTCAATTTTCTATTTTTGAACGTTTTTTTTTCTGAAACTGAAGTTTAAACTTTAGGTTTCACTTTCTAGCTGCTTAGTAATTCTGGCATAGTCTCAGAACTGTTACAATTTGCTACATTAGTTTGTACATTTCTCAGTAGCTTCTGTGGAATATAAGCAACTTCTATATCAATTCTAACAACTGCCTTTAATGAAACGCAGGGATTTTGCTTTCTATTTTACAAAAACTGTCAAAAATTTAAATAAAAATGGAATTGAGAAAATGTGTTATTTTTAGTGAACTATTAGAAATCAGTGGAAGTTAAAAAAAAATATTTGAAGTAAACTACTGCTTTAGAGACACCGTTTCTCCATTGAGGATTTGCTATTAAAGTGAATGGAAGTAGGGACTGAAAAAATACCATGCACCATAAGCTTTCTGAATGTAATTACTGGCATGTTTATATAACAGTTCGATGAAAACATGAAAGTGCTGTATTTAGAGACAAAGAGAGATTTAGCAAGATGTGTGTGTTTCAGTTTTTGTGGAACTACAGGTCCCAGGATGCTCTTTGATACACACTGTTGGGAATGGGCTTCTGAATGTTATACTTATATAACAGAATTTCATAGGTTATGCATACCATACACTTAACCCCACCCCCAGCTCATTCCATTCATATTCAAATATCTTACTCATTTCATGGGCACAGTTTTATAAAGTTTAGACACTAGAAAAAGTAGCAATTACCTCTAGCCTCCTGATGCAGAACAGGGAAGATGAACTTTAAATCTCTGGCCTTCTAAAACTATAAATGAGCTGAGACAGATGTTTGGTAAATAAATCCATTTTCTGACTTTGCAGTGAGAATCAATTAAAAATCCCAGCATGACATTTCCCTTGCCTGCACTACAAACTGAGCGAAAGGCTCCAACTTTGTCATTTGTCATATTTCAGATTTTAATGATCTTTGGCCTTTTAAGTCTGTATGTAGACTTCTTGTTTCCCGCTCACAGTCCAAGCAGACTCCATGGGCTTCGATGTACAGAAAAACACAACACACCAGCAGGACAGGCCTTGACAGAATTGCAAGATGTTTAGTTCTTATCAGATTTAAAATAAGTGAATTCTAAATGCTGATATACGTATAGCCATGGGAAAAGTTATTTTATAATCTGGAATTACAGTGCCATTTATATAGGATTAAAGGGGTTGTTCATCTTCCAAGCACTTATTTCATTTGAGTTGTTTTCAGATTGTTCACCTTAAAGAAAAACTTTTTTTTTTTTTTTCAATTGTTTTCCATCTTTTATTTTTTACCACTTTAAGTTTGATTTGAATCAATCTGTTGTGTCTCAGTCTGGCATTTCAGTGTTTCATTTTGAATTTTGCTACATTTAGTTGGATCAATGAGCAGATACATGTGCAGAAGTATCTGTAGAATATTATCAACTGTTGAATTAATTCTAACAGCTGCCTATAATGAAACTCAGGGATTCTGATCACCAGGGACAAAAATAATAAATGTATCAGCTAAATGTATCCATTACAACAGTAGAAGAGTCTGACACCTCCCATCCCAGAGCTTCTTTAGAAGGGGAAGTATGACACTTTACACTTCAATATTAGACAAACAGTCACAAATAGAAAATAGAAATTAATTGTTAAATTACAGGTTACATATAATTGTTAATGAGTGCATGGATGTATTTCTTAAAGGATTAGTTAAAAGTCACACAAATTAATTTAGCACCACCATATTTATATTCTTTTGCAATGAAATATTGATATTCTGGATGCTCGGTACATCTATTTAAAGAAGATTGCAGCACTCACTGAGAGTCTTAATTGGCTGTGTGCAGATTTCTCCACTCTCTACATAATTAGGCAGGCCCAACAGCAACTGTGATATATTATATATGAGCTTATTTCCATTATAACTATGCTCTACTGATAAGGTATCCGTATGAGCCCCTGTTTAGACAGTAAAGCATAAGAATATGTCTAGTTGCATTTATAAATAGTATTACCTCTTGAAGTAGTTTACATTAGGGGTAGATTAAGGAATAGTCTGCCCTAGGCTTTAGCCTAGGGGCCTGGAGGGATAAGGGGTCCATCTAACTTTCAATTATTATTAAAAATGTAATTTCAGCTGCACTGCTGGGCCTGGGTCTGATCAAGATGTTTGCATTGTACCTTCTGGGAGAAGATTAGGGAGCCAGACAAGGCAAGGCATGTACGTGGGGGACAGGGGCTGTCTGTGCCTACCCCTACCTGCCCCTTACTAATACAGCACTGACAGCACTGTATTAGTAATAGGGGAAATTGTATGTCTCTGTGCTTCAAAATTGGGCGCAGAGGTCTGCACTATTTGCACAGTGCAGGTTCAGCCAGTGGATACAAATTGCAATGCAGCCTTTTCCTCCAAAAATGGTACTTGTGGTGCACATGATTTAAGTATATAAGTATTGAGTTTTATTATTAAGTATATTATAATTCTTTTTTTTTTCAAATGACATACTGGTTCAGAATGATGTGCTTGGTCCTGGGCCTCCTCAATAAAGCACTGCCTGTGTTTGGCAGTGCTGTATTCATGAAGGTCAGACTGGGGGTGTAAACTAGGGAGCTTTCATGGGTGTATATTTCTATACTGTGCCTTGTTCTTTGTGCTTAAGACCTCTGCTGCAAGTGAACACTAACAGGCACATACTAAAGTCCTGAATTGGGTCAGTACCAGGGTAACACCTGCAATGTGATTATACTTATGTATACTTTTGTATATACTTATACTATATGTGCCCACTTTCCAAATATCCCACGGGTACCTCATCCACTGAAGAGAGGTGAGACAAATAAATAAAAGCTTCCTAATGCCAAAATCGACAGGCTTGATGCAACTTCCAGTTAATGTGACAACAATTCCAGTTGGTGCTGCAATCAACTGCGAGGAGTGAGTCCAGTTGTAATCCATGGGGTTGAGAAGGTGGGTAAGTGGGTCCAGATCAGGCCGAGGATAAGTGGGTAGGCCAGTGCAGATCTCTCTCTAATGCACACTTGAGGCAGCACATTTATAGTCTGAGAAATAGCATAACTATGTGCAGTAGGTCAGTTATAAAAGTCAGTGACATACAGTTAAAAAATCAAGAACAATCTCTGGAAACCTGAGTCACTTGGCAAGTATGAAAATGAGCTGTCTCTTTTATGCAAGAAGTATACTTTTTCCCATCCAGATAAAGTAAGACATCAAGCTAGTTTTTATATCTAATGCTTAAAGTGCAGCAACCATGTGTTTACCATTGATTATCACCTCTCAGTCACAGTTTTTACAGCCAGGAAAAAGGATTGGAATATGAATTTGATGCTTTTATAGGCAACTATATAGCAGAGAACACTACCTATGATTAGACCATGCTGCACTGAGATGCAAGGCACAGGCACTACTTTAGGTTTGTGCATACTAAAAATAGGAAGAGAACATAGGAAACCAAAATGTTTTTTTTTACCAGACCTTATCTTTATGTCTTAAAACCATCTTAAATATCTGTTTATAAAGGATTGCATTAGGCACAATAACTATGTCATAAGCAGCGGCAGAATGAAGTTGTTCAGCAGTGCAATACATTCCATAGTGCTAACATCTGCTTCCGAGGCACAGCCAGACTTTAGTGCTTTCAGATTGTGATGTTTTTCTGCTTTGTTGGATTGGCAGTGCTAAATTACATGTCATATTTCATAATATTAGTAATCCATAATCTTTGGGCTGCAGTGTATATCCGAGTTCCGCAATCCATTATCATTACGTTTGCTAAGTTTGCTTAGATGTTACCTTTTCTTAATGACTGTGTGATGAATGTACACTAGTATGCACATAAGCACACTTTATCTCTCTCATGTCTTTTTAAAAATCAAAGCATAAATACTTATTCACTAATCCTATATTTATCAAACTGACCTTTATGAAGACTGAAGAATTGATCACTGATTTAATATTATTGCAAATTTTTAAAAAGGCCTAAGAGCATGGTACCCTTTTTCTCTGTGCAAACTTTTTTCTCCTGAGGACAGCAGCAAACCTGTTCTTATCCAATATGAAGTTTCCCTTTGAGTATATTTTTGCTCTCTCATTTCTAAAATATCACTGCCTAATATTGACATTTCTGCACTGAGCCCACTGAAGCAGCCATGAACGTCCCTGCTGCCTTTGATGCAGCCATATCACAAACTCCAGGTGTTAGTGCATTGTTCTCTGCTCTTCCGTCCTCACTTATTGTGTACCTTTTGTCCAGAGAGGCTTATCTTCCCATTCCACTGACATTAGTTTGATTGCTTCAGTTTTTAGAGTTTTCTTGGGTAAATACTGCCGTGAGCTGTCCTCTCACACTAAGCAGGACACATTTATGTGAACCTTCAACTGGGCTATCTTGGATGTTATTCCATGTTCTGTAACAGAGAAAGAGCAATCGCTCACTTTCCCTGTTGTATGTTAGTCTACAACAGAACATGCATACACAAGAACATTTGATATGGGTGCTCTGTAAAGGGGTGTTGCTTTGCAGAACAGGAAATTTGTCAATAGGAATGTGCCTATGTAAAAATATTGTTTCCCTCTTTAAAAAGAGAAAAAGTAAACACATTGATTTGGCTCATTTCAGTTTTTCTCAGCTGTCTGCCATTAAATCTAAAAGCAAACGGTAGAATTGCTCTAAGACAAACTCTATTAGCCTCTACTGAGTTTAAGTTTTATATCTTCCCATGATTTCCTTGTGTCATTCACTGGGGATACTGACAACTCAATTTTTAAAAAAATATTTAGCTATAGGTATGCTCATAGTTTTGTTAAAAACACAGATAAAACTGATGACGACTCTGCAGACTGGATGGGGCTGAGGCTGCTAGTGCTCTGAACACCAAACACACAAAATGTCACACAATGTTACACAAAGCTTTTAAGTGCTGTTTGGCTGAAGAATATGTTTATAGCACCGGAGGCAGCCTTAACTTATAGTGACAACTTCTGCTCACATGATTTCATTATCCTAGCCCAGCAGTTTATTATTGAAAAGGAACAGTTTACAAGAATTTATCCTACAGGTTATTGCTTTCAGACAACATTAATTCACTGAATTAAAAAATTGAAATGCCTGTGCCAACCGTAATAATCTTTCTACCAGATAATTTAAAGTATGTCATAAAAGTCCCCAAGACCTCAAGTGATTTCTTCATTTTGTTTGTTGAAGGCTGGATACACTGAATATTATGTACTAATAACAAAGCCTAAATAATATGGGTATATATACGATTTATTCTCAGGACATTTCGAGGAAAAACTGACATTGTTATGCGTTGGACTGAAAAATAGGAGAGATTTCACTATTTAAGATATAGATGGCACTGCCATAAGGAAGCCAAATGATCCCTTTTTTATAATTGGTTTCTGGCACCCAAGAGGAACTAATAGTTCTGAGATAGGAGAAAGGGACAAAAGGAGACATACAAGAATGTTTTTAGAAGGTTAAGTATAGGAACACTGTGAGGATCACTAGATTGAAGAGCCAACAGGAGAAAATAATAAAGCATGTAATATGCAAAGAATGAGTCAGAGAAATGCAAGCTATTCTCAAGTAATTTAGTGTATTGATGATAAAAATCTTAGTAATGCTTATGTAAAAATGATCAGTAGTTTATCTTCCAGCTGCATAATAAACATGTAAAACTATTTTAAGCATATTGCCTGACTGATTAGCCACTTTTAATTAAAGAAAATTGGTTGATTCAGTTACTTTTTGTCCTCGCCATGTGGACAATGCCTTTACATTTTTGATTGAGGGTTTTGGGAGATTAATACACTAGACAAAATATGGCTGAACACACTATGGCTGTTATTGGTATGCAATGATATTAATAAGTAATAGCACTTATAGCATGATAAAAATGGCATACTATAATGTTTATGATAAATATCATAACATTAATGAAAGAATAGCCCATATATTATCTTCTGCTTGGATTATAAAATGTTCAGAGTGATATTTTCCTTTATTTTATGTATTTGGCCATGGCAAATTTTCAGTAAAGAAAATCTCTTTACTGGAGCTTGAATTGCACCCCTCATGGCTACACCGCAGCTTATGTATACAAACAATTTTTGAACTTCTGACCCAAACATGTAACCATACATTATGCAATGTAACAAGACATTATATTTAAATGCCTAGAAAATCTTGGGCGTACCAGGCATTTTAATACTAAATGTAAACATGTTGTTTCAACAGAAACAATTTCCAACATAGGACCCTGGGAAATATTGGAATTGTGGGGAAAAAGCTGCCCCTGCCTTTTAAAAGCCTTTATGCTGGCTGAGGAGGTTTATTTGCCTTGTGGTATAAACTCAGCAGAGGCTCATAGGATTTGTCTCAGAGCAATTTCACACTTTGCTTTGAGATTAATGTCAGAGATTATGCAAGGAGCTGAAAAAAACAATAAACATATCTCTCTTCCTCTTTTTAATATATTTAATATTCCAATTTAGGAATTTGCATTTCGCGGAGCAACAGCTCCCGTCATGTTTGCAGGGCCATAAGCACAAAGCTCATGACCTAATGTGATCGGAGTTATGAATATTTCTGCTCAGAATCCCTTCTGCAATAATGTGAGCTTAATGTCAGTGTCTCCCTGGAGCCCAGAGAACTACAAACAAAAGTGGCACATTATGTTAGAGGGACGTTAAAAGTCATATCTCAGAAGGGCTCATTAATCCATCAGTAGGTTTTTTCCACAGTTGTTATGAGCACGGATTCAATTTGCTATTATTATAATCTTGCAGTTAAAAGAAAAACGTGCCACTGTTACAAAGTTTAACTTAATAAACACCCAGGCCTCATTTACTAGATTTGTTCACATGCAGTTACCAGTAAGCACCAATCAGTCAAAAGCTTTCATTATGTTACCAGAATGAAGTGGATCAATGGTACCTGCTGATTGGCTGGTACAGCTGCTGCAAATTTGTATTAATACTGGAAATATAAGTGAATACTTTGTTATGATTTCTAAGTTTAATATAAATATTCAAAACTAAATAATTGTCTTTATATTTTAACAGGGGCTGACAGGACCCATAGGATCTCCTGGCCCAGTTGGACCAAGAGGGCAGAAAGTAGGTATTTTCAACATTTTACTTACTGGAAGGTAACATTTTCAATTGCAGTTTCATGGCCACAGAATTGTATTACTTTGCTAAATGCATTTTTGTTTTTAGGGTGAACCCGGACTGCCAGGTTCTCGAGGCTTAACAGTAAGTAATAATGATTTTTTTTACTTTTAATCTTTTTCTGCATTTGTAAGCATTATACAGTGTTTTACAAATATAAAGGCACTGCATACCCTTGCTTCTTTTTCTAACTGTGACAAAAATAGGGATACACAGAATCCAGGATTCAGTTTGGGATTCAACCTTTTTAGGAGGGTTGGGATTTTGGCCGAATCCTTCTGCCTGGCCGAACCGAATCCTAATTTGCATAAATTAGGATTCTTCAACCCTAATTTGCTTATGCAAATTAGGGTTGAAGAGGGAAATCACGTGACTTTTTGGCAAAAAAACAAGGAAGTAAAAAATGTTTTCCCCTTCCCACCCATAATTTGCATATGCAAATTTGGGTTCCGATTCGGTTCGGTATTCAGACGAATCTTTTGGGAAGGATTCAGGGGTTCGGCCAAATCCAAAATAGTGGGTTTGGTGCATCCCTAGACAAAAAGTACCTGTATAAATATGATTACTGAAAATGTTACTATAGTCAGCTTATAAGCATGCCATTATCACTGACATGACCAATATAAAGATCTGAAACCCGCTTGTCACAATTAAAGGGTATTGTGCCGCTTTATCTATGGATAGATGAAGAGGAAAGGGTAGAGAAAGACAATATATTGGATTTACTTGTGCTGAGTGCACCTGCCCACATATAAATTATGCTATGGAAACCATAGTGAGAGGTGGATAGGCATGACATAAAGTAAATGAAAAAGGGTATGGGGAAGAACCTAAAGTAAAGTTCGGAGCTTAGTACCTTCTCCAGAAATATCATATGTGTCTAGCTGTACTGTGGTAGCTGAGCTGTAGAAATTTTCATCAGCCTCCAGATTCTTTGTGAATGGCAGAGATATCAAACAAACAGCCCTTTATAAACATCTAGGCTGCACAATAATAAAATACAGTTGTTTATACGGTATATTCCTTTATATATGTATGTGTCTTAATGTAATCCTATTTACTAAGCATTAATAATGTATTATTTTTTTTAAAGGGTGCTGGTGTTCCTGGACCAAGGGTATGTATATGAAAATTGTTTCAGTATGGGAATTATAATCTAGTGATGAAAGAATAAATCAACTGAAGGGTGACTAAGCCATTTCCAGTTCAGCTGACAGTGTTGTTAGCGGTTTAAGACAGTATCAACCATATAATTAAAATATAAACGTATGACCCTGTGATCAAAATGGCTCTTGCATGTTTTAAAGACACGTGTTGCAGGTATTAGCGAGCACATGCTATCTTATTGTTAGGATAGCTAGTTTAGACAGCAATAGTTTAGATCTTTAGAAATCAGTAGAAATAAATGCTAAATAATAGCATATTCGATCTCCTAAAATCAGTGCCGGTCTTATTTTAAACAAATAAGACCGGCACTGAAAGAAAACACTATACTACTGGTCTGAATTCTTACAATGCCAGTAACAATTGGAAATATTGGTGTTATTGGCCATAACATGAATGTTAGTTTGTATTATGATCAGGAAAACAATTTAGACTTCCATTCACATTGCAGTTAAAGTTTCAATTCTCAATTATTTATATTAGAAAAAGTCTGAGCATGTGGCACAAATTAAAGGCTTTAACCAATAAGGATATGACTTGTCTCCCTTCAATTAGGACCAAGTTCTCAATGCTAATGAGTACATAATTAAGGGTTAGATAAGGGTAAGGGCACACTAAGCAATTTGGGGAGTTTGAGTCACCTGGTGACTAATCGCCTCGACTTTGCGGCGACAAATCTCCCCAAATGCCTTCCCTCACTCTGTGCCTGGCTAAAATTAAAAATTGCCAGCGCTAATCACACGGGACAAGTTGTTTTACGAAGTCCAGGCCCAGATTTGTGGAAAGGCCACCTAGGCCCGGGCCTAGGGCAGCAGGATGTCAGAGGGCGGCATGCTGCCCAGCCACACCCACATTGGTCCAGAAACACTGGGTATACGCAGATATATGATACATGACACATCCCATGTGCCAATACCCATTGCTCTGGTCTTGATGATGAAAATTTGAGAATAAAGGGCAGAGTATGGGGGAGACGAACGCCAGTGGGCCTAGGGGCACCCGCAATGTAAATCTGGCCCTCGCGAGGCAACTTCGGTCAATTTCGGAAAATGAATCACTGCGTGTGTTTAGTGCCGGTGATTTTTCATTTTAGCCAGGTGCAGCCAGGAGTGAGGGAATGGATTTGGATAGCTGCAAATTCGAGGTGATTAGTTGCCAGGCGACTCCCCAAATCGCCTAGTGTGTCCTTACCCTAAGTGAATTATGTGTGCCAAGCATTTAATTCTTATGGTAGGACCAGTAATCAAAGTAAAGGTAAATTACTGCCCGAGTGCAATCAGGTCTCAGTAACCACTGGTCTTAATGTTTGGTGTTGATACCACGGGAGAGATAGTAGTTAACAACGAAAGTATATTTAATAAATTAGTATCTTTAATTTAACAATGAAAGCATCTTCAACAGATCATTGGCACAGGAAGGTTAACTGAAGGTAGGCAGTGGCGCATCATGGAAAGACAGGGAAAAAGCCCAAAGCACAGCACTGCAAGGGTTAATGTACACAAAAAATGTACAAGAGATCCGAGTCAGGAGCATCTAACACAAGCAGAGTGACCAGCAGGATTGACCTTAGGACATGAGCATTGCATCAGCATGCTTGAATTTCATGCCAAAGGCACTCTGAAGTCATGTCCAGTATTCCTTGGAAATCCTAGTGTGTAATGGCCATGCATGAGTTATCTGTGTATCAGCAGTGGGTCATGCTCAGTGACGTTACCAGTGCAACCATCTCTCTACAGTATGTCCCTATTTATTTGACATTAGGCTAAACTCTATAATCAGATTAACAATACAGTAGTTCGGTCAGTATAAAAAGTAAAAAGATAAAGACTACGGTGAACACAATCATAATTTCATTTTTCTAATTGTATACATCCATTTTAATTTTGCAGGGGGTTCCAGGTTCCCTTGGCCTTCCTGGAGAGTTAGGGCGAGGTGGCCCAATGGTGAGTGCAATTCTGGATTCTGTACAGTTCAGCATGTTATTCCATGCAGCTTTTGCAGGACTGATCATTTTTTGTTACTTGGTCCTATGGTTTAGAACAGTAATAGTTTATTGAAAATAAACATTTTTTAATTTGGTTAATTTACTAACAAATATGCATGAGTGTCGTAAGGTATCCACCAATCAGAAATGTATATTTATATTTCTTCTTAAAATGGACTGGTCCCAACTAATTGGTGACTGGGCTATTACAGTGCTGGTGCAACTGTGGACGATAATTAGTGGTAAACTGTGCAAAAACATATTAAAAATGGTGGTGGCATGAATGTGCATACAAATGAATATGACAAAGTCTATGATCTATAAGGTACAAATCATTTGTGTGTAGCTGAAACAAACAAAGGAACTCTTTGCCTTGGAGTAGAGACATACATACCTTTGTGAATAGCGGTTAAATCCACATACAGTAGCTGTGCAGTTTGCACTTGTATGTGTGTATAAACTCTACTTTTTATTAGAGAACTTTTTACTGTGTGAGTAAAGGCCATGTGCATATTTGCATATCTCTCTCTTCTCTACCTTTAGCTGGGGTAAAATCAACATAGTGTTGATGCAAGTCACACTGTTACGTATCCAGATGTCCATAGTTAATTGATTAAAATGGAAATGTGTGTATTAGCTCTCTGGTTTTGCATAAATGATAACATTATAGGGTAAACTATTTGCACTGTACGTAGCATTTGTATTCTCATTTACTAATATTTTGTTGACATAAAAGAAAATTACAGGGGTACCAGCACTGCAAGTAGAGCTAAATATTGGTGCCACTGTTTATTTCCAATAGGGAAGCATCTCTCATGTTGTGACTCTTGTGCGGTTAATACTTAAACCAACAATATTTGAAAATGTATGCTGACCATTCACAAACTGATATAGGCTGATGACATGGAAACTGTTGTGTGTGACCAAAATTAGGGCTTAGACAGATGAGAAAGTGGAAGGCGGTTGAATGATCTTTCCCAGCAAGTCCTGCATGGGCTTTTGGATGAGGTCCTCTCCCAATGGGTCAGTGTGGTTCATACTGATTTGGTCAACACCCTGACTCGTCAAACCTGACAAAAAGATTGTCTTGATTGGCAACCTAACCAGAGATGCCCTGGATGGCCCCAGCCCCCCAGTCCAACCCTGATCACTTAATGCCCCAAGCCGGTTCTGCTGTACTTCTGAGCAAGCACCATGAAGCAATCTTCTTCCTAATTCTTCCTTCTCTGTGTCAGGTGTGCATGCACACTAGATTTAAAAAACAAACAAAAAAAACAAAAACAAATAAAGGCTTTTAACTCTACATATATGCTTCATTGAAGAATGCAGAAGTGGAAAAAGGCAATTGCTTCATGGTGTTTGCTGAGAAGAACTGCACCAGCTTCTCTTGAGCATCATTCAGCACTTGTTAGTAGTGGCTTTGATTTAGATGACAACCAGCTACCACATCATTGCTTACCCAACACATGTATGACTAGCTATGATGAGCCACGCAGCCATCCATAGGCGTGCTATAGTTACACTCATAGCTGGCATATTGCCATAATTCTTAGTGGCAGATTCATCAAAATGTGAGATAAGAGATTACAACAAAAAAACTCACCCACTTTGATTCATTTTCATTCATATGGGATTTTTAGAAGAACTTAGAAGAACTTTTTACCTGTTGATACTGTAACTACATTTCTAAACAGCAAATGGGTGAATTTTTCAGTAGTAAACTGTAATCTTAGATTTTGAAAATCTGCCACTTAGAATAGTAGAATGTAAACATCATTATTCTTAGGCAGTTTGCATTTAGTCTTGATATTTTTGATATTGGATATATGTACATCTATGTCTACAGCTTTCAGACTTATAATTTAAATTGATACTGCCTTTCTGTATGCTTCACAAAGTATGGCAAATAAATAATGAAGACTTAGGGCAAATTTCTTAGAACAGGTGACTTATCAAAGGTCGAATTTCGAATCTATGTGAATTTTTTTAATTTGAATAAAATTGAATATACTCACAACTCGAATGGGAGGTTATTTAAGAAAAAATTTGAATATGTAATATTCAATCGAATAGTCGCGACCTGAAAATCTAATTGAGTTTTCCCTCAGAATAAAATTTGACTGTCTGGAAGGCAATTAACATATTCAAATGGTTCAACAGACCTTTGCCATTAACTTCTACATGAACTCAGCAGGTTTTAGGTGGTGATTATTCGAACTGTTTCCATGGTTGGGATGTGATAAATCTCACATTCCAATTTATATTCAAATTGGAGGATTTAAATTCGAATGTGTGAATTCAAATTTGAATTTACAATTTGCCCCTAAGTCTATAACATATTAAAAGTTAAGGATGAACTTCCCCTTTGATCATCTTGAAAAATTACTGGTTCGCTAAGCATTTTGTTTTAAAAAAATATCTTTATACTGTACATCTGTCCTTTTTCCAAGTTTACAGTTTTCTAAATCCATAGCCAGCCACAATAAGCTTCTTTTTCTGTTCAAATAAAACAAGATTTTAGAGGCATACAGTATTCATGAATTTTCACTTGTCCAGGTTTAGGAGCTCACTTGTAGTTTCTGCAGTTGTGTGCCCAAATACATTCAGGCCAGATACATAAATCTGCCCCTTAGTGATTAAAGGCGAAGTAATAATATTTTCTACTTGGGCGTAGGCACCCCAAGGGACTACTTTTACTTGGTCTGGTGCAGTTGTCTGATAGGAGCACTGGCCTGGGGTGTCAGGTACGTAAAAGCAGTTACTTGGGGGTGCCTGTCTTTTGGCACCCCCAAGTAGAAAATGGTATTCCTTCTCCTGGAGTGAAGTGGTACTTAAAAGGCACTCTTTGCTATTAGTCAAAAATTACTTCTGGCATAATAAAAACACCTACTCTTGTCTAAGATCCTTGGAACCCTACAGGACACCAATGACATACAGGGACAAGTTTGATTGTTATTAATACAGAGATTAAGAACGCTGTTGGATAAATATCCGGCTTTCTGCATTAGCAGCACCATGAGAAATACTGAATGTATTTTTAAACAAGCAAATGCAAACGATAGACAGATTGCTAACAGCTCTGACTGCACAGGCAGAAATAAGTGGGAGTTTATTTCTGGTCATATTCCTTGCACATTTCAGCTTCACTCCATCTGATGTTAAAATACTTCAAATGATCTTTGGAGAGTTTAACATATGCTAATTTTTATAACATCTGTTAGAGAGATAACGAGGTAGAAGGGAAATGTTTTGGATGTGCATGTTGTATTTTAAGCTGTGATATATATATATATATAT
>CM044440.1:76927200-76958947 GCA_024363595.1 Xenopus borealis
TGCAACAGGTCTTTTTTGTGTTTGGTAATGGCAGTGTCAAGGTTACTCAACCACAGAGAATCAGTGTTGAAACTTAAGAGTGTCCAAATGTGGACTCAAAAGTGTTAATTTCAAGTTGGTTTAGGGCCTACTATGCATTATACTGTATAATGGATAATAATGGCCTACTTAAAATTAGAAGAATATTGAGTCAAACTGACAAGCCTTCATAAAAGTCACAGTTACACCTTACCATTTTTAATTGATTGTTGTAAATATTACTAAAGATCTTTGTGAAATTCGCTTCATAGACATAGGCACAGGTGCAAGTATACTGTATATAGTATGTTTAGGTCTTAAGGGCACTATTTTGCTAGTACTTAAGCTGGTACAAATTATAAATACCTGTATATTATCTTAAATTTAGAAAACTTACATGCAGCTTTTATTTTTATATAATGAAGCATAAACCTGTGCATCATTCTTTCAGAAGCATTTCTTTTTATGCTAATACCTACAGCACCTGCATTGTGTATGGTGCCCTTGATTCTAAGCTACTGGCATGATAAACTAAAACTCTATTGCCTACAGTCAGCAGTAGCATATCTATTACATAATGAAAACCTTTTAGATGTTGCTGAGGATGTTATTCACAAATGAGATTTTTCAATTACTCTGCTTTCCCAGAGGCCTAATGCAGCTAAGGGGTACTTGGATCAGAGCCTTTATTTTTCTTACTTTCCCTTTATGTACTTGAAAACAATGTACTTTAGTAGAAAATATTCTAAGGAAATGCCAGTAGGCAATTACACCTTAGGCCTTGCATTAATCATGCCTCTCAATAGTGTGCTTGCCATTATTTGCCTAATGAATACAATAAAAGATAAAGAGTTAACCCATTCAGCTGAATATAATTTTTTTACATATTAACAGCTGATTCTTGTTGAGTGCTTTTGTGTTTTTATTCTTTTTGCTGCTTTGTTTTAATACCCTTTACTAATATGTACACTGTTTGAAGTAATGTAATGCATCTCTATACTTCTGCCAAATTTTTATATGCTTGTTTATTATTTATTATTGGCGAATTTTTTTGCCTGCAAATTCGGGGCAAATTCGCGTGATTTGCCGCACGCGAATAAATTTGTGAAACGGCAGAAATATTTTGTCTGGATGAAAATTCGTTGGTGTCTCGTTTTGGATGCGGGTGTCCGTTTTTCGATGCCGGCGCCCATTTCCAGCGTCCAAAAAACGGACGCCCGCGTTCAAAACGAGATGCGTCAGTGTTTCACAAATTTCTCGTCTATTCGCAAATTTCTACTAGAAATTCGCAAATTTTCCCCCATCACTGTTTATTATCATTATTGTTTAACAAGAGCATTACTTGGGCTAATTAGGACCCATCATTGCAGAATACCACAAAACGTGATGTTTTCTCTGGTTCCAATCAATACACCACATTTATCATAGATCTTGTGTAATTTTCAGTCAGCCGCAGATTAGGATTACATCTCAGTATAAATACATGTTCCAGGTCAGGAACAGAACTTTATTTTCTTACTTGGGGCCAAATTCATATGTTGGCCATGGACTAACTTCCAGAAAATCCAGATGTCCAGTGGGCTAATAACTGGGCCACCTGGGGGAGGGGGCTGCTAACTGATAGTCTTGATTCCTGGAATACTTTTCAGTATATTTAGAAAAATGCAATTTCATTCAATATTGGATTTGGCTTTAGAAGAAATTAGGTTTATTTATGTTTTTGCTATATTTGTGTACAATTGCGTTATTGGTTCATAGCCTTCATGGAAGTAAAAAAAGATGTTATAATGACCCATAGTTACTCCTGTTAAACTATTTAGTGCCAGATTTATGGTTTTACTTTTCAATTTAACTTGGATATTGGGAGGAGAGCTAGCCTAGATAATGTTAAGTCAAACCTTGCCCTCACTTCTGCACATTTTTTAAAGGAATTGTTCAGTATAAAAATAAAAACTGGGTACATAGATGTAAAATGTAAAGTATAAAGGCTGGAGTGACTGGATGTCTAACATGACAGAACACTACCTGCTATTCAGCTCACTTGTTTTCCATTGACTGGTTACCCTGGTGACCAGGCAGAAACCAATCAGTGACTTGAGGGGAGGCCACACGGGTCATAACTGTTGCTTTTGAATCTGAGCTGAATTCTAAGGATCAATTGCAAACTCACTGAACAGTTATGTCCCATGTTACCCCCCTTCAAGTCACTGACTAACTCAAAGTTAAAGAGCTGAAAAGCAGGAAGTTGGATTCTGGCTATGATATTAGACATCCAGTCACTCCAGCTTTTATACATTATGTTTTTGGCTCACCAACTATATTAGAAACATTTTTTATTTTGTACAGCCTATCTATTTATCCAGTTTTTATTTTTACACTGAACTGTTCCTTTAAAGGACATGTAAAACCTACTATTTCCTACCACGTTTTGACCTGGGCATATCTTCCCCACCCAAGCCACATAATTTGTATGGCAAATGCCCCCTCCATTTGCCAGCGCCATCACATTTTCCTAAAACAAATACCAGCTTTCACCCGGAGGCCATTTTCCATCTGACACATCATCAGTAACATTGACATATGCAAACAGGACATTTATGCTGTAAACTCATGCAATGTAGAATGCAGGTTTACACAGGTACAATATACTTGGATCAAAAGTTCTGCTGGGGTTGAGCACTGTAAAGGTTAAGCTGAGCTCAGGAGATGTGGTTAGGAGAAAGAAATAGAATCAGACAGCTAGATCAGAGTTTCTATGGGAACTAGCAATGCTATATCTTCATTGGCTGTTAGACTGGAGCTGAGCATGCTCATAAGTCAACAGCCAAAGCAAATTCCTAAGGGATGGTGCAGAGTGGGTTAGAGGAGTAGAAGTGATTAAGGGAAGCTGCAGCTTTACTGTTAACCTGTTAACAACCAGAACGGCAGTTATCTAAAGATTTCAAAGAGGCTGTTCACTGATTACATTTTTGTGGGGAGGGTTTACATGTCCTTTAAGGGACTATTTGATGTTTATCACAATCCTGTAAGTCACTGGGTGGAGTACAAATGATATACTTTATCATTCTTTCAATCTATCTTTTATTATTGTATATTAACCTACTGTGCTATGGGCTGTTTTTTATGCTCACATTAACTTCCTGATTTCTTTCCTGTTTTCCATGTTTAGGGTGATGTTGGTGCAAGAGGTGTTCCAGGACCACCAGGACCACCAGGGCCAAGAGTAAGTTTACAATCATGGGAACATGGGAAACAGTAGCCACTCTCAAAACTCTTGGGAAAACCATGTGCACAAAAAAGACAACTAACAATTGTTTATCAGCCAACATTTAACCATTAACAAGTGACAAATTTTACCTTATGGTTAATTTTACCTTAACCTACAGTGTTTAATGTAATGCGCACAAATACAATATTCTATTGCCACTCACAGCTTTGTCGCTACATATTCTTTACAGCAGAGTCATTGAAGCATAGATTTTGTAATCTGCATGTGAAATGCATTCTCCATCAATAAAACATTCAGCACATCCAGTTCTACAGCTAATTCCTATGACTGAAACTAGATCACCTTGGAGGAATATAGAACATCTTGTACTAAACATTCATTCTGCACACAGTGTTCAGTAATGAAAAGGGGACATTAATTCAGACAGAAATGTGTGAAACACATATAGGTAAAACCTAGACATTGGTTGATACACACAACACACATGGAATGTAGAATGCTAATGTTGAACAGAAGGGAGCTGTAGTGGCAGCATTCTCTATGGAATAGGAACTAAGCACTAGAGAATACTCAGTACTTGGATAACACATTTGCTACAGATAGCACAGACAAATAGTTCAAGGGCACCAGGTAGTGTAGCTTGTATATATATATATATATATAGATTGAATTATGATGATCTGGCCAATTACCTACTTGAATAACATTAGAACTTTCATGCACAAGCTAAATAAAAATAACGCAATAATCATGTGATTTTCTTTTTAATAGGGCCCAACTGCACAAGGAGAACCTCTGGTAAGTTTTGTACTCCAGTAGTGAGTAGTATTAGTGTTTTTACTTCACTTGCAGTTGGTTACTTCACTTGCATTCTCTTTATGTTTCAGTGCCCCAATGCATGCCCACCAGGAAAACCAGGATATCCAGGCTTGCCAGGCATGAAGGTAATAACATTGCAGCAACCTTTATAAGCTTATAAAATTGATTAACTGTTAATACATGCAGTAGTGCATATAGAGCCCTAATAGATGAGAAATACTATTAGTGGAACTTTACCAATAATTTAAGTAGCAATGAAAAGGATCGCTGGCCAAGGGTATAATTGCTGGGATTCCATTGTTTTAAGTATCTGACTTAGTTTGCCCTGCCATTTCTTAACTCCCCTTAACAGCTTCCACCCACACAAATGCACATTTTATTCACCTCTGTAATTGATTTATTTAGCAGCAATATTTAATGGTTCTGGTTTCCCAGCTTTATTACACCATATTCCTTTCTCTCTCATTAGCAGTACTTTGCTTGATTCAGGTCATCTCTTCTTTCATATTAAAATACTTATAAATTGAAAGCATGGCATTGTTACTTAGCAAAAGATATTTGCTGAATACACAATGAGGGAGACTTACTAGTCTGAATTGTCAGTTGTGTCCTTTTAAAGGGAAGCTGTCATGGGAAAACATGTTTTTTTTTTTTTTTTTTAAACGCATCAGTTACTGGTGCTGCTCCAGTAGACTTCTGCACTGAAATCCATTTCTCAAAAGAGCAAACAGATTTTTTAATATTTAGTTTTGAAATCTGACATGGGGCTAGCCATTTTGTCGATTTCCCAGCTGCCCTGGTCATGTGATTTGTGCCAGCACTTTAGGAGGGAACTGCTTTCTGGTAGGCTGTTGTTTTTCCTTCACAATGTAACTGAATAATACGCAGTGGGACATGGGTTTACTATTGAGTGTTCTTAGATCTACCAGGCAGCTGCTATCTTGTGTTAGGGAGCTATTATCTGGTTACCTTCCTATTGTTTTATTTTTAGGCTGCATGGGGGGAAAAAGGAGGGGGTGATATCACTCCAACTTGCAGTACAGAAGTAAAGAGTGATTGAAGTTTATCAGAGCACAAGTCACATGACTTGGGGCAGCTGGGAAATTGACAAAATGTCTAGCCCCATGTCAGATTTAAAAATTTAATATAAAAAAATCTGTTTGCTCTTTTGAGAAATGGATTTCAATGCAGAATTCTTCTGGAACAGCACTATTAATTGATGCATTTTAAAGTGATGAATGTAACAACTATAGGGTATGAGTATTTAAGTATTCTCTATAAAACAATTGAAAATAGGAGCGGATTTTAAGCACCCATTTTGCGTAACTCCTTTTAAGCTGTAAATATTTTGCAGAACTAATGAATATGATTAATTGTTCCATTTGTCAACCTGTGTCTGTTTTATGCTGAATGATAGACAGTTCATATGTACAGTTGGTTCATCTGAAGTTATGTTATTGATGGAATTATGGCCAAGTTATTTGTCTTTATTAAGATTTGTTTAGAACTGTGTTATCACTCACATCACTCACACACATGTTATCATTCACATCATCAGTGTTGGATATTTTCCCACTTAAATAACCTACAGCAACCAGATATTTCTTTTCATCATTCGAATTGAACTAGACCTGTTAGCTTAATTAGCAATTGTTTTTTGTTTATGATAGCACTGTTGCAGAAAATGAAGGTTAGCCTGCCACGCAAGCCAGCACTAATTAGCAAATGTAGATCTACTCTAGTCTTATGTGTACAGTACATAGTATCAGAATGTTACTGCTGTATTATCTGTCATGAATTACGTAGCACTTTAACATGTAAGGTCATGGGAGATTTTAGTCACCACGCCTCTTCTTCAGGCAACAATCTCCCCAAACTGCCTTCCCCCTACCTTCCGCCTGCTATAATGTGAAAACGCCAATGCAATGGCACTCACTTCGCTTCGAATTTCTGAAGCCGCCTGAAAGTTTCCTCGTGAGGCAACTTCAGGTGACTTTGGAAATCGAAGCACCACAAGTGCGTTGCAGCAGGCTATTTTTCATTTTAGCCGGCGGAAGGCAGTTCGGGGAGATTGTCGCCCAGAAAAAGACGTGATTAGTTGCCAAACTACTAAATCTCCCCGAATCTGCCCATGTGCCCCTGCCCTAAATCTGTTAAATGTCAAAACTGTAATCTAATTAAATGCTCAAATATTTCTCTCATTCTAGGGCCACAAAGGTGTGAAAGGAGAAGCTGGTGAGCCAGGAAAACAAGGCCATAAGGTAACAATTATTTAGTTACCCTAAGAACCAGAAAGTACATTGAGATTTTTAAATGTTTTGTTATAGATTTAGCTGTACAGGGATACTTTTATTCATCTTAGACATTTAAATAATTGCCAGGATGCTGAAAGTCCATGAGCCTGGCCCCTAACTAACAATATAAATTCCCAGCTAGAGAGCTACAGAAGTGAAAGAGTTATTTCTGAAGCTATACAAAATTAAAAGAAAAAAAAAACAAATGACCTTAGAATTCCATAGACCTAGTAATACTGCTGCCACTTACTTCTGTGTTTATATACATTTAGCTATTCCCAGGTAGAACATTACAGGAATAATTCAGAAAGAGAAACTGAACCTGGTTAGGGTGAGAAGGACTGAAAGGAGCCAAAAAGCCCTTCACAAGCAATAGCATGCAAAGTGAAGCCTTCTGAAATCAGAATGTATTTAAAAGTAGCTATAGCTGTGCATACCAGAAAATATGGTGTTGTGGCACCATTCCTGTTTCACATCTCTACCTTTATGAACACCATTTCACCCAACTACATGACTTTCTTGTCTGACTTCATGGCCATCATTCCATTTCATATTCACTATATATACCTTTGCAGCCATATGCAATGAACTATACATATACTGTGGTATTTGCATATAATGTGGTAATTCCCATACATTGCAAGTAATGTTAATATTTTTGGAAAAAAAACTATAATCAGTCTCCCATGTTGCATATTATAGATATCACCCATTGTACCATAGAATTTCCACAGATATCACATATCAAGGTTACTGCCTCCTGCACTTGACAAATGAGTGTATAAAACTACTCCACTTGTAGCATTCTTTAAAATAATAACCAGGAGATGGATTTGTTTGTCCACTTATTCAAATGAAAATATATTATAAGCCATCGCCATGTTAGCAAGAAACAAATCATCCTTGAAATCATTGGAATTTAAAGTACACCCTGTCCCACAGGTTTCAATTTGCAAGTAGTTTCTTAAGCACAGTTGAGATGGCATTTGTTAAATTTAAAGGGCAATAAAATTAAATTAAAATGATTTTGATCTTGTTTATACATTACTGACGGATAATTCATGATAGTGGTATTGTAATAAAACTATTGTTTTATGTTCTAGTGTCTGAGACTTAAGAATGGCTTTGCCAAAAATTTATCTTGCAGGGATCTTTCTAATGTTTTTGTTGTTCTCCCTAGGGAGAAGAAGGTGAACAAGGAGGAGTTGGGGAAATTGGTTCTCAGGGACCTCCGGTAATGCATTTGTTTTTGGAAGCAATATTGTTCTTCATCTACTTCATTTCCTAGAAAAAATGTTCTTAATTCTTATTGCGTCTGATGAACTTAAAGGTAGACAAATAAATTAAAATGGCTTTTAAAGTATATAAATGATGAATTGATTATCTTCCTACCTAGGCAGAATGACATTCATGCAACATTTCAATTCCAGTCTTACAGCACTCTGTTACATGGAGAAATATTTAGCAGATGGGGCTGTAAATTAGCTTATCTACATTTAAAAGCAACTCTAAAGGGCAGATTTATTAAGAATCAAACTGAAAATTTGAATTAGAAGTTTTTAAAAAAATTTTTATGGTCAAAGCTCTCAAATTCAAATTGTGAATTATCCAAACTTGATTCAAGTTTTAATACAAAATTGAGATTTATCACACGTTGGCACTTTAAGAACTTGCATTGGATTATTGGCCACCTGCTGGGTTCATGTATATTGTAAGTCAATGGGAGAGGTCCCATTTGGACATGCTAGTAGCCTTCCTGACATTCAAGTTTTGTCTGAGAAAAAACTCTAATCGAGTTTAGTCAAATTCGATTTGAGTTTTTGGGCTGGGAAAATTTGTTTTTAGAAATTAATTTTTTTTAAATAAATCACCCCTAGTTGAATTTCGAGTATATCCGTATTTAATAGAGTTTTAAAAAACTCTATATTTAAAAATATGAATATGAAATTCAACCTTTAATAAATGTGCCTCTAAGGGTTGAATCATGTGTTTTTAAGTGTTGCAAAGGTTCCCATGTCCCAGTGGATTGCATTTGGAATCAATGATGTACCATTTTATGCTGCTGGTCATTGTACTATTTTATGCTGAGGCATATGTTACCATTAGTGATGGGGGAATCTGGGGCGTTTCACTTCGCTGAAACGCTGACAATCACCAAACAAAATTTTTCTGGCATTTCACTAATTTATTCACCTGCAATGAATCGCGGGAATTCGCCGCAAATTTGCCCATCACTAGTTAGCATTTTATTATATTTTTCCTTTGTGGGAGGCCTTCCTACTTCACATCACATACACAATGCAAGATATATTTTTATCATAATTACGATACATAATACATCATGCTTGTTGCCATTACTGTTATCTGAGTATTTTGTTAACTATACAGTAGTAAATGGATAATGGCAGTCTATTCAAAATGTTTTAATCTTTTTAGAAAATGTTGGCAACTATTGCAGTTTTCGGTTTTTAACCAAACAGGTCAAATAGTTGTTAATGTTTGTACATATAATATACATATAAATCCAAGGGAAGAAAGCTAATTCTCGACATTTTGCTGAACTTGCATGCACATTGCATGAAATCTTCAGACAGTGACTGAATCTTATTGACTTCAATTGTAAATGATCATAGTTGAACAATAACTTGCATAATGAAAGTATATGTGATTCTAATCAACTTTCCAATATACATTGATGAAAAACATTCAATAATTTTAAAGCTATTTGTAAATATAATTGCTTTTGAGAGCACTATCTGTCTTCGTTTTACTATTTCTTGAGCTGTTAGTCCTGGCTACCCTTCTTTTCCAGCCAAAAACACCATCTTGCCACAATGTCTTGCACAGTTATTTTTTTTTTTTTTGGTTTAAAGTTATAGTTAAAGATTGGATCAAACCTATTGTATATTGTGTACAATGCCTAGGTATATACAAATAATTAGAACCAGTGTAGCCAGTTACCCACAGTCAAGACAATGACAATTACATTTGTACAATATTTGTAATAAATGTATACTGGATATTGCTAAGAATGACATTTTCTGTCATGCAAACTTATATTTTGGTTTACAAACCCTTTACCCTAAATAAATGTTGACATATGCATGATTTCTTAATAATATCTATCAATTGCTTTTTTAGGGTTCGCAAGGTTTGAGAGGTATCACTGGTATAATGGGAGCTAAAGGCAGCAAGGTGAGTTTCCAAGTTACTCACTTATATGCAAGGCATTTGTAATCATACTTTGGTCCCCTTTGTTTTTGGAGTGATCTATCCTCATATATCTTCTGTATATCATGCCAGTTAAGTCACAAGAAGACAATCTTATTGCATTTGCATCTGCCACCAAGGTTTATATTATATGAAGTAACATATGTCAACTTAAGACAGAAGATGTGACATTACAGCTCACATTTACTGAGTCATCATTTAGACTGGAAGTTATGGCATAAAATGGACAAGATATGGGGCAGGAAGCCAACTCCCAGGATGTCATGACTGACCTATAAGCTTAGAGGAACTGCTTCTTACACAAGACAGTGGGGTTCATTTACAAACTTCACACAGCACAGTGAACATATTTGCTATGCGCATGCTTATATTTATAAAGCTGGACCTTAAGAACTTTTAATATGGCATCATTGAAAATGTTTCAAAATTCAGAACAGCGCCGCTCCTGCCATGAGGCAAGATGAGAAAAAGAGGCAGGCCTAGCTGGCCGGGCGGCTCACCCCCCATCGCCGGCCAGCTCACCCCCGATCCCTGGCTCATGAGCATGAGCTGCATCCGTGTTCACATGTGCATGTGCAGTATCCGCACTCTTACATGTGCAGCAACAGCTTTTGTGCACGCATGTGTGGCAGGAGCATTCTCGAAGGCAGAAGAGGTAGCTGCCCCCAATCCTTGTGCCCTAGGCAGCTGCCTCTTCTGCACACCCCTAGTTCCCGCCCTGGTGACAACCTTGCCTTAGGCTGCAGCGAGCGGCCACTTACAAGGGACAACAAAGGGCCAGTAACAGTAATTCAGCTCCACTAGTGCAGAGAGTGGTATTGCACTCAATGCACTTGTAATGCTGCCCCATTTTGACCAGCTCAAATGCTGATTTTTAAACATGGAGTGGGGGTGGCATCTGGTCTACTGACCCAGGAGGCAGCTCGCCATCTGGGCTGCTGCTGTCTCAGGATGCAGAGTGGGGGAAAACATTTCAGTACGTAGTCTTTGCAAAATTATATTGCAGAATTACCATCAATGCTATATTTACTCACAGTGGTGACATGCAAAAATCTACCTAAATATTTGTGCACAATGCGCATCTTACCTCTATTTGCAATAATAGGAAGAAACAGGAAATACAAGCAAAGCAGTGCAATAATAAACATTTAGGGGAAAACATGCTGTGCAAAGTTTATAAATGCCCCACCAATTATACATCAAATTGCTTGTTTTTTTCTGATCTTAAAAGAAATATTAGAGTGTGCATTCAAGTGCTGCTGGAATAAATGTCTAGGCTAACACTTGCACGTGTATACCATGTTCAATAGTTGGCAATTTGCCACAAGACTGAGTGAAGTCACCCACTTTTTATGGGAGGAAATATAGCTTCGAGCATTTTACATTGGTCAGGCCCATTTCAATGGATCCTCTGCAAGAGGTATCTTTTTTAAAATACAAATTTATTAAAATTTTCTTCGATTTGAATAACCTTGCGGTGGACATAATGTTTAACTATGCACAGCTCCCCAGTACTCATTAAAGCCTTGCTGTCTGACTGCAGCCTGGAGAGAGGACATGGTAATATGTATTGTCATTCAACGGTGATCTGTATTATTCTGTTTAGGCAGAAAACTAACAAACTAAACACTGGAAAATATGGACAGGTTTGATCTCCACTTAGATCAAAAGATTATTCTATGAAATTTATAAGGGAGAAACCTAAAAAGGAATTAAATGAGTTTATGATAAAGCTGATCTCTCACAGGAGAAAAATAATGGTTTTACCCAAAACTAATGGCACATTGTGTTCCCTATCACATCCATATTGAAGGCAAAAGTTAACCTGTTTCCTAGTCCCCATCTGGTTGGACTGGCCTGGCAGGACACCAGGAAAATACCCGGTGGGCCCCAATCCTCATGGGCCCCCACCAGGCCAGATCCCCCCCCTCGGGCTTGCACTGCTTTGTGCATGAGCGCTGACATTGTGGCGCCTCTGCGCATGCACTGCTGTCACAGAGCGGTTGCCAAGCTAGGGGCGGTGGGGGGCCCCCAGTCCCTGCCCATCTGAATATGTGTTGAATGACAGTTTTGCTTTCAAACAGACTCTTTTTTATCCTCTAAGCAGAGAACCCTGATGTTAAATTCATCTCCCTGCTTTATATTTGTCTTTGTTGGTAACATCTGTTATGCTGTGTTATAACAGACAATCTAAGCCATACCTATTCAGTTTGCAGTTTAAATAACCTTAAATGTCATTGTCGGTGCCAGCTTTAAATAATATAGTATTTAACTGCCTTTCATTTCATCTAGAACATCACAGTACATATTGTCTCTAACAAGGTCAATAAAGATGAATTCTTTGGAGAACTTGCACATAGGTCTTTTTTACCAGTTGGAGATCAATGTAAAATGCCTTCCTTCTAGTTTAGTTATAATTTCTATAATTAATCGAAATAATTAGTGTAAACATAAACTGCAGTTACTGTATCTCTAGTTTTAGTAAACATACATTTTTATGATCATGAAATCATTGTAAACAATTAAAAAAGCTTTTATATGCTAGAGCAGGGTTGCCCACACTAGGTTACAATGGGATCTACTCTCGACATCTGGCCCCCATCAGGAGATCTACCATGAAAACATGCAGCAGAATTTTTTGCACCATGCTGATTTTTGTGGCCACACCCCCTAATTACCATGTTGATTTTACAATATTCAGCAAGTTATGAAATTTAAACACACTGCCTCTCCCTCAGTGCTTCATCCTCTCTGTTCATCCTTCCCCTCTGCTCAGCCCGCCCCGCCTCCCTTGTCTTTCCCCTCGGCTCAGCCCACCCCGCCTCCTGTGTCTTTCCTCACTGCTAAGCTTGCCCCGCCTCCCTTGTCTTTCCCCTCAGCTCAACCCACCCCGCCTCCTGTATCCTTCTCCTCTGCTCAGCCTGCGCATGTCTTCCCCTTTGCTCAGCCTGCCCCACCTCCCATGTCCCTCCCCTCTGCTCAGCCCGTTCCACCTCAGTGTCTTTCACCTCTGCTCAGGTCGCAGTCTACCAGTAACATGACAGGGATCTACTGGTAGACCGCGATCTACGTTCTGGGCACCCCTGTGCTAGTGTGTATATGTTATAAGGTTGCAATCCTCTTGCTTTTAGCAGTTATTTAAGTTAGATAATGACTTGGAGGAGAGCTATACCCTTTCTCATTGATGACATCTCAATTAACAAATTATGCACAGTCATCAGCCAGAAAATCTTTCTATAATGTTTGACTGAATTCTGAGCAAAGGGACAGGTATTGGATGCGTTGTCAAAACCTGGCCAAATCAGCTAATCTAATTGAACTTTCCAGCCCAACCTAAATCACCAGTAATAATAATGAACTTTTTTGCCCTGATATTTCCAGTTTTGGGGTATTTCTGTTATTAGAATAATGCTATTTAAGTTTGGTTGCCTTTGTATTATTCATTCTGTGTTAATCTTTCTTTGCCTGTGGCATAGGGTGCCCGTGGAACTGATGGAGTGCCTGGTCCTCGGGGAGTGGCTGGTGCAACTGTAAGTAAAAATAGGAAACTAAGATTCTGCTTGCCCTGATAATGCATTTTCTATAGTATCACAGATGAGTCCCAAATGACAAAAAATTGTAATTGTAAAAAGTAATATAATCAAGATGATGCTGATTACAACAGTTTCTGTAATAAATATCATGAAATTATATTTTGCATTAATTACTGCTAACCTACTCTCATTAATATGTCAGCATTTCATTTTTGTAAGAAATATTTCAAGCAACATGGGAAACATTTTTTAAAGGCTTATGATTTTTTTAGGGTGATCAAGGTCAGCGCGGTGCTTTGGGAGAAACAGGACCAAAAGGGGAACGAGTAAGCAGATATTTCCTGTACATATGCACTTTTAATACCCCTACCCATAAACCACTATACTAACCCTACACCCTTAATGAACTATCATGTACCATTGTTATAATAATGTACACTTGGTAATAAGAATTTAGAAATGCAATATAAGTGTTGCTTTATTTCACTAAGCTCTTATGCTGATTTTTTAATAGGGACCTGTTGGACCAAGGGGCATAACTGGAATGCCAGGAAATAAAGGAGAGTCGGTAGGTTTGCATGAAAATGTAAAGACAAGTGTAAAGACTTTTTCAATCATACTGGTAGTTATGAAGTTATGAAAGAAGGCTTTGTTTTGTATTGTAAGGCTGATGGCAGATTGGAGGCATTGTTGCTTGGGCTAAATCTTCTTCAGTATGGGGGGAAAGAAAATGTCAGGATTACTGTAAATATTATGGTGGTATAATGTTTTTTTACCCACAATGCTGCCCAGGGGTGCTCTGCCAATGAGGAGAGTTGAGGCACTCACCTCAGGCGGCAGCCCCCCCGATTACCAGGGGTGGGAAAAATTTAGCTCCTGTTAACTAAGAACCGAATTTCCAGTTTTCAACCCGGAAATTGGCTCTTCTAGTGCAGAGTGTGCAGTTGCCATGGACACCCCCTACCCCCATCAGGTGCTGAAAAAGTGAGCGCCGTGGTATGGGGGGGGCGGAAAAATGGGCTGGATCGCCCCTGATGCTGCCTGCCATTCTTGAAAACACTAGCAATTGCTAGTTAAATTACAGTAAACATTACAGTAAACAGTAATTTCCATCTTGCACTGTCAAAATGAAATCAGCATCTAATTCTTAAGTGCACTGTGTTTATTGAGATGGAAGTAACTTCAGGGTTACCCCCTGTGTTAGTAGATGCAATTGCACAGTTCAGAACAGGAACTGGGGAAATAATAGCAATTATATGGAAGAGCAAACAGCGGCCATTTTGAACACAAGTAACTTTAATAAATGGGGCGGATTTGTGCAATGACAGAGCATTTTTTTCACCATGACTACAACTACTGTATATTTTTGGTTGTGGTGGTAACTGAGCCCCTATATATCATTACATGTTAGGCATAGTTGTTAATCCTAAATATAGACCCCTCATATTTAATAATGGTAGTTTTTAGATACAAATCATTTTTGAAATCATGAATATAATACTTATTTCTTATTAAATCAACCAGAATGGCAGCTAATTGCTAAATCAATATTGGCTTTGGTGATAATTTAGAAGCCACACTAAATTGGTGCTGCCCATAACATCTATTTTTTCTTTAGGGTTTGTCTGGTGTTGATGGTCGTGATGGAATTCCGGGATTACCAGGTGCAAAGGTAATTTATGGAACAGTATGCAAGTGCACCCTCACTTTGCTAGTTAGTTAGTTGCGCCAGCAGAGATATTAATAATGCAAGTTTATCAATAGCAACAAAACCCAGTTATTTGTTTCACTTTCCCTTTCTCCTGATATTGATTGGTGTTAATGCTGCCATCTATCATGTGCACTGTAGTAATGCCATGAAACGCATTGCATATTTAATTTCCCATCCTATAATGTATATGCCAAACATAATGAGTGTATTATAAAATGTGAGACATTTAATTCAGAATTCTTGAATAGGCAAGGTTAACGATAGCTTAGAATTGGCACTTTACTTTATAGATAAAACATGATTGATACACCCCATTATTATGCTATTAATTCTAATCTTTGTATTATTTGCTGATGCTAAAGGCTTAAAAGAATAAATGTGTTTGGTATAGTGGCGTTATGGGATGCACAACTGGCCTGACACCTTAAGTAACCTTAAAGACTTTATGGGGCAGATTTACAAAATTCACATGAATAATTCGAAGTTCGATCGAATTTAAAATAAATTTCGAATTCGAATCTGCAAATTAGGCAAATTCAACCATCGAATATTCGAATTCCAATAATTTGAATATTCAAATAAAATTTTATTCGAATATTCGACTATTAAATGGTCAAATTACTTCCCCTTTAAAATTTTATTCGACCACCTACTTCGCCAGAATCAAGCTACCGGATTGGGAATCATTAGTTTTGATCGAATAAAAAAAATTCACTGCATACAGTCAGGTTTCTTATAAAAACGGTACACATTTTTTAATTAAAGTATATTGGAGATAGATTTCTTTTTCATTAAAGAAAGTAAAAATGGGATTGTATTTCTTTGCCTTTCTTTGCCCTTTAAGGATATGCTGTACAAGTTAACTTCTGCTGTTTCATGTACAAAGGCAAAAGTTTTCAATGATGTAATATATATTCCTGAATGGATACTAATATTTTCACATATATTTAAATGTTTATTTTACATATTTATCTTTGTATGGAATGTATATCTGACCAAATGGTATGTTAGCATTAGCACATTTTTAGAAACATTTATTTATACCTAGTTTTTTTGTTGTAGGGTGAATCTGGAGAACCAGGAGCTCCAGGAGAAGTTGGGTTTCAGGGATTGCCGGTAAGTTCCTACATGATTTAGAGTATCCATATTATGCCTGCTGTGTGTTACCACTGGAAATGCGGAATTGCATACAAAGAAAAAAACAGAAATGTAGACATTGGGGGCTCTGCACAATGGCATTTTTATATGTTGGGCTGCGCATAGATAGTTAAAAGAATATGTAAATTCAGTACTAACCATTATTTATAATAGTGGGGAATCCTGGATTTGTTTTATATCTAGTTAAACTAAAGATAAATCCTTAAAGTCATGGTTTAGAAAACATGTTTTTTTTTTATGATAAACGCAAGGATTCTGCATAAAGATCACTTACCTATGTGAGGAAGAACGTGCCCCATAATAATAGAAGTCACTTGGGAGCTTTATGACTTTTATGATAACTTGTGTATGAATATATGGGCACAAAATGTCTTGGAGGTTTGTACTGTACATATCTCCTATAGTGTTGTTCACAAGTAGCTGTAATCACTAATCTTCAGTCAGTAAAATAGCTGCAAAATATTAATTTACAGAATGATCTTATCACACTTCCCTTAATAATTTACAGGGAAGACAGTTCCAGCCATTTTGCCATGTTGCAATACTGCCATGTTTGTCTTTTTTTTACCTGGACTAATGTGTAGTTTATGCTATTATAGAATATGTAAAATAATCCCAAAGAGAATCACCTCATAATATCTTGTAATGGCATGCACATTGATTTCTCATTCCATGTTTTGTAGGGTATATAATGTATGCATTCATGTGGAAATAAAAGTTCCCATAAAAGGAAATTATGGAACAAAAAAGAGATTAGAAAAAAAAAAAAAAATGAGTGTGCTGAAGCCTCATACACACATGACTGTTTACCCATGAGAGCCATGTAAGAAATTGTATCCATTCAGGGGTCCAATAATATCCTATTAGAATCAATGGACCAACCCTATGATATTCTGCAGCTGCAATTTTATTTCTGAATTGCTTGATTACATTCAAACTCAATGTTACAAGTGAGAACTAAGCTCACTGTTGAAAGAGTTTGAAGCCTAAGTTCTAATGCTGTATTACAGACGAGGCTGTTGTTTTCAAGTTGTCAGTAACCATAAAAGCATCTATAGATATAAATCTGTCATTGATATGTTTTGTTTAGGGTATGCCAGGCAATCCCGGTGCCAAGGGAACAGCTGGAGAAAAGGTAAGAATTATGAAAAACAGTAGAACCCCCATTTTACATTTTTCAGGGGACCAGAAACAAATTAGGTAAAATCTGGGAAAATGTAAACTCAGGGAAATGAATATGATGCATAATATATAGGTAGGACCAAAAAACAACAATGTAAAATGAGGGAAAACTTAAAATCAGAGGATGTAAAATGGGGGTTCTACTGTATACATAAAGATTGTCAAAAGCAGAATAAGGCATTGTAAAAAGATGTTCTTTTGAATTTTTACAGTGCAACTAAAGCTTCTCTCTTTTTTTTCTAATACTCCACGAGCAATTTATTTAGTGACATTCAGTTTAGTGGCATTAGCATAATTTAAATTTATAGCCATCTATTCTATGGGATTGTGCATATATAATAATTAGCTTGCATTGTACCCGTGGAAAAAAAGGAGACGTTGATAATAAAGGACACATTTACAGAATGGTACTAAGCCATAAAATACCTTACAGCTAATTAAACAGAATGGGCAGTAAGATATATTACTGCTTCAGCTCATGAAATACTGACATTCCATAAAAATGGACTATATGTCTTTTGTAGCAATAGAGGGTGGTTTGTACTTTATCAGCTTATAGCAAATATGATTATTTTATCACCTAACACCTGATTTAAAGGGCACCTCATATATTAAATGAAACCTTCGGGTTAAAACAAGCAGTCCCAGGACCTTAAAATAATTGCTTAAGCCTAAATCTGCCATAAACCAGCCTCTGTTGTCAGCTATGTTTCAGTTTCCATGAAGCTAGTACTAATCTAAAGATCCTAAGGAACTTATACAGGCTTTAAGTTATCATAATTTATCATAATCAGAGTTAAAAAAAGATTAATAATTAAGGACTGACCTACCCCCTCGTGTGTTTTGAATGGCTTGTACAGTTACTAACATTCCATTCCACTGCAGTGCCAAGATGCTCTTGTTATATAACCAATATAACCTACAGGCCCCTAGTAAACAGAAGCATTAGCAGCATTTTGTGCAATATGTTACAAACAAGGGTAATTCAAAAAGCATTTAGTGATTAAATTCATTAATGTTGTTTTCATGCTGTAGCTGATTAGCCAACATTCCATACCCCTTGAGAAGGCCAGACCATAAGATCTGTTAAGAAGGCCTTCATTTGTGTACAACCTCAGAAAGCAACTGGAAATTGCAATTAAATAAATATGGCTTCAAATCTTTCTCTCTTATTTTCAACAGGGCAACTCTGGAGCATCAGGTGTACCTGGCCTAATGGGAAACTCTGGTAAACCTGTAAGATGTAATTTTTTTTTTTAAATACATATTTTTTTTCATTTGTTTACTCTGTTTTAAAGTAAAATGTATAAATAAGAATTGTATGTTATATAAATACCACTTGCTATATATATAATGTTGTTATATTCTATTCTTACACAAACAGGGTGATCAAGGACCACAAGGTGAAGTTGGCCCAAGAGGACCTGTTGGCTCACCGGTAAGTCTTAGAATACATTTTTATTCTCAGTTTAATTACTTTTTTTTAAATAAAAGGGAATATATTTTCAAATTGGAATACATTGCAGGTGGGTACACATCAAGAAACATCAATCTTCAATATTTGATATTTGCTAAAATGAAGTCCTTATTCAAAGAAAGTGGAACTGCTTGATTCATTATTTTTTGTCATGTAATATTGTGCTGAGGAATAATTTTCAAATAATTGTGAGAATGCCTTGGCAAAATGCAGAATAGTTGCTTCCATGTGTAGGCAGGCCACTCAGTGTAGCATAATTAGTATAATATACATATGCATAATATATATGTATAATTTTTCATCATTTAGGGGGTTATTTACTAAAACTTGTCTTTTTCATTAACAAACGCAACCTCACTCCCATCCACAAATTTGGCTAATTTATTAATCAGTTTTATCTAAAAAATTGGATCAAGAAAACGCTAAAAAATTATTTGACAATCTGGAATCAAATGACTTTTTAAAAAAAAAATTTAAAACTTGATCTATTGGCATTTGCGGGCAAAAACCAGTATCACACCCTAAAACTCACACAGTTCATAAACGTTAAAAACTTTTTCAAATGGTTAAAGGGACAGCTGCCATTGACTTTTACATAAATCAGGTTTTTTACTCTAAAGATTTTCACAAAAAAACGCGAAAAAATTTTGTTTTTATAATTAACGCCATATAGTATTCAGTAAAGGATGCACAGATTTAAAAAATCTTTTATAGCATGTAGTTTATTTGTCAGGCATTAGTTGCTACTTAAATTGCAAGAAGGATAAACACTACTGCAAAAAGTTGTATAATTTACACTATACATAAACTAATCTATGGAAAAAGCAACAATCTAAGGAAAAATCAGGCAATCTAGACTCAAGCAGTGGTATGGTTACAGATAATAAAGAAAGTTGGTGTTTAAGGGAACTGCTGAATCATCTCTCGTGAAAATAATGTAAAAATATCTAACACAGCATTTATTTAGAATGGTACATCATGCATAAATAAATTACAAGTACAGAGGATGTTTAGCAATAATTTTCACAAGTATAGTTTTGTTTAAGTTGCTAGATTCATCACCACTGTACATTTCAGTTGCTCTTAGTTTCCAGTAACACTCTGTACACACAGCATGGACACACTTTAAGAGCACCTCTTAGGTACTTGTATCTACCAAAGGCCCTATATCAGGCAGTAACTTCAGGATAAGTGATGGGCAATTTTATTCGCTTGGTTCAAATTTGCTGCAAATTCCTGCGATTCGTCGCCGGCTAATAGA
Organism: Xenopus borealis; assembly: GCA_024363595.1. NCBI lineage: Eukaryota > Metazoa > Chordata > Amphibia > Anura > Pipidae > Xenopus > Xenopus borealis. Next base: position 76,947,114 of record CM044440.1, read on the forward strand.
TTTGCAAAAGGCCTGGAAAAATTAATCTGGTGAAAATTTGCCGGCGTTTTTCTTTTGGGTGCCAGCATCCGTTTTTCAAGGCCGGCAAATGTGCACCAAAAACGGAGGCCTGCATCAAAAACAAGACACTGGCAGCATTTAGTGAATTTTTGGCCGTTTCTCAAATTTCTAATGAAATTTGCGCAAAAAAATTTGGCAAAGCCCCAGATTAGCCAATCACTATTCAGGATCACTGATCCAGTGATGCCTCTTACCTGAGGTTTGCATTTCATTCACAATACATTAGAAACAATTTCATCAGGAGCCAATTAGCACAACTGTATCAGCAGTTCTGGCCGTGCTACCATTTGGATCACAGGTAGGCCACACGTGAAACATACGGTATATTGTATCCTTCCAAAAAACCTTACTAAAAAACATACTACCAGCAGCTTAGCATATAAAGTACAACTTGCACATTGATCTTCAGCTTACTGTGTAGAAATGGCAAAATATGATTAAAATAAAACCTATACTAAAGAGCATCATTATCAAAATGTGTCTGTATACGTATGACAAATCTCAATGCCTTAATCAAGATCATGTTACGTCCTGGCAAAGAAAAACACAAGATATTTGAATTAGTGCCCAATATCCAAACCAATTTTGATCTGATCAGATAAATTGGTTTGGACAATTCCCATTTGATCTGAGCTGAATGCTAAAGATCAATTGCAAACTCACGGTTATGTCCCCTGTGACCACCCATCAAGTCGCTGACTAACTCAGAGTTAGAGTGGGACATTCACTAAGATCCGAAAATTCGCCAGCGCAGGCTTCGCTAGCATTCGCTGCACTTCACCAGACAAATTTTCGCCAGCGCTACGCAAATTCACTACAGTGCGAATTTACGCTCAGGTCAGCTAACGTTAGCGTATTTACTCTAGTGTTACTTCGCAAGGCATAGCGCAATTACGCTAGCGAAGCCTAATTTGCATATGGCACGAATTACAAAATATAATAGAAGTGTATGTTACAGCCACTACACAAGCCCAGGAAACGTTTAATAAAAAAAAAATAAAGTTGTCCTATTGCCCTGCATGTGCCCCCTGTAAAGTTGAGTTGCCATATGTTAGGAAATGTAGGGGGGAAGAAGGGTAACCCCCCAAAAATATTATCGATATTTTTCAGACTATCACCCTCCTATGGTAAAATACGCCAGCGTTTTTTTGGGACTTTGACATTTTTTTTTCAACCTCCTATCTATTGTATTGAACTTCGCCTGGTCTGAGCAGGCGAAGTGAAGTCTAGCTGAAGTTGATTTTGATCTGAAGTTGCGTAATTAATTATCCTTCGCCAGAGCGCAACTTCGCCTGGCGTAAGGGTGCGAAGTTGCGCAAGTCTATCTACTTCGCTAGCGTAAATTTCCCAGAGTCGGTGTTAGTGAATTTGCGAAGTTACGATTTGACGTCACACTGGCGAATTTGCGCTAGCGTTAGATGCTTCGTGCTTTAGTGAATTTGCCCCAAAGAGCTGAAAAGCAGGAAGTAGTTTTCTGTTATGTTAGACATCCAGTCACTCCAGCCTTTATACATTACATTTTTGGCTAAGTAACTATATTAGAAACATTTTTTATTTTGCACAGCCTATTTATATACCCACATTTTATTTTTACACTGATCTGTTCCTTTAAGCTATATATATATATAAAAGTAACTTGACTTTTGACTTATTTTTGACTCTAAAAGAGTTTAACACAACATTGTACTTCTACAGTTGTGCTAACTCCTGACCCCTGAAAAAAACAAAAACAGCACAGTGACAGGATTTCATGGCTAATTCATTAAAGGAAAGGTGTGTCACCACTGGTTAAACATGTCACAATGAAAACTGGTAATGATCTTAATTTCTTGCAATGATCGAAAGAACAGCAGGGTCTTATAGAAAACATTATAATCAAATCAAACATTTTAAATTGATTTCCTTTTTCTCTGTAATAATAAAACAGTAGCTTGTACTGTACTTGATCCAAACTAAGATGTAATTAATCCTTATTGGAAGTAAAACCAGCCTATCAGGTTCATTTAATGTTCACATGATTTTCTAGTAGACTTACAGTATGAAAATTCAAATTACAGAAACATCCATTATCTGGAATACTCCAGGTCTCAAGCATTATAGATAAAAGGTCCCTGCATGTTACGTTTGTTTTGTGTAAAAAAAAAACGTGTGCCACTATTGCACTTCATTCTTTGTCCTTGGGTGGAAGACATTTAAAAGCCTGCATGATCACAGTTTTGTGTATCTAGTGTACCAAGAAGAATTGTTTCATGTATAATTGCCATCGAATGGCTCAGAATTCCATTCTTACTGTGCATGCTCATGCCATTATATTATTGTGAGAATTATTCAATGGACAGAGCTTAATGAATCAAATATGAACATTTGTAGGGAAATGCATATTCACAAATTGTGTATATCTGATCTTGATGAACTAATCCTTTCATTTTCCTTTAACCAAATTACATATGAAACAGTCTTAATATGCAGAGGTATAATCTGCTTACAGCAGCTTTCGTTCAGCATTAAGAATAATTGGTTTAGGTAACATTTATGATTATGATTAATATTTTCACTGTACAACTGGGATCAGGCAAACATAGACTTATTGGGGCATAATTCAGTGGAGAGACCTTTTTTCATGCTTTTCTCTAACACTATCTTTGTTGGCTTGCTAAGAATTGACAACAGGCGAAAACTAACTTTAAAGGGGAAGTAGAGTGAGCAGTTCTAAGATGTTCTCAGAGCTATTTCATAGGAAAAACAGCAGCTCTTGGTATGTCACTGGCATACAGAAGATCGAGTGCTTTGCTGTTCAATGACTAAAAAGCTAGCCAGTTAAATTAAAATAAAAACATGGTTCTATTGACAACCAAGCTGTCAGTCATGTCGCTTATCATACAGTAAACTGTGGAAGAAGTCTCAATTTTATATCATAAGCTGCCAATGATAGTTGTCAAACCACTAAACAGTTATTTAGTCATTGATATTGTAATTATTGGTAAGATGTAAACAAACAAACATCTGCTTATGTAAAAATGCATCTTATGCCAGCACTCACATAACTTGAAGTAACACACTGGGCGCTAACCAAATTCAGTTTAAAATCAGTTCCATATGAAAGCCCTCATGGTTTCCTCAATAGCTTAAATATTTCATGTCTGCCAGTGAAGAAAATCTACGTGTTTTGATCCATGCATGGACTGTCACCATGATTTGACTATTTATATAAAAATATTTGTAAACATTTCCATCTTACATCAGTCAACACTGAGTTATAAATTAGATTCCAGTTCAGTGGCAGTTTGCCTGCAGTTTGCCTGCAGTGCTTGATAGAAATACCTATTGCTAGATGAATACATATCTAGCCAGAATACCTCAACAGTGAGGATTCTTGTTATCCGTAAACTGCTGAACGACTACAGTATGTCCAGTATCTTTAAACAGCATGAAGGGCAAGCAGCAACAGCAGAATACCCCATTTTGACAGCCATTGTCAAGTGTGCTGATTACTTACAGGAGTCGTCAGCACTGATCAAGGACAGACCTGCATTCTTGATGTATATAATTCCATTGTAGTGCTTTACAGTTCAGTGATACATATTAAATTTGTGCAGTATAAAGACATTTCAAATACATTTTACAATTTTTGTGTAAAATGTTAATCCACACTTGGGAAGGCATAGGAATGAAATAACATGGAATGTTTGTTTGTTCATACACTCTGTATCTGCAATATAGTCCATTACACAGAACATATTTCCTTTTATCTCTGTTTTTATAGGGTGAAAGAGGAGAAGCAGGCCCCATTGGTCCCTCTGGACCACTTGGAAAACAAGTAAGTATGGCATTTAAGTAGTATACAGATTAAAAAAAAATGTGTGTTTTCACCTATGCATTTCGGTAAATTTTCATTTAATCATTGCAGTTCTGCTTTATATGAGACGTTAACTTCAGCTGATCTGATATTGGCACATGGATTGTTTGCACAACCTCTGCTATCAGCAGCAGTCAAAATGTTTCACTTCCACTTCACTGCCTACTATAGTTATCTATAGGAAACGTAGTATCTGAAGCACATGTAAATGTGACAGACAGATGAAATTCTTCCCAGAAATGCTTTAGGGATCTGCCAGTCACCACTACATGTCCCTCATACACTAAGTTTGCCATAGATTACTATATGAAGTAGTGATACGAGGAGCGTGTCAATTCTTCTAGGTTAGACAGAACATGGGGCTTATCCTGTGACAATAGATTGAAACTTCATGTTAATAAAGTACCTAATGAACTGAAAGGTGTGTAAAAATAAAGATTTGTGAGACAAGGCAGACACCTGTAATACTGCTCTCTAGCAAAAACAATAACATACATTTATTATTAATAATAATCAGTACCAAGATATTGTAAGTTAACAAATAGTTGGTGACTTCTCCAGTCGAGCATTGCCATTAAGAGGCACACAAATATTTAAAATTATATTATAAATAGGTGATTCCTAATTGAAAACAACAGCTAAATTATTGCAGGGAAACTCTGCCAATAGCTTTTTTTTTTGCAAAGAAAGGAAATTGAACTTTAATTAACATTCCAATATACATTAACAAAAACAATTTAAAGGTTTTAAACTTATAAGTGTAAATGAACCAAAAGCAGTGGGTTTTTTTTGTCCATTTTTGCATTGATGGTTCTGACTATTGTAAAATGTAGCATAAGCTAGTTTTCTGCCTGGCAAGCTCCAACAAGGCCTTGCCTGCTTTTTAATAGAACTGTTGATCAACTGTGGAGTTCCCCTTTAATATATCTGCTACTTGATGCAGTGCTTAGTGAAGAGATCTATTTGTACTGAATCTAAAAAGAAAAAAGTGCATATTAACTAATTATAATTCAGCTACTTCTCAATATTCATTGTATACAAAGAGCATAGGTGAAAAACTGAAAAATAATATTAATAGAACTGGAAAGATCAGTTGCAATGGCTGCATACAATTTCTAGTTAATGCAAAGCCTGTAGTGTCAATGAGAAAGATGTGCTGTGTATGGAAGTAATGAGCACTGCTATGAATAGCCTCTTTCAGTGCTGCGGAGACACTATTTACACAGAAGCAGGCAAGTGAATCTACAAGGGACTGCCTGAAAGAACGGACTGTTCAAAAGGAATGTAAACCTCGGGGATTGTAACTCACAAAGGAAGTGAGGAATAAATAGCAGGCAGTGTTGTTTGATGATATTTGGTTCTTTTAAAAACAACACCATTTGTAACCCAGCATAGTGAATCTAGTGGTTTGAGGATACGGTCACACACATATATGCTTAGTGTTTAAAGTCACTATGCTTGTTCATTTTTAAGGGTCCTCAAGGAGATCCTGGGTTTATTGGCCTGCCTGGTCCTCCTGGCCTTCCTGGGATAAAAGGTGACAGGGTAAGTGATCACAAATTGTGTTGTTTATGTAACATTGTGATGTTTTGTCCTTTGGGAACACTTGGAAAAATGTCTTTACTGAGGAAAAGGCCAAATTCATTACTTTAAATTTCATTAGTAATATCTGCAGAGAGACAGAACCAAGAAATTCCCATACTGATCCGTCTAAAGTGAAGGTTAGCATACAGATAGTTTGTCCTTTCTTTGTGTTTCATGTCAGAATCAGATACAGTAGCTTGCTGAATGGCTGCACATAAAAATGCTTACTAAGTGTATGCATTGGCTGCAGCCTCTAAATACTTGCAAAGGTATCGCTTTAGAGAACAATAGGAAATGTGTATTCAGAGGAAATTAATGTCTATGAAATAGTTACAAAAATGTCAGCCACTAGTAGAAAGTAGAATATATAGCAAGTAGTAGAATATTATTAATGAAACCACCATTTTTTTTAACCCAGTCTTAAAAAATCAGTGCCAACCCATCTGACATCCAAAGAAAATCTCCAAACTATTAAATGAATTTACAGAGAGGTAGAAAACACAAAAAAAATGGTTTGCCATTTAAGCAACTATATTTCCTATCAACTTGTGCCTCCATTATTGTTTTTTTCTGGGCCAGTACTACTTTCCCCATCCTCTACATTTTTCTTGGTGTTGGTTATTCTTTTACTTTCAGTATCTTCTTGTAACCATGGACTTTTTTAGAGTGTGTTTAATTTTCTGCTTTTTGTTAGTTTGTACCTTTAGTCTGTCACTCTGTTTTCTCCCTCTTTATTCAAGCTATTCTCAGCTGTGGTCCTAAGGGAGTATTCCAGTTTCCTTTCACCCTCTGTCTATTTCCCATTTTATCACATTGTTTGGGATAAAAATAAGTCTTAAATCATCTTCTACCCAGAGAAGTTCTTTACCTTTGTTACTATCTTTCAGATTCCATATGTAAAATGTATTTTCATTCTACTTACCTGTATAGGCCAGTGTTTCACACGGTTTCCTCTTTTTGGCAATAAACCATTATATTATCTTGCTATCTTCTCCTCATTGGTACTGTCCCATTGCCAATTGTTCTTTCATTTGCATGGACTATACTATTTCCAACATGGTATGTTTAAATTAAATATGTGAAGCAGAAAGGCTTCACAGCAAAGCAAAAGTGGTATTAGTTACACATATACCCCCATGACAAATGCCCTACAGAAGCCTTTTCTGTCTTATTTTTATGGCAGTGTTCTTTATACAAATATTTTTATGGCAGTATTCTTTATACACATATTAGCAATATATATATATATATATATATATATATATATATATATATATTAGTCACATAGTGATCACATAGTTATGCTGTACTTGAATTCACTTACAGTCATTTTCTTAGCTACAAGTCTATATGTGTTTCTAGAAATAAAATGGTGGATCCATAGAGACGTCAAATTCTTACAGTCCATTTATTGGTTAGCAATTAAACACTTTCCCCATATATCACAGCTACATTCTGTTCCTCCTCTCTATTGTACATGTAACTGTAGATGACATAGACAAAGAATGAAAACAGAAAGGCAAACAAAAAAAGAGAAACATATATGGAGATAGGCCCATAAAATAGAAAAGATAGATTGACAGACAATTGTTGATAGATGATAAATAGTATACACAGGGAAAGAGGGATAATCAGTACCAGCTTCACATATAGCAGATAATTACATAAATAAATGGCTAGTTAGATAGAAAGAAAATAGATTACACAAATATAAAGCCAGCACATATACAAAAGAAGCAGGAAAATCAGTTATTCATTTGGTTGATACATACTTGATGGATACATTAAAAGAAACTGATTGCTATCTAGGAAGATAACACAGATAAATGATTTGTTATACAGACTGACAATAGCAACAAACATTATTTATTTTTACAAAAGGTATGCAGTCTTAATGGTTCTGAGACACATTCTTGGCACAAAACAAACAAAGGAATCATTTTAAGGCCTTTTAGAAGAGCAATTTTAATTCTGGCTGAAACATAGGCATTATTTTCCCAACTGAGAAGCTTTGTTTTATTTTTATTTTAGGTCCAACTTTGTTCACTTTAGAGATTAACAGCTGTAATATTTAAATAATTGAATTTGACTCCATGATTAAATATGAATTTTCCAATTGACAGATTCACCACTTTTAACATAATAGTATAATAATCTTGTTGTTATATTTATTTACAGAAAAATAATACATAGTTAAAAACTAATAACAGCTAGCATTCTGTAAATTCAGTAGGCTTTAAACAGGCTAAACCATGCTCACACAACTGGCATGGAAGTGCGTTTGATACTACGTCTAAAGGGGATCTTGTCCCAATTGTTTATATATAATTCTTAACAACTTCTCAATATTTATGTATCCATGGTTTTACAGTTTTTGTAATTGCACCAAAAAGCGTTATTTTTTCTGCTCCTTTCTGCACTGCTTGGCTTGATAGTTGAAATAATCTAACAGAAGACAACACTCCTCATGCCAATAGGCCAATTCCCACAAATAGCTTTCATGCTTCCTGTTTCAAGAGCCAGAACCAGTAGTGTAGAAAATAAACCGATCTAGATTGCTTGGCATAGTATTTACCAGGATCACTCCTGCCATGAGCAAGGTGAGGTAACCTTGCCTCAGTTGGCAGTGTATGGCAGGTTAACACGGTAGCAAAAAGGCACACTGGTAACATTACAAGCTAAATTTCTAGTTTTAAAACCAGAAATGGAAGAACAATCTCACAGTGACACCTCTAATTCTCACAGTGACACCAGTTCTAATTCAAACATTCATCATCTAAAGCCTGCCAAGTTCATGTAGAAGTCCATGACAGAGGTCCCTTAAACTAATTGAAGATGTTAATAGTAGTGATGAGCCACATTTTTGGCAAGTTTTGCTTCAATGGGAGAGTTTTTGGGGTGGGACTATTCAATTGAATTTTGGACGTTCTAATTTTTTCATAAATAACATACCATTTGAATTGTGAATAAAATCAAATTTATTAGAGTTTAAAAAAAATTCACATGACTCTAAAATTCGACCTTTGAAAAATAACCCCTTAGTCCGTAGTTTGAGTAGTTCTACTAACAAGGTCTCTTATCTGTCCCAATGAAATCCAACCAGTTAGCTCAGACGATTAAAACATTTTCCTCATTGGATCAATTTTTATACATTATACTTAAAATTAATTTAAATATAAATTTGTCCTGTAGTATGCCAGTAAACACTTAGGGGCAGATTTAATATTGGTCGAATTTCAAATAAAAAAAATTCCAAATTTGACCATGGGAATAGTGGGTGAAGTAAATTCCTTCAAATTCGATTAGAAGGATTTTACCGCAATTCGATCAATTGAATGATCGAATAGGAAAAATTTGATCGATCAATTAATCGTTCGAATCAATCGATTCAAATGATTTTTTCGATTGATTGAATTTTTTTTATTCGATCAAAAATAGTGATACCCAATTCGGCAGCTTGGATCTGGCGAACTAGGTGGTCAAATAAAATTATAAAGGGGAAGTACTTCAACCATCGAATAGTCGAATATTTGAATAAAATTAAATACGAATATTCGAATTCGAATATTCGATGGTCGAGTTTTCCTCATTTTCATATTCAAATTCAAATTTTTTTAAAATTCGATCGAACTTCAAATTCTTCATGTGAATTTAGTAAATCTGCCCCATATTTGGCATATTCTTTGCAAATATAAATTTAGGCTATGGCCATAAAGCAAACCTTTCCTGTGGATAACAGTGGGAAGCACTTGGCAGCCATGATGTGCTATAAATCCTTTTGCAATACAACTTACAATTTGTTTTTCTGAATTTGTCTTGTTTATTTTGTCAACTATAGGGTACAGTTGGTGAGACTGGACCTAAAGGTGAGCAGGTGAGGAATGTTTTCATATGTTCATAATAAAATATTTAAATATATGGCAGAGTTACTAAACTTTAAATTGTGGAATTCTAAAGTATTCTGAAGGATCTCCTTTCCCTTTGGCGGATTCTCATGAAAGATTGGTACATTGATGAAAGCAGATAACAATTTATCAATTGCTTTAGTTTTTTTTCTTGTGGGTCGTAGTATTCTATGCATAGCATTGAACTCTAACACCATTTGGAATATGCCTGACAAAAAAATGAATAAAATAAATGCAGTACTCTTCTATGGGCTATTTACAAATAAATAAAATTAGCTACTGGTTCTTATTGTCATAAAAGTATCTTTAGTCAGTCACTACTACTAGTAAAAGATAACATAGGTTCATTAATCAGCCCTTTTTTTTTACCTTGCTATATGAGCTTTTTAAGTGCTCCTGTATATTGCAGTTCCATTGTGCTATTTTAGCTAAGCACCCTGACATCTTTTTTTACTAATACAAATATCAAAGCAGCTTTAGATTCAATATTTTATACTAGTAATATTCAATCTTCAGTCTAAGAGAAGTGTTATTGCAGCACTGTTCTTCATTTTAATGCTATGTGCAGAATATTTTGTTTTCTAATATCATCTTTTATTTAACGCAGGGTGGGGCTGGAGAAGAAGGGTTTTCAGGAGAAAAGGGAGAGCTGGTGAGACTTTTTTACCTATTTTTATCTTTCAACATTTGTGAAATGTGTCCATCTAGAAGACTTGTGATTGATCAAAGTTATCTGTACAAAATCACAACCACAACTCTCACAATGCTGTTTTTAAGTTGTGGTGACAAATTGGAAGAAAAGTCACATATCAAATTTTTCAGTTCATGTTCAAGAAGATAATTACATAGTTAAGTTGGGTTGAAAAAAGACCAAAAACCATCCAGTTCAACCCCTCCAAATGAAACCCAGTATCCATACATGCACACACTGACCCCTCCATACACAGCATAAAGCATAGCAATAAATCCTTTGCGATCCATGGCCCTGAGTCCCTTTTGCATATGAAAAGTACTGGGAACTGGGATTTACAGTGTAGTGCCTCCACCTAGGGAACACTGAAAAGCACACCTCAGGGAGATCAACTAGGAAGTCCCAATCATCTGGAAGGGGTTAATGACCACACAGTCAGGCATGCCCTCTTTCCCAAGGATACACTGGGGCGCCCAGCCAATCGAGTGACTCTCCAGCCTGTCACAGACAGAAAAACAGGGGGATGATTTCTCTGATCCCCTACATTTTCATACACTAACTATAGATTTTGGTATCACAATAGTCTGGGGAATTATGCTTGTCCAAGAAAATTCAAGCCACTCTTAAAGGCATTAACAGAATCGGCCATCACAACATCTGGCAGTGCATTCCACAACCTCACTGCCCTCACTGTGAAGAACCACCTACGCTGCTTCAAATGAAAGTCCTTTTCTTCTAGTCTGAAGGGGTGGCCTCTGGTGCTGTGATCCTCTTTATGGGTAAAAAGGTCCCCTGATATTAGTCTATAATGTCCTCTAATGTATTTGTAAGTGTAATCATGTCCAGAGAACATATACAAACAATGCAAATCCTTTGAATAAAAATTTAATTTTTGACTTTTTTTAATGGTTAAATTACACTTTTTCATTGAATTCTATTGCATTTCAACAGGGTTTAGCCAGTGTAAGCTTACTTTTTCCTGTTTTAAATCAATCATGCAAAATCTGTTGGAAAACAAAATCGTGATTGCTGTAAAAGACTCAATCACAATTTTTTATGAAGTGATTTAATGTGATTTTGTGCCAATATTGCAACCACAATTCTTCATTAATTGGCCCCATATGACTGTGATCATTGTTGCACTGTTTAATCACCTATAGCAGCCAGTTAGCTGATAGCATTTACTGCCAATACTTTTCAATCAATCGTGTTATTGGTTGCTATGGTTACTACACTTGGGCATACATTGAGCCTGTTAATACATGTGAGGGCTTAAAATAATTAATTACAGGTTCCTAAAGTTAAATGTGATGTAGAGTATGTCAAATGTAAAATGAAAAACATTATGTTAGCTACCTCCATAATCCTTTGAACTTAATAAATAGTCTAACCACAAGAGTGGCAGATGCTCCTTAGAGTACTAGAAATACATATACTTAAACAGCTAATTATGTTTCAATGTTGCTTGGGAATCAATGCACTAAAGCTCAAGTTCACAGGGCATGCACTGTATACATTCCCATTTTGTAGCCAAGCTCTGTTATTATTTCTAAAGCAACTACAACAAATAAATGCAGCATGCCGATCAGGTCCCTGGACACCAACCTTACCTCCACAAGGAGCAGTATTTATCCAGAATGCTTATACATCCATGAAATGAAAAAAACTTTGACACCTATTTTGTTTTCTAGTTGCTTTTGTTAATATGATTAATTAATAATTATGACATAATAAGACA